>JASTWF010000034.1:3290814-3658314 GCA_030390025.1 Squalus acanthias | reverse complement strand
GGCTCGTTCGAAACATATCCAAATTTGCCAACGACACAAAGATAGGCAGTATTGTAGGCAGTGTAGATGAAACCATAAAATTACAAAGGGATATCGACAGATTAAGGGAATGGGCAAAACTATGGCAAATGGATTTCAATGTAAGCAAATGTGAGGTCAATCACTTTGGATCCCAAAATGATAGAACAGGTTACTTTCTAAATGTGAAAAGCTAAAAACTGTGGAGTTCCAAAGAGACTTGGGAGGTCCAGGTACATAGATTATTAAAATGTCATGGACAGGTACAGAAAATAATCAAAAAGGCTCATGGAATGCTGTCCTTAATATCTAAAGGACTAGAATACAAGGGGTAGAAGTTATTCTGCAGCTGTACAAAACCCTGGTTAGACCTCACCTGGAGTACTGTGAGCAGTTCTGGGCACCACACATTAGGAAGGATATATTGGCCTTGGAGGGAGTGCAGCGCAGGTTTACCAGAATGATACCCAGACTTCAAGGGTTAAGTTACGAGGAGAGATTACACAAATTAGGTTGGTATTCCCTAGAATTTAGAAGGTTATGGGTGATCTGAGCGAAGCTTTCAAGATATTAAGGGGAACAGATAGAGTAGATAGCGAGAAACTATTTCCATTGGTGGGGATTCTAGGACTGGGGGCACAGTCTAAGAATTAGATGCAGTCCTTTCAGGAGTGAAATTAGGAAACACTTCTGCACACAAAGAGTGGTAGAAGTTTGGAACTCTCTTCCACAAACGGCAATGGATGCTAGATCAATTGAAAATTTTAAATCGGAGATTTATTGCTTTTTGTTAACCAAAGGTATTAATGGATATGGGCCAAAGGTGGGTATATGGAGTTAGATCACAGATTCGTCATGAACGCATTGAATGGGACAGCAGGCTCGAGGGTCTGAATGGCCGACTCCTCTTCCGATGTTCCTGAGTGTAGGATCCATTGCCTTGTTAGCCCTCCCCAAATGCATTACCGCACAGTTCTCCGGATTAAATTCCATTTGCCACAATCTTCCTGCATGTAGCATGAGTTATACACAGAGTAAAGCTCCCTTAACACTGCCCAATCAAACAGTCCAAGGGCAGGTATAGCACAGGTTAGACCGAGAGATACAGAGTAAAGCTCCCTTTACACTGCCCAATCAAACAGTCCAAGAGCAGGTATAGCAGAGGTTAGATCGAGAGATACAGAGTAAAGCTCCCTTTACACTGCCCAATCAAACAGTCCAAGGGCAGGTATGGTAGAGGTTAGATCGAGAGATACAGAGTAAAGCTCCCTTTACACTGCCCAATCAAACAGTCCAAGGGCAGGTATAGCACAGGTTAGATAGAGAGATACAGAGTAAAGCTTCCTCTGCACTGCCCAATCAGACAGTCGCAGGGTCGGTACAGCGCGGGTCACATGCAAAGCTCCCTCTAATAGATGATGTGCAGCGTACAGCTCCCTTGTCACTAGCCAATGAAGCACAACCAGCTCGGGTACAGAACGGGGTGAATACAGAATAAAGATCCCTCTACATGCAAGTGTCAAACACTCCCGGGTGAGGTACGGGCAAGGTTTATCTCCGAGTTAAGCTCCGCTCAACTTGCAACATCAAAGGCCGAGCCTGATGGCAGATGTTGAACAGCTCCCAGTATCAGGTTAGACTCTCACCTCGGCAAAATCCTGGACTGGTGGGATTCTCAGTAAAGTTCCTCACTTTTCCAATGATTGTTGAAGCTTCCCGTTTTATCCCGTCTCCGACACTGGGGGTCTCGATCCCACCGGATCTGCTCTGTGAACCCCGCGACATTTCTGTAGTCCCAGTGAGTGTGGCGATGATTCTACTTCCCTCTCTCCACCTTCCTGAGATATTGCTCAGTCCCAGAGAATGTCAATAGAAAAATGATTCATATTAATCCCAGAATACAGGGGGAGCATTTTTGTGAACATAATTATATTCAATGTGATTATTTTTGCAATTAATCAGTGTGTTTGAATTACTTACTTTAGTACTAAATTGTTCTATTCTGTCCATTGCCCTGTTTATTGGGACGAAACTCACTCCCAGTGTCAGCTGTCACTCAGCTCCTCCCACGCTGACATCCCACTGATGGGCCGTAACCAGGGGCGCGGCCCTGTCTCCAGGTGACATCACACAGGAGCCGGGAGCCAATCACACAGCAGCCAGGAGTGATGTCACAAAGCGGCCGGAGCCCCTCCCATTCGAGGTGTCACAGGGTCACATTGACCAGGCTCTGCTCCTGGTGTGCAGTCTCACTGGGCATGAACACAGGGTGTACAATCAGTCCCGTCTCCGGGAATGAACCGGGATGCTGCCCTACATCTCTCCCGAGTTTTATTTCCATCGGTGTAAAATGGGTGGCTGATTCACAATCACCCGGTTTGTGCTACAGCACCTACAATAAGTCAAACTCTACCCCAGTGTTTCTTGCTCTCTCTACGTACCTGCTCCCTCACTGTCTCTGTCTCTCTCTCTCTCTCTGCAGTGAGGGATACGTCTGGGGCTGGGATCATACTGTGTGGAAAGGATTAGAATATCAGATCGCCTCTCATCCTACTCCCACATCGTTACCGCTGGTGTCCCCCAAGGATCTATCCTTGCCCCCCCCCCTCCTATTTCTCATCTACATGTTGCCCCTTGGCGACATCATCCAAAAATACAGCATCAGTTTCCACATGTACGCTGACGACACCCAGCTCTACCTCACTACCTCTTCTCTCGACCCGTCCACGGTGTCAAAAGTGTCAGACTGTTTGACCGACATCCAGTTCTGGATGAGCAAGAAGTTACTCCAATTATATATTGGGAAGATCGAAGCCATCGTTTTGAGTCCCCGCCACCAACACCATTCCCTAGCCACTGACTCCATCCTTCTCCCTAACATCTGTCTGAGGCTGAACCACACTGTTCACAACATTGGTGTCATATTTGACCTTGAACTGAGCTTCCGACCACATATCCGCAGCATAACGAAGGCCGCCTACTTCCACCTCCGTAACATCGCCCGTCTCCGCCCTTGCCTCATCTCATCCGCTGCTGAAACCTTCATCCATGCTTTTGTTACCTCTAGACTTGACTATTCCAACGCACTCCTGTCTGGCCTCCCAAATTCCACCCTATGTAAACTTGAGGTCATCCAAAACTCGGCTGCCGTGTCCCAACTCGTACCACGTCCCGTTCACCCATCTCCCCTGTGCTCGCTGACCTACACTGGCTCCCGGTTAAGCAGCACCTCGATTTCAAAATTCTCATCCTTGTTTTCAAATCTCTCCATGGCCTCGCCCCTTCCTATCTCTAATATCCTTCAGCCCCACAACCCCCCGAGATATCTGCGCTCCTCCAATTCTGCCCTCTTGAGCATCCCTGATTATAATCACACAACATTTGGTGGACGTGCCTTCTGTTGCCTCGGCCCTAAGCTCTAGAATTCCCTGCCTCAACCTCTCCGTCTCGCTATCTCTCTTTTCTCCTTCAAGACGCTCATTAAAACCTCCCACTTTGACCTAGCTTTTAGTCACCTGTCCTAATTTATCCTCATGTGGCTCGGTGTCAAATTTATTGTCTTAAAATACTCCTGCGAACCGCCTTGGGACGTTTTACTACGTTAAAGGCGCTATTTAAATACAAGTTATTGTTGTTGTACATCTCTGAATCTATAAAACCATAGAATGGTTACAGTACAGAAGGAGGCCTTATGGCCCATCGAACCCGTGCCCGCTCCCTGCAAGAGCACTTCAGCAAGTCCCACTCCCACGAAATTTCACCAGAGTCTTGCAATTTTGTTTTCTTCGGGCACTTATCCAATCTCCTTTTGATATACTCCACAACCATCACTGTAACACTGATAGACCCACACCCCTCACTGTAACACTGATATATCCCACACCCCTCACTGTAACACACTGATATAGCCCACATCCCTCAGTGCAACACTGATATAACCCACACCCCTCACTGCAACACTGATATAACCCACACCCCTCATTGTAACACTGATATACCCCAAACCCCTCACTGTAACCCTGATATACCCCACAACCCTCACCACAACACTGATATACACCACACTCCTCACTGTAACACTGATATACCCCACAACCCTCACCGCAACACTGATATACCCCACAAACCTCACTGTAACACTGATATACCCCACACCCCTCACTGTAACACAGTTATACCCTACACCCCTCACTGTAACACTGACACACCCCACACCCCTCACTGTAACACTAAGATACCCCACACTCCTCACTGTAACATTGATATACTCCACACCCCTCACCGTAACACTGAAATACCCCACACCCCTCACCGTAACACTGATATACCACACAACCCTCACTGTAACACTGATATACCGCACACCCATCACTGTAACACTGATATACCCCACACCCCTCCTTGTAACACTGATACACCCCACGTCCCGCACTGTAACAGTGATATACCCACGCCCCTCACTGTAACACTGATATGCCCCACACACCTCACTGTAACACTGATATACCCCACACCACTCAATGCAACACTGATATAACCCACACCCCTCACTGTAACACTGATATACCGCACACCACTTACTGTAACATGCCGATACGTCCCACAACGCTCACTGTAACACGCCCCACACCCCTCACTGTAACACGCCCCACAGCTCTCACTGTAACACGCCGATACGCCCCACAGCCCTCACTGTAACACGCCGATACGCCCCACAGCCCTTACTGTAACACGCCGATACGCCCCACAGCCCACACTGTAGCACACTGATATACCACTCACTGTAACAGTGATATACCCAAGACACCTCACTGTAACACACGATATACCCCACACCCCTCACTGTATCACTCTCATATAACCCACACCCCTCACTGTAACACACTGATATAACCCACACCCCTCATTGGCACACTGATATACTCCACACCCCTCACTGTAACACACTAATATACCCCACACCCCTCACTGTAACACACCGATATACCACACGACCTTCACTGTAACACTGATATACACCACACCCCTCAGTGTAACACTGATATACCCCACACCCCTCACTGTAACACTGATATACCCCACATCCCGCACTGTAACACTGATATACCACCACCACTCACTGTAACACTGATATACCTCACACCCCTTACTGTAACACACTGATATACCCCACACCCCTCACTGTAACACACTGAGATATCCCACACCCCTCACTTTAACACGGATATACCCCACACACCCTCACTATAACACTCTGATATACACCACACTCCTCATTGTAACACTGATATACCCCACACACCTCACTGTAACGCACGATATACCCCACACCCCTCACTGTGTACACTCTAATATAACCCACACCCCTCACCGTAACACACTGATATATCCCACACCCCTGACTGTAACACACTGATATAACCCACACCCCTCATTGGCACACTGATATACTCCGTCCCCTCACTGTAACACACTAATATACCCACACCCCTCACTGTAACACACTGATATACCCCACGCCCCTCACTGTAACACTTATATACCCCACACCCCTCAGTGTAACACTGATATACCCCACACCCCTCACTGTAACACTGATATACCTCACACCCCTCACTATAACACTGATATCCCCACAACCCTCACTGTAACACTGATATACCCAAAACCCCTAACTATCACAGTGATATACCCCACACCCCTCACTGTAACACTGATATACCCAACACCTGTTACTGTAACACGCAGAAATACCCCACAGCTCTCACATTAACACTATGATTCAGTGGGGAGGCGAGTTGCTTGCTTAGTGGGGACGCAAGCTGCTGGTTTAGTGGGCCAGTGAGCTGCTTGTTTAGTGGGAAAGTGAGCTGCTGGTTTAGTGGGGTGGTGAGCTGCTGGTTTATGGGCCAGTTGAGCTGCTGGTTTAGTAGGCCAGTGAGCTGCTGGTTTAGTGGGCCAATGAGCTGCTGGTTTAGTGGGCCAGTGTGCAGCTGGTTTAGTGGGCCAGTGAGCTGTTGGTTTAGTGGGCCAGTGAGCTGCTTGCTTACTGGGCCAGTGAGCTGCTGGTTTAGTGGGCCAGTGAGCTGCTTGCTTACTGGGCCAGTGTGCAGCTGGTTTAGTGGGCCAGTGAGCTGCCGGTTTAGTGGGCCAGTGAGCTGCTTGTTTAGTGGGCCAGTGAGCTGCTGGTTTAGTGGGCCAGCGAGCTGCTGGTTTAGTGGGCCAGTGAGCTGCTGGTTTAGTGGGCCAGTGAGCTGCTGGTTTAGTGGGCCAGTGAGCTGCTGGTTCAGTGGGGCGGTGAGCTGCTGGTTTAGTGCTTGGCAGCAGATGTGTGTCTATCTGGAATATGTTTTAACCTAACTTAATCCGTAGTTATTCTTGCTTAATATTGATATAATTCGATGTCAACCAGTGTATTATATTTAATAATCTATACATACCAATACTTACAAGAACTTTTAAATGGTCTGCTGTCAGAGAGAATTTGCTGGTGTTTCAGCAGACTGGATGACCCTGTGAATCCCTTCACACACACGGAGCAGTGAACGGATTCTCTCCAGTGTGAATATGCTGGTGTTCAATGAGGTGGAATGACTGAATCACTTCCCACAGTGAAAGCAACTGTACAGTCTCTCGTCAGTGTGACCTCGCTGATGTTTCAGCAGAATGGATGACCGACTGAATCTCTTCCCACATACGAAACTGGTGAACAGTCTCTCCCCAATGTGACTGCGCTGATGAATCTGCATTTCAGACGGATAATTGAATCCTTTCGCACAGTCTCCACATTTCCACGATTTCTCCATGGTCCATCTGTCTCTCCAGGTTGGACGATCGGTTGAAGCCTCATCCACACACAGAACACGTGTACAGTTTCTCCCCGCTGTAATAGATGTGAAGTTTTTTCAGGCTGTGTAACTGGTTACTGCTCTCTCCAGAGTCAGTGCACTGGAAGACTCTCGCTCAAGTGTGAATG
Source organism: Squalus acanthias (assembly GCA_030390025.1). Classification (NCBI taxonomy): domain Eukaryota; kingdom Metazoa; phylum Chordata; class Chondrichthyes; order Squaliformes; family Squalidae; genus Squalus; species Squalus acanthias. The sequence goes on along the minus strand of JASTWF010000034.1, from coordinate 3,651,320 downwards.
GGTCTCGGTGCTTTCCCAGTCACAATAATGTTTAAAATCGTTTCCCACACACAAGAACAAAGAAAGATTTCTCCTTCCGCATTCAAAGGCCGATGATATTCAGGTCCCGATGAATCGAGTGACTATCAGATCTTGGCGTGATGTTTGGTTTGAGTTTCTTGTTTGCAAGTCCTCCCCTTCTAAAACCCTATAAAAAGGAGATTACAAAAGTCATCACTATAAGTACAGGACAGAAATTCAGAAGACAATTCTAGTTTCTATGGAACAATCTTTCCTCTCGTGTTTCCCCTAAAAGCTGTAAATTCCTGTCCCACACACTCTCCCTCTCCTGAAATCCTTACCCATTGCACCATATCTTTGCCCCTCTCCCACTCTCTCCCTCCCTCTGCTCTGCTTGTCTCCAGATCCACAGCCCCTGTGTGCGAGGAGTGTGATGGAATATTCTCCACTTGCCTTGATGAGTACAGCTCCAACAAGACTCAAGAAGGTCGACATCATCCAGGACAAAGCAGCCCAAGTGATTGACACCCCATCCAGCACCTGAAACATTCACTACCTCCACCATCGGCGTACCGGGGCTGCAGTGTGTACCATCTACAAGATTCATTGCAGCAACTCACCAAGGCTTCTTCAGCAGCACCTCCCAAACACGCGACCCCTTCCACCTAGAAGGACAAGGGCCGCAGACGCATGGGAACATCACCACCTCCAAGTTCCCCGCCAATTCACACACCACCCTGACTTAAAAGTATATCACCGATCCTACATCGTCGCTGGGTCAAAATCCTGGAACTCCCTACCTAACAGCACTGTGGGAATACCTTCACCACACGGACTACAGCGGTTCAAGAAGGCGGCTGACCACCCCCTTCTCAAGGGCAATTAGGGATGGGCAATAAATGGTGGCCTTGCCAGCGACGCCCACAACCCATAAACGAATGTAAAAATGTGCTTCTGCTGCACCTGCACTGGGAGAAGGCCGCGCATGCGCCATGACCCCGCCCTGTCCAAGATGGCGGCGCGGGGACAAGTCCCGCCTTCCTTCACCAAGATATCGGCCGGTTCCCGGCGTGACCCGGGCCTGTCGCCCGGGAGAAATCCTCTCGCAAGATGGTGGACAGTCATCCCGATTACCCCGGCGGGCGGGCCTGGCGACGCGGGTCCTGAGGGCTACGCCGGGTGTTTGTGAGGCTTCTCAGCCCAGCTACGGCGCCTATTGCGCCCCGTACCCCAGAATCGCCTCCCACCTCTTGAGTCGCTTGTTCCGCCATGTCCAACAGGAAATGCTCTGACGAAAATCATCGACCTGAACCGTTGACTGTGTTTCTCTCTACCCGTTACCGACGTTGATCCGCCATTACTCTCCACGTCACCACGGCACTGCACATGATCGGACCACTCCCTGGCCCTGCGCCTGCGCACTTGTCTCCTGTAGTCATTGATAGGGCACTTTCTGCCGCGCGGTGGATCCTGGGTAAGCACACCGCCATTGTTTGCTCCAATTGGTGAAGAGATCATTCACATTTTCGGATGGGCCTTTTTTCACCACCTGTTGCGGGGTGACATTAAGTTGCCCCAATGTCACCAGACGGGGACATTAAAGCATTAAGGCAATTATCCCATCATACCACAAATGTCCAGCAACAGTTCTGAGGAATGGCCCTCGAACCGAAACGTTGACTGTTTCTCTCTCCTCGATGCTGCCTGACCTGCTGAGTGTTTCCAGCGTTTTCTGTTGTTATCCCAGTAATAAGTATGTACAATACAGTCACACACACAAACAATAATTAAATCACAATGTGATTGTGAGTTTCGATTATCACCTCACTGACCTGCGGTGCCCTCCGATCGCGGAAGATATCGTACGTACCAGTGGGCACCGCATGCACCCGCTCCAGGACCACCTGGGCACGGACAAGACCGCGGAAGAGAGGCAGGAAGCCAGAGACGCCCTCGCACCCCATGGGCCCCGCCCACCCTGAATCTCCAAATCGCTGATTCTGCCAAGCCAAAGAGCAGGTTCAGGAAAAGATCCGCCGCCTTACTCACCCGACTCTGCACCAGGCGGCCAAAGATTAGGAGCCTGGGGCTAAAATGTAACCAAAAGCTGAGGAACTCCCACTTCAGAAAACGACACAGTGGCTGCAACCTCTCACACTGAAAATACATATGGCCCCTGGACTCCTCAAGGCTGGAAAAACCACGGCCCGAATTTTGCCTACCTGGGCAGGTCCGGTTGGGGAGGTGGCCATGGCGGGTCCTGACCCGGCTGCTGGCTCCAGCTCGCTGCTGAAAATGACTTTACTTTAATGGGGCCTATTGAGCCCGCCAGTGCGTTACCCGGGCCAAATAGACGCGTCTGTTCTGTTGACGTTATCGATGACGCGCTTTCAGCCGGGATCTTTAAAGGGGCCATGGCCACATTGGATTGAATGTCAATGTAACATGGTGCTGTCAGTGCACTACAGCATTGGAGTGCTGCAAACACTAACTATGACTGCACAGTGGCAGAGGGCTGCACCCAGGTTGTCCGATGGCTCCCTCCATATGTTTATGAAGGGAGTCAAAGCATTCAGGATGGTCATCTTCTCTTCCAATGGACGGAAGAGACCTCCCCAGGACACCAAAACAGCCTGGTTGGAGATTGCAGAGGATGTTGTTCGGAAGACTTGGGTGCAGTGCCGCAAATGTTTCAATGATCTAATTCGATCGGGAAACGTGAGTACAAAGCCACACTCACCTTCATCTTTCTGTGCCTCTCATCACATCCCCGTCTCTCTGGCTTCCCAACCCTACCCCTGCACATTCTTACTCACGCCAACATATCTTGCACGTCAACCCGTCCCTCTCTTTCTATTTACGTTATCTCATCCCCATCTCAGTAGTCTTCCCTCACACTCACCCTCATCCTAGTGCAATCATACCAACTAACAACGCACAAGGAGGGCACTTGTCTTTGGCACCCCACTCCATCATAGTCACCCTCTAATATCTACCCCATCCATTCCTTACATTCATTCCATCACGCTCACTCAAACTTCTCTTCTTTCCTTCCTTGCAGGAAAAGAGAGTCCACAATAAGAGGGAGAAGGTGATAACCGGCGGTGGCATTCCATCATTTGCAAACCTTACAAAAGCAGCGGAGGCTGCTTTAGAAATATCTGGAGTCGCCGAGCAGCTGGAGGTGGGAGATGGAGCGAGGGGGACATCTCAGCAGCCTAATGACAGAATTACATATCATACAGCTACATGGCATACATCAGTCACTCATATGGGCACTGAGTTCACTGAATGGTCACCATGTGCATAATGGTATATGTACCCATTCTTAACATGACATAGCTAACTCATATCTTCACTCTCCTTCAGGTCCATCAAGAGCTCCCGCTCCTCTCCACTGTCCAGGAGGAAGAGGAAGAGAACTCCTCAGAGGAGCCTCCACCCTCTGAGGGTGCACCATCACCAGACATAAGTTCGAAATCAGCACAAGGGCAGACACGCACACCTCGGTGGGTCCCACACGAGATAGAGTAGTGTTGCACCTGGTGTCTCACAACTCACAAGTGTGCAAGAGCAGATGGTGGAGAGAGGGAGAGCAGTGGAGACTCCTTGCTGGAGGGTGCAGGACGCTCCCAGCTCCGTTCAGCTGCATGCAGACGTTGAGCCTCGGGGGCCATCTAGAAAGAGAGCGATCCTGGAGGTGCAGCAAGAAGTGCAGGGGGGCTCTGACAGGTTTTGCGAGCGCGAAGTCTGCAAATGTTCAGAGAATGGAGGAGTCCATCTCCAACATGACCACCACCGTGTCACAGACGATGGTGACTGAAGGCTACTCCATGGTTAGGATGGGCAGCTACATGGAGCAGCTAATGGGCCATTCGGAGGAGCACATGGTCTTTATGGGGGATAGATGGCTATGTATAGAGAATAGATGGCAGAGGCTCATAGACCTCCTCTCTAGGAGGGATGTCAGCATAGACGTGGGTCCTCATGGCCTCACTTCTGTGCAGCAAGGTGCTCTCCACCTCCTTGCCAGCAGGGAATGGAGCAGGCTCCCTCTACCACTGCTGAAGCCACAGGGCTTGACCTCGTAGATGCATGCAGAAGAGAAAGATGACACACAAGTGTAAAACATTTATGATCTCTCAGACTTCTTGGACAAGACACCAATAGGCAGCAGCCAGTATGTTTGAGCAATAGATCAAGATTTATTAAGCTTACAGCATAATAGACTGAACAGCAGGCGATAGTTTAACGAGTAGCTCGCAGTCGTTGGACTCTGGAACCTCTCGGACACAAATGACGTCGTCTTCAGTCTGTTGCTTTGTTCTTGCAGTAGGTCTGTGTAAAGTTGTTTTTCGAGTATCAATGTTTTAACCCATATCTTATCAAAAATTCTTTAGGGCATTGTCCATATATGGTCTTTTTTGCAAAATCACCTATTTAAATTGGTTCTAATGGTCAAAACACCATTGTCACTCAGACTAAGTTTAGTATCTTGGCCTCTCCTTTCCAGTATTTTTCCTACAACTTTACCCTGTTCATTGTTATCTTATTTATAGTTCTTCACCCCATTGGAATTTACCTTATCTCTCTCATTTCTAGCTTCCCTGGTACAGGCCGTACAAGGCCTCATAAGCTGCGTAAGCTGCGATACTGTCCGTTATCAGAGCTAGTCTTGACTAGTTCTAGCTGTCTTTGCAGTTACATATTGAGCAAGCCTTAACAATTTATGCACAAGTCATTACAGGTCATACTGAATATAGATATTTTGTTAATGTGAAGTTCACTATTCTACAAACACACTTATACATGTTATTACTAAAAACATCTAAGTATCAGTCTTTTGTACACAAGTATAATTCACAAGGGTAGCCACTTGGGTGTTTTATCGAATGTTTATGTAAAGTTTCCATTAATGTGCTGTCAAATATAAAAATCCATATTTTCAACACTTTCTGGTCTTGGACAGATCTGTGTGCACCTTTGCACGTGGATTAATGAGTTGCGGTGAATGGTGAGACATAACGGTACCTCCAGCAATGGTGGTGCGTGTGAAAGGAATGGCTTGGTCATTGCAGGGATGCTTTATGGTGTTGCTGTGGGGTGGTGCCATCCTGGAGCATCATGTGGCAGCTGCAAGGGTGTACAGCGTCAAGTGAAGTAAATCTGGCCATGGTGAGGTCAGCCCTGGTTTGCCGGGCAGCAATGTGCTCGGGTGTTGATGTGCTCAGTCCTCTGCAGCATCAAGTGATTGCGTAGAAGGTTGGTGTTGTTGTTGGTGCTGCTGGTGTGCCTGGCGCTGCTGGTGTTGGGGCTCATCGTGGTCAGATTCTGAGGACCAAGGTGAGACAGTATAAAGGGCACCCATGCTGATGGAATAGATGGCAGGTGCAGTAGAGATGACAGAAGCAGTCTGTTAATGGTGAGAGAAGTTCTTCCACTGAGGTGACACTGGATGGAGACTTTGCTGAAAAGACTGTAGCCTGCAGAATCTGTGCTGGGAATGCAGTGAGAAACAGCCTCTGCTGAGGAAAGTGATCATCTGTCAGGTGGGAGTTCTTGCTGTGCATTTGATGCTGTCAAGTAATCAGCTGGAGCAATGTCCATTGAACCCCTGCCTCAGGTTGACTGACGTGGTTCCCCAGCAGTGTGTTTCCCATGGCCATCCAGTAAAATTTAAAAGTTAAGGTTAAAATCAATCTTAAAGTTCAGACAACTGGCAACTAATAATTTAAATTGGGTCGTGCGCCTCTTCCGGTCAGGTCGGATCTCCGCTGATAGACTAGCCTGGGGGAAAGGCACGTGGGAGCGGGATGACAGCGGGTTCTCGACCCGATCCCAGAAATAAAAAATTTCCCACGCGACCCGCCTCCAACCTCGCCCGCTACCACCCCAGAAAATTCCAGCCATGGCCTTGGAGTCCGGAAAGGTGCTTACAAACTGTTGCACACGACTGCTCCGTGCAACACTCTCCACCCCAGATTCCCAGTGGTGGAGGGAAATACTCCCACGGAGAGAGCACTCCATTGGGGACCCCCGCCTCCGCCGGACGGCAAGATGACCCGCCAGTCCGATTCAGATTGTGCAATAAACAAAATTAATAAATAAATCATAGAGAGACCTGAATTCCCGGGTCCTCAGCCTTGGTGTGAAGCACTCTGGCTGCCACTTTTCCGTTACTAACTCGTACCTCAGGCCCCGGCCAATCTGGTTTAATTGCTAAATGTTTTCTACTATGTTTTGCAGCTCGCGTTCAGGGCTGTAATTCTGAGGGGAACTTTCGAAGCCTCATTATTTTGTGTGTCCTACCCAAGAGGCAGTTAATGGCTTTAATAAGCAGGCAACACGATTTTCTAAAGGTAGAAAGAGGTAAAAATCGCCACTAGCGATGCCTTAACCACCTGGGACAGAGAAATCAACTTCACCAGCCCCCCTGCCACAGGTTCAATATCCACCCCTTTCACCACTGTTGCACTGTGTCTGCAGTATGTGAGGTCTTACAAGGTGCCCAAGGTCAGGCCGTGTGGAGATAAAGGCCAGGTCGCAGAATGAATTGAAGGATAGCTACAAACTTTCCTTAACTCCAACCCTCTGATTGATGTTTAGTAGCCATCTTTCCATCCATCCTGCTGCCTGGCCCTTCACTGACACACGGCCTGACCTTGGTCATCTTGTAGAATGTACATACTTTTATGGATAACAAGCTGGTTACAGAACAAAAAACAGGGATTAGCTACTCAGACTGGCAAAAGATGGGAAGTGGTGTTCCAGAAGGATCGGTGCTGGGACCGCTGCTGTTCACAATTTACATAAACGGTTTGGACTCGGGAATCGGAAGCACAATTTCAAAATTTGTCGATGACACCAAATTGGGATGTACAGTTAATACTGATGAATACTGTGACAAATTTCAAGAAGACACTAATGGACTTGCAGAATGGGAATGTAATTGGGAAATTAATTTCAATATAGATAAGTGTGAGGTGGCGCCTTTAGGTAGGAAGAATAAGGAGGCCACATAGTCCTTGGAGAATAAGAGTCTAAATGGGGTAGAGGGGCAAAGGGATCTAGGAGTACAGATACACAAATCACTAAAAGTAGTAATGGAGGATAATAGGGCCATAAAAAACAAACAAAGCACTGGAACTGACGAAGGGTCATCGACCTGAAACGTTAACTCTGTTTCTCTCTCCACAGATGCTGCCTGACCTGCTGAATATTTCCAGCATTCTATTCGTATTTCAGTTTTCCAGCATCCACAGTATTTTGCTTTTGTGTTTCAAACTTGATCTGAACTGGGTTCAATGTAAGACAGTTCGGGGAGTCAGGAATAATTCACCCCTAGACCTACACTGGCAGGTAAAACCCCAGATGTGTAATAATAAAAATATATGTTTTGTATGTGTGATGGACTCGAGACTATTATTGTAAAATGTATGTAATAAAGATGAATTTGATGTGTATGGATCTCCCCTGCTCAAGGCAACGGCGCGAAACTTAACAAAGGCAACCTGTATAACAGGATAACCCCCCACAGATACAGCATCGAAACTCACCATCGAAACTCAAGAGCCATTAAGAGGAGTTAACAAACAATTAACTTAAGCAAGAAATGACACCAGCCACTGTAGACAGACACATGCTCAAAGAAAAGTCGATCAAGAACTTCCATGAAACTAAGACTAAATCCTGGGGTCTTAGCAATTTAGACTAGAGACAATGGACTTAAAAATATATAAAACAAGGAACCCAAAGGAGTCTCTCTCTCGCTCTCTCTCTGGATGACCACGCGGAAAAATAAGAAGCCCTCCTTCTACAGACCAGACCAAGAAGCAAGGAAAAAGGCCGCATGCATTGCTTGACTCAGGGAAGTACAAGTCTCTGTAAATCTAACCCATTACCTTACGTGTTGTAATGGAGTAGAGTCCATAAATACCAGTAGGCTATTGTTTTGATGTGCATGTTTGTGTGTGTTTAATAAACTTATTCCAAATTGTTTGAAAGGAATTGGTCTTGCTGTCAATTTAATGCCAGTCGAAATAAAAAGCTTACAGACGGCTCCTGAGTGAGGATTTCTCTGGTTCCTTGCCATATAATTGCCAGGAAAACAAACCCCAGCTTTCTTACAGCGCACTCATGGAGGCTCCACTCCCTGAGCCTACAACCTTCAGCAGGGTCAGTGGTGGAGTTCCGCAGCGGGAGTGATTCCAAAGTAACTGTCGGGATCGCACCCCGTGGATGTTCTGGGTCGTGTATTTTTAGTAATCCTGGTGTCTAACACGGACACATCAATAAAACAGGGAATTCCTGGAAATACGCTGCAGGTCATTCTTTATCTGGAGATCAAATGTCTATCATATAATTGTACCAGCAGTTAACAGGCTCCTGTGAACTCCTCCGTCTGCTAGTTTAATGCAGTCTGTAACCCATTTATTTTAAACGGCTTATTTTAAATACATTAATACCTGCCTTAAAATGCTAGACCCAGGACTGTCACACAAACGCGTTAAATCTGCGTGGAATAATTACCAATCATTTTTAGATGGGAAACTTATCCCTGCCGTTTCACTTTCAGTCAGGAACAGATCGCAGTTTTACACCAATCTCTGATTTAACAGCACATTCCCAGCATTCACCGTTGTTCTTCCTGACTCTAAACACAGCTGTAAAGGAACCTTCTGTTCCGTGCCTCGGAGCTCTGAACCCTGGAAGAGTGCGGCTGGGACACATTCCTTACAGGCGTCAAGATTAAACCACACGGGGACTTTGCAGTCAGTGAAGAGAGACGAGAAAGACCAAAGTGCCGTTTGCCCCTCTCTGTGTGGCCCTGAAGGACTGTGTCCAGGCTGAAGTTCTGCTCCCGCCGAACGATTCTCCCCCCAGATTGTCCTTTCTGAGCTCCAGCCAGGTGATGCTAAACACCTAGGTGGGAAAGATGAAAATCTACAAAAATGTGTTTAAAGCCAAGCTCAATTATTTGACGAATGTCCAGAATATTAAACTCCAGCCCAGTTACAGGATTTACTAACATCAGCAGAAACAAACCCCGACTGTCAGACTGAACATACTTCAGTCCTGGGTGTCATTAACAGCAGTAGAATCACAGAATCATAGAATGGCTACAGCACGGAAGGAGGCCATTCGGTCTGTCGAGCCCGTGCCGGCTCTCTGCAAGAGCACTTCAGCAAGTCCCACTCCCCCGTCCTTTCACCGTAGCCCTGCAATTATTTTTTCCTTCAGGTACTTATCCAATTCCCTTTTGAAAGCCATGGTTGAGTCTGCCTCCAGCACCCTTCCAGGCAGTGCACTCCAGGTCCTAACCACTCGCTGAGTAAAAAGTATTACCTCATGTCGCTTTTCGTTATTCTGCCAATCACCTTAAATCTGTGTTCTCTGGTTCTCGACCTTCTGCCAATGGGAACAGTTTCTCTCCATCTACTCTGTCCCGAACCCTCATGATTTTGAACACCTCTATCAAATCTCCTCTCAATCTTCTCTGCTCCAAGAACAACCTCAGCTTCTCCAGTCTATCCACGTAACTGAAGTCCCTGACCCCTGGAATCATTCTTGTAAATCTGTTCTGCAACCTCTCTAAGGCCTTCACATCCTTCCTAATGTGCGGTGCCCTGAATTGGACATAATACTTCAGTTGAGGCCGAACCAGTGTTTTATAAAGGTTCATCATAATTTCCTTGTTTCTGTACTCTATGCCTCTATTTATGAAGCCAATGATCCCGTAAGCTTTTTTAACCGCTTTTCCAACCTGCCCTGCAACCTTCAACGATTTGTGCACATATACCCCCAGGTCCCTCTGTTCGTGCACCCCCTTTGGAATTGTACCCTTTAGTTTATATTTTCTCTCTTCATTCTTTCTACGAAAATGTATCACTTCGCACTTTTCTGCGTTAAATTTCATCTGCCACATGTCCGCCCATTCCATCAGCCTGTCTCTGTCCTCTTGAAGTCTATCACTATCCTCCTCACTGTTCACTATACTTCCAAGTTTTGTTTCATCTGCAAATTTTGAAATTGTGCCCTGTACACCCACATCCAAGTCATTAATATATATCAAGAAAAGCAGTGGCCCTAGAACCGACCCCTGGGGAATACCACTGTATACTTTCCTCCAAGCCAACAGCAGAATCCAACACCTGCAGTGACTTGTGAAAGGCCCCTCCCCAGTGTGAACTCGCTGATGCACAGTGAGGGTGGATGATTGAGTGAATCCCTTCCCACACACGGAGCAGGAGAGCCACCCCTCCCCAGTGTGAAATCGCTGGAGTACAGTGAGGGTGGATGACTGAGTGAATCCCTTCCCACACACGGAGCAGGTGAACGGCCTCTCCCCAGTGTGAACTCGCTGGTGTACAGTGAGGGTGGATGACCGAGTGAATTCCTTTCCACACACGGACTAGGTGAACGGCCTTTCCCCAGTGTGAACTCGCTGGTGTACAGTGAGGGTGGATGATTGAGAGAATCCATTCCCACACACGGAGCAGGTGAACGGCATCACCCCAGTGTGAACTCGCTGGTATACAGTGAGGGTGGATGACCGAGTGAATCCCTTCCCACACACGGAGCAGTTGAACGGCCTCTCCCCAGAGTGAACTCGCTGGTGTATAGTGAGGGTGGATGACTGAGTGAATCCCTTCCCACACACGGAGCAGTTGAACGGCCTCTCCCCAGAGTGAACTCGCTGGTGTACAGTGAGGGTGGATGACCGAGTGAATCCCTTCCCACACACGGAGCAGGTGAACGGCCTCTCCCCAGTGAGAACTCGCTGGTGTATAGTGAGGATGGATGACTGAGTGAATCCCTTCCCACAAACGGAGCAGGTGAACGGCCTCTCCCTTGTGTGAACTCGCTGGTGTACAGTGAGGGTGGATGGCCGAGTGAATCCCTTCCCACACACGGAGCAGCTGAACGGCCTCTCCGCAGTGTGAACTCGCTGGTGTACAGTGAGTGTGGATGACTGAGTGAATCCCTTCCCACTCACGGAGCAGGTGAACGGCCTCTCCCCAGTGTGAACTCGCTGGTGTACAGTGAGGGTGGATGACTGAGTGAATCCCTTCCCACAAATGGAGCAGGTGAACGGCCTCTCCCCAGTGTGAATTCGCTGCTGTACAGTGAGGGTGGATGACCGAGTGAATCCCTTCCCACTCACGGAACAGGTGTAAGGCCTTTCCCCCGTGTCCGGGTATATGTGCACAAATCGTTGAAGGTGATGGGGCACGTTGAGAAAGCGGTTAAAAAAGCTTACGGGAGGGTGGAGGACTGAATGAATCCCTTCCCACAAACAGAGCAGGTGAACGGCCTCTCCGCAGTGTGAACTCGCTGGTGTACAGTGAGGATGGATGACTGAGTGAATCCCTTTCCACACACGGCCCAGGTGAACGGCCTCTCCCCAATGTGAACACGCTGGTGTACAGTGAGGATGGATGACTGAGTGAATCACTTCCCACACACGGAGCAGGTGAACGGCCTCTCCCCAGTGTGAACTCGCTGGTGTACAGTGAGGGTGGATGATAGAGTGAATCCCTTCCCACACACGGAGCAGGTGAACGGCCTCGCCCCCGTTGTGACTGTTCTTGTGCTGTGATGGGCCATATGATCGGTTGAATCCTCGTCCACACACAGAACTCGTGTACGGTTTCTCCCCACTGTGATCGGTGCTTTTTGCTTCCATGTTCACAGGCTGGTGATATTCAGATCCCGATGAATCAAGTGACACTGTCAGATCTTGACCTGATGTTTAATTTGAGCTTCCTGTCTGCAACTCCTCCCCTTCTAATGCCCTGTAAAATTAATTTAAAACTGGAAAAAGCGAGCGTGAGAGAGAACTCAAAAAAACACAAAGGCAGGTTGTGAAATTGAGCTTAATGAGCCTGGTAATTTGTGGGGCCGACACTAGAAATACGTGATCATGAAAGCTGCCGATTGTCATAAAAACCCAACTAGTTCACAAGTGTCCCTCAGGGTAGGGAACGCGTCACCCGGTCTGGGCCTACACAAGATCCGGCCTCTATGGGAGCAGAGAGAGAGAGGTGGGAGGGGGTGAAGGAGAAGGACTTTGTACATCTGCAACTCGACCAGAACTTTGACAAAAGCTCCAAAAGCCGCGACAAGGGCAGCGTGTACATGGAAAAACCATCACCTCCAATTCCCCTCCAAGTCACACACCATCCCGACTTTGAAGTATATCGTCGATCCTTCATCGTCGCTGGGTGTAAATCCTGGAACTCCCTCTCTAACAGCACTGTGGGAGCACATTCATCTCATGGACTGCAGCGGTTCAAGAAGGCGGCTCAGCACCACCTTCTCAAGGGCAATTAGGGATTGGCAATAAATGCTGGCCTTGCCAGCGACGCCCACATCCCAAGAATTAATTTAAAAATCTGTACATGTAAAATGGATTGAAAGCCTCTGCAGAAATACTTGTTCCTAAAACAATATTCTTTCACATTGTATGGGCAGTGTTTGTTCAGCAACCTAATCTCCCCGAGAATCCACCTCCCTTGACAATCCCACAACGGAAATTGTCGGGCCCTACTGGGCTCAAAAGCACTGGGGGTTAAACCCAGCAGCTTCTGCCCCATCTCCACTCCAGCTTAAACTGCTGCAACAAAAAAGACCTTCACAGGAGGCCAGGGAGCGACTTCTGCATCCAACGCCCACCCTGATGCAAATCAGCTCTTAAATGGTCCGCCTGTGATTCCAGACTGTGTTCTGTGAGCAACGCCTGCAATAAAACTAACCCAAATACTGCGGATGCTGGAAATCTGAAATAAAAGGAAAGAAACTGCTGGATCAACTCAGCAGGTCAGGCTGTATCTGTGGAGAGAGAAACAGAGTTAAAGGCCTGCATTTTAATACATTGGTGGGTTGGGGGCAAGGCGGGGGGCGCTCGGGAAACCAGGGAGAACGGGTGTCCCGCAGGCCCTGCCGAATTTAATGGCAGGGCCTGATTAACATTTCCAAGCTCTGGTTCCCACACACAGCCAGCCAGATGGAAAGGCTGCAGCACTAGGCCGCATAGAGAAGGGAGAGAGGGATTGGGGGTTGGGGTCGAGGATGATCGGCTGGGTAGAAGAGCTCACCGTGGGGCCGTAACATCAAACACTCCCAAGGCAGGTACAGCATGGGTTAGATACAGAGTAAAGCTCCCTCGAAATTGTCCCATCAAACATTCCTGGGAAGTTACAGCACGGGTTAGATACAAAGTAAAACTCCCTCTACACTGACCCATCAAACACTCGCAGGGCAGGTACAGCACGGGCTAGATACAGAGTAAAGCTGCCTCTACACTGTCCCCATCAAACACTCCCAGGGCTGGTATAGCAAGGGCTAGATACAGAGTAAAGCTGCCTTAACACTGTCCCCATCAAACACTCCCAGGGCAGGTACAGCACGGGTTTAATAGAGAGTAAAGCTTCCTCTACACTGTCCCATCAAACAATCCCAGGGCAGGAACAGCACGGGTTAGATACAGAGTAAAGCTCCCTCTACACTGTCCCATCAAACACTCCCAGGGCAGGTACAGCACAGGTTAGATACATCTCCGCATCATGACCATCAAACACTCCCAGGGCAGGTACAGCACGGGTTAGCTACAGAGTAAAGCTCCCTGTACACTGTCCCATCAAACACTCCCAGGGCAGGTACAGCACGGGTAAGATACAGAGTAAAGCTCCCTCTACACCGTCCCATCAAACTCTCCCAGGGCAGGTACAGCACGGGTTAGATACAAAGTAAAGCTCCCTCTACACTGTCCCATCAAACACTCCCCGGGCAGGTACAGCACGGGTTATATACAGAGTAAAGCTCCCTCTACACCGTCCCATGAAACTCTCCCAGGGCAGGTACAACATGGATTAGGTACCGGGTAAAGCTCGCTCTACACTGTCCGCCTCTATGGTAGAATTATCCAATTCCTCCCCTGCTCTGTCCCCATAGCCATCTTTTTTCCCCCTTCAAGTATTTATCCAATTCCCTTTTGGCAGCTTCTATTGAATCTGCTCCCACCATCCTTTCAGACAGTGCATTCCAGATCATCATAACATGCTGTGCAAAAATATGCTTCCTCATCTCGCCTCTGGTTCTTTTGCCAATCACCTTAAATCCGTGTTACCGACCCTTCTGCCACTGGAAACCGTTTCTCCTTATTTACTCCTCTGTTAAATCTCCTCTTTACCTTCTCTGCCATAAGGAGAACAAGACCAGCTTCTCCAGTCTCTCCACACAACCAAAGTCCCTCATCCCTGGTACCATTCTAGTAAATCTCCTCTGCACCCTCTAATGTGTGGCGCCCAGAATTCAACACAATTCTCCAGCTGAGGCTTAACCAGTGTTTCTTAAATGTTTAGCATAACTAAACACCCAAAGCTGATACTTTCTGTAATGGGTTTAGAAGGTCGAGGTTAATCCATCAGTTGGATGTGTGTGAATGAGAACTTGAGCTGAAAGAAGCACACTTGGTGTAGATTCAGGAACACGCAGTGTAACCGGGCGCAAACACTCCTGCACAACCCAGACATCACTTGTTTCCCACTTGGCTCAAAAGGCAGATATTAATTGCAACAATTCAATTGAATTGATTTAAAATAGTTCAGTTTGTGCATTGGATCATGTTTCTCTAATTGTATTTCCCAACTCAGATTCAAGGTCTCATTTCCTTTCTTCCTCTGAGCCCCTAAAGCTCATCTGGCAGCGTAATGTTGGCGAGCGGTGATCGATTGGCCTGGGAACCAACAGGAAGAGAGTTCAGAGGCCGGAGAGCCAAGGGAGCAGCATGGTCCTCAACCAATCGCGGTGCTTGAGTCGGCCAGTCAGGTGAGTCATTGTGAACCCCTGTTAAACGGTTTCTCTTTTAAAAGTTAAATCGATATTTCTTTTGTCAATGAAACAGTTTAACATTTGTCAGTATTGGGTTTTCCTGGAATTTCTATTCTGAGTTTCAGACACTGCAGTGCCAAGTGGATCAGCTGTTTCATTCTAGGATTCTATGAACTCTGCACTCCTCCAACTCTGGCCTCTTGTGCAACACCCACTCCCTTCGATCCACCATTGGCGGCCGTGCCTTCAGTTGCCGAGGCCCTAAAATCTTTGATCACCGGTTTTGTTCAGCGGGTCCGATGTCTCCTTCATTGGGTCAGTGTCAATTTTTGACTGATTATGCTCTTGTGAAACGCCTTGGGAAGTTTTACTACTTTAAAGGCGTGATGGAAATGGCAGTAGTTGCTGCTGTGCTACCATTGGCTCAGCTTTGCTAGACAGAATCAGCCATGGACGGCGGCTGTGCTGCTCCCCATGGTCGAAATGCTGGCAGCTCGCTGTAGAGGCTCACAGCTCAGAATTACCCTTGACAAGGTACTGGAGGGCAAACAGTGTCTGGGGCCGAACCCCACCATCACACAGCACCTTCAGTATAGGCTCACAGCTCAGAATTACCCTTGACAAGGTACTGGAGGGCAAACAGTGACCGAGGCCAAACCCCAACATCACGCTGGCTGGGGAATGTAGAACCAGGGGTCACAGTCTCAGAATAAGGGGTCGGCCATTTAGGACTGAAATGAGGAGACATTTCTTCACTCAGAGTGCAGTGAATCTTTCGAATTCTCTACTCCAGAACGCTGGGGAGGCTCAGTCTTTGAGTATATTCAAGACAGAGATCGATAGATTTTTGAGTATTAAGGGAATCAAGGGATATGGGGATAGGTCAGGAAAGTGGAGATGAAGTCGAAGATCAGCCATGATCTTATTGAATGGCGGAGCAGGCTCGAAGGGCCAAATGGCCTACTCCTGCTTCTATTTCTTATGTTCTTATGTACATAAACATTTGCAGGACTGAAACAGGGACAGGCCATTGCTCATCCCATTCCGGGCAGAGTGGCGCTAACGCGGAGCGAGGCCGGCAGACAGTGAGCTGCGGGCGGGCGGGCCCCCGGCCTGTTGCCGGGCTTCCTCCTCCCCGGGCCGGGCTGCTGCCAATCGCTCGCCCCCACGGTAACCGGGCCTCCCGCTGCTGCCCTCCGGACGCTCGCCTCACGCCGCCATTCCCCGGGCTCGCTCATGGGAACGAAATACCTCAATGGCGGCCTCCCGCGGGCCAGTTAAAGACCCCGAATGAGAGAGAGAAGCCATCTTTGTGCGGTGCCGCAGAGCCGTCATTTTGAGCGGGGCTCCTGAGCCGCCATTTTTGTGCGGGGCGCCGGAGCCGCCATCTTTATGCCTGGCCCTGGAGCCGCCATTTTTGTGCGGGGCACCGGAGCCGCCATCTTTGTGCGAATCCCCAGAGCAGCCACCTTTGTGCGTCGCCACGGAGTCGCCATGTATGGCGGGGCGCCAGAGCCACCATCAATGTGCAGGGCCCCAGAGCCGCAATCGTTGTGCAGGGCCCCTGAGCCGCCATATTTGTGCGTAGTGCAGCAGCCGCCATCTAGGTGCGGGGCCCCCAGTGCCTCCATCTTTGTGTGGGGCCCACAGAGCCGCCAACTTTGTGTGGGGCCCCGGAGGCGCCATCTTTGTGCAAGGCACCAGAGCCACAATCTTAGTGTGGGGCCCGGGAGCCGCCATCATTTTGCGTGTCCCCAGAGCCGCCATCTATGTGCAGGGCACCAGAGCCGCCATCTTTGTGTGGGGCAACGTGTGCCGCCATCTTTGTGCGTGGCCACAGAGCTGCCATCTGTGTGCAAGGCACAAGAGCCACAATATTTCTGCTGGGTCCCAGAGCCGCCAGCATTGTCCGTGGCCCCAGAGACACCATTTTTGTGCGCGGTGCAGGAGCAGCCATCTTTGTGCGGAGCCCCGGAGGCTTCTTCTTTGTGCGGAGATGCCAGAGTATCCATTTTTATGCGGGGCCCCAGAGCCGCCATCTTTGTGCGAGGCCCCAGAGGCGCCATCTTTGTGCGACCCCCAGAGCCGCCAGCTTTGTTCGAAGTACCAGAGTTGCCATCTTTGTGCGGGGCCCCAGAGCAGACATTTTGTGCACGGCGCAGGAGACGCAATCTTTGTGAAGGGCTCCGGAGCCTCTATCTTTGTGCGAGCGCCGGAGCCGCCATCTTTGTGCGGGGCCCCAGAACTGCCATATTTGTGCGCGGCGGAGGAGCCGCATTTTTGTGCCGGGCCAACAGAGACGCCATCTTTGTGCGAGGCCCCAGAGACGCCATCATTGTGCGCACCCCAGTGGTGCCAGCTTTGTGCGGGGCCCCCAGAGCCACCATCTTTGTGCACAGCGCAGGAGCCGCCATCTTTGTGCGTAGCGCAGGAGCCGCCATCTTTGTGCGGGTCCACCAGAGCCTCCATCTTTGTGCGTATCCACGGAGCCGCCAACTTTGTTCTGGGCCCGATAGCCGCCATCTTTACGCGGGGCACTGGAGCCGCTATCATTGTGCGGAGCCCCCAGAGGTGATTCTTTTTGTGCTGGTCCCCAGAGCCGCCATTTTAGCGGGATGCTGGAGCCTCCATCTTTGTGCGAGGCCCCAGATCCGCCATTTTTGTGCGGGCCGCCAAAGCCGCCATTTTTGTGCCTGGCCCTGGAGCCGCCAGCATTGTGCTGGGCCCCAGCGCTGCCATCCTTACGTGGGGCACAGGAGCCGCCATATTTGTGCGGGGCCCCGGAGTCGCAATTTTTATGCGTGGCACCAGAGCCGCCATCTATTTGCGCGGCGCAGGAGCCGCCATCTTTTTGAAGGGCACCAGAGCCTCCATCTTTTTTGCGGAACCACCAGAGCCGCAATCTTTGTGCATGGCCCCAGAGCCGCCATCTTTTTGCGCTTCGCAGGAGCCGCCATCTTTGTGCGGGGCGCCACAATTTCAGGCCTAGTGAACTCTCAACTCTGAGGCTGCAAAGTCTCCGCTTCTTCTCATCCTTTAATTAATTTGACAATGACAGTAAAGGGATACTTCCCCACATTTTTCAGCTGCTCTCTGAACTGAGTCTGGGTCAGACCGTAAATCCCAGTGTTTGTACAGCAACTCAGCAGCTGCAACATGAATCCCAGTTCCATTACATAATCAGGTAGAAATACAGACTTGTACCCCAACCACCACATCCGGCTCCATATAGAAAACACCATAAACACTGCCCATAACAGGATGAAATTGCCCGAGATAACAAGCAGTAAAATGATGGATTTCCTGCGGCTCTCCATCTCTGGGTCTCTGGGACTCTCCCCACTGCTGGGACCCCGGAGTCTCCTGCGGGCTCTGCTGGCCACTAAAATGTATCTGACGGTGACTGCATTGAGCAGCAGAATCACCACGAATGGGACACATGGGGTGAGAATAAAATGTAGGAACTCGATTGTTCCCCAGACCCGTGAATACCGAACATCCATTGGGACCTCACAAAACCAGGGGCTGTTCGTAAGCCAATACCGATCTGTGAACATAAAATACCAGGTGATGTTTTTTAAACCGCTCAGCACAGTCACTGTTCCCAGAACCACAGCCGCCGTTTTTTCGGTGCAATATTTAGTTTTCAGCTTCTGGCAACAAATGGCCACAAATCGATCAAAGGTGAAAGTGACGGTGAACCAGACAGAACAGTCTGTGGCTGCGAACAGCAAGACGGCGTGGATATTACACACGCGGATGGAATACACGAAATCAAACTGTTCCCAATAAACAATCGGAATGTGCCTCAATATCAGGTCGAAGATAACGACCAGTAGATCCGCCGCTGCCATGGCCACCAGGTAGCGAGTGACACATTTGGAGAGTCCGCACTTTCCCCGAGATAGGATCACAATCGTCACTATGTTCACTGTGAGGAAGGGAAATAAACAGGGAAATTAATCATCAGGCTGGGAACAAAAACAGCAGCTTGATGGAATGCGGGATGAAATCTGCAACTCACGAGCGACATTCATTGATATAATCTAATTCTATTACCCGTGGAGCTGAATACAGGGTTTAATGTAAGAATAATCGGCAGTACCTTGTGGAATCAATAAATGAAATGGGAATAATACAATAAATAGCAGATGTTTGATCAAGGAGAGTTTAAATGATCTATCTATATTTAGCCCAGCAGACAAAAGCACCGCCGAGGTACCAGGGACACAAAGGGCCAGACCCTCTGAGGAAAACTTTGTGTCCCGGGACCAGTTAGCATTTGGAGCGGTGCAATTCGCTTCTGTGCCCCTGTGTTAGGCGGGGTGGGTGTGTGTGTGTGTGTGTGTGTGTGTGCAAATCCCACTTGGATTCCTGCTCCTGATTAGAATATCCATTATATTTAGAACTGAAAAGGAATGCAACAGCAAAATACAGAAGCTGTAAGCTTGGCATGCAATAATTACAGGCAATTGTATGTAAAATGTACGGATGAAATATGACAATGCTAAGATAATAAATACAAGTGCACTGCAGTTATAAAGATAACAGTTATGTTTTGAAGATTGAATTTTCTGCATTTTTTTGAAATACACGAATTGTAGCTCATTAACTGAAGATTTGCCAAGTACTAATGCAAATAATGGACTCTGAATAAAAGTAAATAGTGATGATTGACCAGGTAATGTCCCACTAAATGCATTTATCAGCATCGAAATCAGACGATTTATTCCACAGGCAAAGTGCTGCCGAATGATATTGTAAAGTATCTGAACACAAAATGAAGAGATTTATTCTTGTACTTTTTCAACTGTTGTTTCCAACTTGTGCAGAGAATATTAGACGAGAAGATAACAAAGGATTTTCTTATCCTCAGTACTTCAGTTACAATCAGCTGGGATTGTTTATCCTGAAGTGCAGCAGGAGGCAATAGAGAATCACTCTGGGTCTCACTGACAGATCCACTGAACTGTGCCAGACGAGCATGGGATCCAATTGTGAATTCAAAACAATGATCAGAAAGAAATGTATTGAAATCTGGCTGAATGAACGTTTTATGAGAATGAAAATTATACTTGTAATCCTACTTGAACCATCAGAAGCAGTGGCAATAATGCAGAGCTGGAGAGGGTGGGAAAGGAGACATTGACTGGAACTGAATGATTA
This sequence comes from Squalus acanthias, assembly GCA_030390025.1. NCBI lineage: Eukaryota > Metazoa > Chordata > Chondrichthyes > Squaliformes > Squalidae > Squalus > Squalus acanthias. The sequence goes on along the minus strand of JASTWF010000034.1, from coordinate 3,631,322 downwards.
GCAGATATTTCAGACATTTAAAGATGTGGATGTGATCTGCCAGGATTTGTTCCTGTGACTCTGTAAGTAACCATACCGAGCATTAGGTGAAAACTAAAGCAAAATACTGTGGATACTAGAAATCTGAAATGAAAACAGAAAATGATGGAAATACTCAGCGGATCAGACAGCATCTGTGGAGAAAGAGAGAAACAGAGTTAACGTTTCAGGTCGATGGCCTTTCGCCATTAGGTGAAACGTCTCCTAAACCAAGACAGCATTCTTCTGATCTCATGTTCACTGTCGGTAGCAGACTGAAATTCGTTAAATAAAGTGTCACCTCCAATAAATTTGCTTGAGTTGAATATAGCACTTTGAATCTTGGTAACACGACATAACCTTCAGAATCAATAGCTGACAGCAGCGCGGATGGGATGGGGAATAACAAAGAGAGAAGCACAGTTAAACATGCGGGGAAAAAGTCAGTGGGTTATTGCCTCCCCTTAGCGCCTTCGAGGGGCGCTAATGATCGCTCGGAACTTAGCGCCCGAGCGCGGCTTTTTAGTGCTGCTCGTAAAATTGATGTCATTTTGCGCTGGCGCTAAACACTACCGCCACAATCTCCTGCGCCCGCAGATCGTGACGTCAGTTGAGCGTCCCAGACCGGATGTTGAGTGCCCCCTGCCTTAGTGCCTGCCGCTAGGAACGACAGGTAGAGGGAAACGTTTTCAAGTCTGGAAGGGGCTAAGGGAGCGCTATTTAAAGGCGGCCACTTCCTGCCTTTTCTGGTCGGTAACATTTTTGGTACACACAGGTTGAGAGCGAGAGAGACATCTGGAGAGATTCGACACTGACCGAAGGAGCTTTGGATCCTGAGCACCACTTTCGAGATTCATTCGTATTTCACCTTCCTTCTAACGATATTTAGAAGCTTCGTTGGGGGCTGCACTATCTCATGGGGTCGTCGTCGTCCAGCATCACCTTCGGAGGCAGCAGAGGCACAGAGAGTGTGGCAAACGTGGCAAGAAGGAGGAGGGCTAACAGGCCACTGCACAGGAGGCCATACCCTCCCAGGGTATTCCGGGAGCAATTACCCTCCTGTATACATTCGTCTGAGGAGCAGTGTTTCCAATGGCTGCGCTTCAGCAATGAGGTGGTCACTGAGCTCTGCCACCTCCTGCAATCAGATCTGCAGCCTCAGCTCAGGACCAGGACGTCTCTGTCGGTGGTAGAGAAGGTGACAGTGGCTCTGAATTTCTAAGTCAGCGGTTCCGAATATCTCGCAGTTCGCTGTTCTTTGTTGCATCCGGGAGGTGACAAAGGCTTTGTGGAAGAGGAGACGCCAGTACATCTTTCTCCATGACCCGGGACAAACAGCGCGAACACGCATATGGCTTAGCGTGGATAGTGGGCTTCCCCATGGTTCAGTGCGCCATTGACTGCAGGCATGTGGCATTGCAAGCACTTCATGAGAATGCAGACGTCTTCGGAAACCACAAGGGCTTCCACTCTCTGAATTTCCAGTTGATCTGTGACCACAGGCAGCTCATACTCGCCGTCAAAGCCCGCTATCCTGGCAGTAGCCACGATACTTTCATCCTGCACCAGACCGGTGTCGCAGACCTCTTCCAAACACCGCGTCCACCTAGTGGATAGAAGATAGGAGCAGGAGTAGGCCATTCGGCCCCTCGAGCCTGCTCCGCCATTCGATGAGATCATGGCTGATCATCTAAACTCAGTACCCTGTACCTGCCTTCTCCCCATATCCCTTGATACCTTTAGCTTTAAGAAATATATCTAACTCATCCTTGAATATATTTAATGACTTCGCCTCAACTACCTTCTGTGGTAGAGAATTCCACAGGTTCACCACTCTCTGGGTGAAGAAATTCTTCCTCATTTCTGTCCTAAATGGTTTACCCGTTATCCGTAGATTATGACCCCTGGTTCTGGACTCTCCGACCATCGGGAACATTCTTCCTGCATCTAGTTTGTCCAGACCTGTCAGAATTTCATATGTTTCGATGAGATCCCTTCTCATTCTTCTATACTCCAGTGAGTATAAGCCCAATCGACCCAATCTCTCCTCATATGTCATTCCTGCCATCCCAGGTATCAGCCTTGTGAATCTTCGCTGAACTCCTTCCATGGCAAGAACATCCTTCCTCAGATAAGGCGACCAAAACTGCACACAGTACTCAAGGTGTGGTCTCACCAAGGCCCTGTACAACTGCAGCAGGACATCCCTGTTCCTTTACTCAAACCCTTTCGCTATGAAGGCCAACATACCATTTGCCTTCTTCACCGCCTGCTGCACCTGCATGCTTACTTTCAGCGACTGGTGCACAAGGACACCCAGGACTCGTTGCACTTCCCCTTCTCCCAATCTATTGCCATTCAGATAATAGTCTGCCTTTCTGTTTTTGACACCAAAGTGGATAACCTCGCATTTATCCACGTTATATTGCATCTGCCACGTTTCTGCCCACTCACCCAACCTGTCCAGATCATCCTGGAGTTTCTCGCTATTCTCCTCGCTGCACACACTCCCACCCAGCTTTGTGTCATCTGCAAACTTGGAGATATTACATTTAATTCCCTTATCTAGATCATTAATGTATATTGTGAATAGCTGGGGTCCAAGGACCGATCCCTGCGGTACCCCACTAGTCACTGCTTGCCACTCGGAAAAAGACCCATTAATTCCTACTCTCTGCTTTCTGTCCGCCAACCAGTTCTCTATCCAAGTCAATACCTTGCCCCCAATCCCATGTGCCTTAACTTTACCCGCTAATCTCTTATGCGGGACCTTATCGACAGCCTTTTGAAGGTCCAAATACACTACATCTACTGGTTCTCCCTTATCTATTTTCCCAGTTACATCCACAAAAAATTCCAGTAGATTAGTCAAGCACGATTTACCTTTTGTAAATCCATGTTGACTTTGTCCGATCCTGTCACTGTTTTTCAAATGCTCAGCTATTACATCCTTTATAATGGACTCTAGCATTTTCCCCACTACCGATGTAATTCCCCGCTTTCTCTCTACCACCCTTTTTGAATAGTGGGGTAACATTAGCTACCCTCCAATCCATGGGTACAGTTCCAGATTCCATCGAATGTTGGAAGATGATCAGCAATGCATCTACTATTTCTAGGGCCACTTCCTTAAGTACACTAGGATGTAGATTATCAGGCCCTGGGGATTTATCGGCCTTCAATACCGTCAATTTCCCTAACATCATTTCCCTGCAAATACTGATTTCTTTCAGTTCCTCCCTTTCATCAGACCGTATGTTCTCCAACATCTCTGGGAGGTTATTTGTGTCCTCCTTTGTGAATACAGAACCAAAATATGCATTTAATTGGGCTGCCATTTCTTTGTTCCCCATTATAACTTCCCCCGCTTCTGACTGCAAGGGACCTACACTTGATTTCACTAATCTTTTTCTCTTCACATATCTATAAAAGCTCTTACAGTCAGTTTTTATGTTCCCAGCAAGCTTACTTTCATATTCTATTTTCCCCTTCTTAATTAATCCCTTTGTCCTCCTTTGTTGAATCCTAAATTGCTCCCAATCCTCAGGGCTACCGCTTTTTCTGGCCAATTTATATGCCCTCTCCTTGGATCTTATTCTATCCCTAATTTCCCTTGTTAGCGGCTACAGAACACTTTGGAGGGGGAGGGCGAACAGCCAGTTGTCGTGGTGCACATAGGCATCAATGATATAGGTAAAAAACGGGATGAGGTCCTAAAAGCAGAATATAGGGAGTTAGGAGGTAAATTAAAAAAGAGTACCTCAAAGGTAGTAATCTCAGGATTGCTACCAGTGCCACGTGCTAGTCAGAGTAGAAATAGGAGGATATTTCAAATGAATACGTGGCTAGAGGAATGGTGCAAGGGGGAGGGATTCAAATTCCTTGGACATTGGAACCGGTTCTGGGGGAGGTGGGACCAGTACAAACGGGACGGTCTGCACCTGGGCAGGGCCGGGACCGATGTCCTAGGGGGAGTGTTTGCTAGTGCTGTTGGGGAGGGTTTAAACTAAAGTGGCAGGGGGTTGGGAACCTGAGCAGGGAGACAGAGGGTGACTCCTCGGGGACAAAGGTTATCCACTCTGCACCTGGCTGATGACAGCAATCCGTAAACCCAACACCCCTGCCGAGCAGCACTACAATGAGAGCCATAGTGCCACCAGGAACCTCATTGTGCACACGATCGGTGTCTTGAAACAACGGTTCCGGTGTCTTGACCACAAAGGGGGAGCCCTGCAGTACTCTCCCGAGCGAGTCTCCCTCTTCATTGTTGTGTGCTTCATACTTCTTAACATTGCAATCATGATGCCCCAGCCATCGCCACCAGGGATTGGTGCACCACCTGAGTAGGAGGAGGAAGAGGGAGAGGAGGATGAAGAGGAGGATCAGCAGCACCAACGTGGGAGGGAGGCGCTCAATGCTGCCACTGCAAGGGCCGTCCGTGAATGTCTGATAAGACACCGATTCTAACCCCTTACTGAGAAGATAGCTTCTGGGATGAAGAAGCACATCACTGAATGCATCCCACACACCCTATTGCCGGGCAAAGCTGCAATGATTCAAATCAGGAAAGATGTAAAGTAACAATAAAAAAAATGATTTATGTTACAAACTCTCGGTCATTTAATCAGGACAAACAATTAGAAACAAAACCAACAATTCATGAACTAAAAAAACTCGTTCTCATAACATGGAGATAACTGCAAAACAATAAACAAATATAATGACAACACCCTCGAACTTTCCCAACAAACATTTATTTACAGATTCTACTGTTGGGCCTTCGAGGGTGATCTCCATCCCCTGCGCACTTCCCCCCTCCCCACCCTATTGCTCCTCCGTAATGTGGCCCCAGTGGCTGCAGCAAAGCTGTCAGAAGGCTGCTGAATGCTGGATCCAGAGATTGGAGATGTCCTTGAAGGACGCCCTCGGCCAGCTCTGGGCCTGGAGGGCCCGGCTGCAGACTGCACCGACTCTGCATGGGCGGCAGCCGTCTGGGCTGTGTTGCAGGCCTTGCAAAGTGCCATGGGGAAGTGGCAGTCTACTTCTTCTTCTTAGGCAGTCCCTCGAAACCAAGGATGACTTGCTTCTACACTAAAACTGAGTTCTCAGGTGACTGATGAGTCCAATGCGGGACGTACAGACTCTGTCACAGGTGGGGCAGACGGTGGTTGAAGGGGCAGGTGGGTGGGGTGCTTCAGTTGACGTGCACTCCTTCCGCTGTTTGCGCTTGGCTTCCGCTTGGTCCCGACGAAGAGACTCGGGGTGTTCGGCGCCTTCTCGGATGCTTCTCCTCCACTTTGTGCGGTCTTGTACCAGGAATTCCCAGGTGTCGCTGGGGATGTTGCATTTTTTCAAGGAGGCTTTGAGGGCGTCCTTGAAGCGTTTCCTCTGCCCACGTGGGGCTCTCTTGCTGTGTCGGAGCTCCGAGTAGAGCGCTTGTTTTGGGAGTCACGTATCGGGCATGCGGACGATGTGGCCCGTCCTTCGGAGCTGATGGAGCATGGTCAAAGGTTCGATGCTGGGGATGTTGGCCTGAGCGAGAACACTGACGTTGGTGCGCCTTTCCTGCCAATGGATTTGCAGGATCTTGCGGAGGCAGTGCTGTTGGTACCTCTCCAGTGCTTTGAGTTGCCTACTGTACATGGTGCATGTCTCTGAAGCATACAGGATGGCGGGTATCACTACTGCTCTGTAGACCATGAGCTTGGTGCTGGGTTTGAGGGTCTGGTCTTCAAACACTCTCTTCCTCAAGCGACCGAAGGCTTCACTGGCACACTGAAGGCGTTGTTGGACTTCGTCATCGACGTCTGCCCTGTTTGACAGTAGGCTCCCAGGGTATGGAAAGTGGTCCACGTTGTCCAAGGTCTCGTCATGGATTTTGATAATCGGAGAGCGGTAGTGTGTGGTGGGGGCAGGTTGGTAGAGGACCGTTTTCGTACCGATGTTTAGTGTAAGGCCCATGCTCTCGTACAATTCGGTGAAGGTGTTGACGATGGTTTGGAGTTCGACCTCAGTGTGTGCGCAGACGCAAGCATAGTCTGCATACTGTAATTCGATGACAGAGGATGGGACGACCTTGGATCTGGACTGCAGATGACGGAGGTTGAACAGTTTCCCGTTTGTTCTGTAGATTAGCTCCACTCCAGCGGGGAGCTTACTGAGGGTGAGATGGGGCATTGCAGCTAGTAAGATCGAGAAGAGCATTGGTGCGATAACACAGCCTTGCTTGACCCCGGTCCGTACGTGAATTGGGTCTGTGGTGGATCCGTTGGTCAGGAGCACGACTTGCATGTCATCATGGAGTAGGCCTAGGATGGTGACAAACTTTTGAGGGCAGCCGAATTTGAGTACACTCCATAATCCCTCACAGTTGACGATGTCAAATGCCTTTCTGAGGTCAAAGAAGGCCATGTACAGCGGTTGGTGCTGTTCCCTGCTTTTCTCTTGTAGTTGACACAAGGTGAAGATCATGTCCATTGTGCCCCTTAGTGGGCGGAATCTGCATTGCGATTCTGGGAGGAGCTATTCAGCCATTGGGAGTAGGTGATTGAGGAGGATTCTTGCGATGATTTTCCATGTAGCAGACAGCAGGGAGACTCCTCTTTAATTTCCGCAATCGGACTCGTCCCCTTTCTTGAAGATGGTCATGATTACGGCATCTCTGAGATCCCCTGGCATGCTCTCCTCCTTCCAAATAAGAGAAATGAGTTCATATATTCGCGCCAATAATGCTTCTCCGCCATGTTTTAAATCCTCGGCGGGAATTCCATCTGCTCCTGAGGCCTTGTTGTTCATCAGTTGTCGGATAGCTTTTCCAACCTCATGCCGGGCTGGCCTTGTGCTGAGGTGGTTGCGTTTAGCATGCTACGGGATGGAGTTGAAGACATTCGCGTCGAAGACAGAGTCTTGATTAAGGAGATCTTCAAAGTGCTCCTTCCAGCGGGCACTGACTGCCTCTCTGTCCTTGATGTGTACCTCTCCGTTCTTGGCCCAAAGTGGGGTAGGACCATGGGTGCTTGGGCCATAGGTGGTCTTGACTGCGCTAAAGAATCCACGCACATCATGGTTGTCGGCTAGCTGCTGGATCTCCTGCGCTTTCTCCATCCACCATCTGTTCTTAGGTCGCGAGTTTTTTGTTGGACCTCGGCCTTCAGGCGTCTGTCGAGCTGCTTTCTTGCTCTCGAGTTCGGTTGGTGTTTCCAGATCAGGAGCTCCTTGCACTTGCGGCTTATTAGCTCCTGGATCTCCTGGTCGTACTCGTCGAACCAGTCTTGGTGTTTCCTGGTCGAGTGACCGAGCGTCTCTTCACAGGTGCTGATTATGGAGGCCTTGAGTGCAGACCAGGTGCTGTGGACACTCTGTGTCTCTGAATCACTGGGAGTCGTCAGGTTGGTTGTGAGGCACAGGCTGAATAGGGCTTTCTTAGCGGGGTCTTTGAGTGCTCCAGCGCTGATTTCCCTGTGGCATTGCTTCTGTTGCCGCCGCTGTTTTGGGGCTACGTTGATAGAGATGACAGCGCGGATTAGGCGGTGGTCTGTCCAGCAGTCGTCAGCTCCTCTCATGGCACGTGTGATGCAGATGTCCTTGCAGACCTTCGCTCGAGCGATGACGTAGTCCAGCAGATGGCAGTGCTTGGAGCGAGGGTGTTGCCATGAAGCCTTGTAATTGTCTCTCTGACTGAACAAGGTGTTGGTTATGACAAGGAGGGTACCGTTCGAGGTGGCTTTCCCGACCCCATCACTGCTGATCACACCTCCCCAGATGTCTGTTTCCTTTCCAATTCTGGCGTTAAAGTCGCCAAGGAGGATCAGCTTCTCGCCCGTTGGGACTCGGGAAAGAGATTGTTCGAGGCTGGAGTAGAATTCCTCTTTGGTCTCGTCTGATGACCGTAGCGCACTGGTTCTGGGCTAGGGTGAGTCGTAGAGTCATGAGGCGTTCGTTTATTCCACAAGGGGAATCTCCGAGATGTTCAATTAGCTCATTTGTTTATGGCAAAGCCTACCCCATGGAGGCGGCGTTCTTCTTCTTGTTTGCTTTCCCAGAAGAAGGTTAACCACTGCCTTGCTCCTTGAGCTGGCCTTCCCCTGCCCACCGGGTCCCGCATTGGGCTGGGATGTCTATGTCAGTGGTGGGAGCAGGAATGCTTTCATCCTGAGAGAGAACAGCACCTTCCTGCTCGACCGACACAGTGCCACTCCGCCGGAGCAGAAACTCAGCATCTGGATCATTCTGCTCGAGCACAGATTGCTGTCCTGCTGCGGTACTGTGAGATTCCCAGGGGACTGTGGGCAACCCAGCGAGGATGGTAGCAGTCATTGATTGCGTGACATCAATCTGAGACTGCATCAGAGCAGTCAGAGACTGGATGGCTCCAACCAATGTCTCAATTGCAGCACCAAGGCATTGCGTTCCGTCGGCCTGTGCTGCAATGGATCCATTGAACTCGACTCTGGGTCCCCACGGTCTCTCTGCAATTCCACCATCCGCTGCAATGAGGCAAGGATGGGTTCAAGGGTTTGCACACAGATGACAGCTGTGCTAGCGGCGGACTCCTTCACGCTCCTAGCCTGTCCATCCATGCCTTCGGGCACACTTGCCATTGCACCGATCAGCTCAGTATGCATGCTCAAGTCCAGTTTATTCAAGGCCGCAATGTTGAGGTCCTCATTCGAGTCCTGTGCAGCAGAATTCGAGCGCCTACTTACCCTCCGGGAAGATGGCCCCCGAGCTTCCCTACCCCCATGGTATTGCTGCAGCCCGCTGGGTCCAGGAGCTTCGCCCTCATCAGTCCCTAGCGGCTGCTCCCCTCCAAGGAAGGCGTGGCCCCAGTATCTGATGTGTCACACTCGGGAGACGCAGGCGGTGTGGCTCCGGCTTTCTCTTCATCCTCGTCTGGTGCGTCGCTGCCACTGGCAGGCTGAGGGACAGGCTGGTCAGCTGGTGGTTCACCATCTGAAAGCAGGAAGTTGAACGAGTGGCTTTAGCGTGGGGGCAGGAAGGGAGCAAGGACTGGAGGCAGTTAGTTGGATTGAAAGTTTAAACGGCTGGTGTTGTGAGGGTGAAGTGGTGTGAGAGAGGAGAGAAAGCTGATGAACGTACCATTGCAGTCCCAAGGGGGTCGAGCTCTCCAGAGGCCACAGCACCTATGACCTGGCTGGCAACGATTCTGTGCACTCTGTCCTCCAACTCAGTCAGTGGGTGTAGGTCCGCCGGTCCTCCTCCTGTGCGTTGCTGCTCCCGACTGTTAGGAAAGAACTTTTCCTGCAAGAAAAAGGACAGCGTGTGAGTGAGTGTGCAGACATGTGTTTGGCAGATGTGCCTACCATAGTTGAATAGACGTTACTGTGTGCAAGGTGTGGGATGTGCATGGGTGTTTTATGAGATGGGTGAGTGTTGGGCATTTGGGTTTTTAAACCGTCTGGGCACAGAGTGAAGTTGAGATGGAGGGTGTAGAGGTATTGAAAAGCAGGTACTCACCCTGATCACCCGAGTGAGGTCGTTGAACTTCTTCCGAAATTGGGTGTGAGTCCTTGGCACCAGCCTCCTCGAGGAGACGTGCTGAGCAACCTCCCTCCACACCGTTCTAAGCTCCTGGGGCAAGGTCCTCCTGCCACTCTCTTGGAACAGTACTGCCAGTCGCTGTTCAACAGCGCCAACTAGAATCACAAATGCCTCGTCGCTGAAGCCACCCAGCTCTTTCTTTGGGCGTCTCCATTACTGCTTCTAAGAGACACTTTAAACACAAGTCTGTCGAGGTCCCAATTCAAGACTGCAATGAGCAGGGTGCGGCTGGCCAGCAATTGGGCCCTACCCTTGAAGAACTGGATGTCGCCAGGCTGTCTGGCTTCCATGGTCACTGACATCATCTGAGCTTCAGTAGTGCTCTGACGTAGCGCCTCGCTCCCCAACGTGTGTGCTTTAAGAGAGATGTTCAGCACCTGATTTAGCGCTCGAAAATCCTCCAGGAGCGATAGAGGCGAATTTTGCAGTCTGAGGCAATAATTAGCGCTGGGCGCTAAACTTCACACCCGGCGGATATTAGAGCCCCAAAATGGGCGATACCCAATTTTCCCCCATGGTCTACAGAATTAATAGATGGATATAGAGATTTTGCAGCAACACCAACAGCAGCAAGGCGGTGTCTTGGGGGAGTAAATTACAAGAATAGTAATGCTGTTAAACATGATTTACAGAATTAATAGCTGGATAGTGAGACTTCCCAGGAACACCAACAGTAGCGAGGATGTTCCAGTATTTTTCAACAACAACCCATGCGTTAGCAAAGATGCAACAACTTGAAACACAGAATTCCACTAATAACTGAATATCCCAGTGTAAATAGCAAGAATAATGTTACAGTGTGACATGGTTTGTAGAATTAATAACTGGACATAGATCCTTACTGGGAGCACCAACAGCAGTGAGGAGGGGATAGTACATATTTTGTATATCATAACATATTCCTAATATCCTAAACACTTCATCCCAATCCATTCCTTCCCTTCTGTGAGTGTCTGGTGGTCTTTGTGCTCGGGGCAGCGCGCTGACTGTGTGAGGTGACACAGTGAAGGGAGCTCCTTACTTAGAGCAGAGGGAAATCCCCGAGTGACATCATTAGGCCTCACTGTATCTGGCATTAATTACAGTCATTGAACAAACAGACTCATTGAACCATTGTCATCACAAAACTTTACTTCATCACAATCTAGCTCACCTTATTGTACACAGTTTTAAATTAAAATTTAGCGAATACGCAATAGTTCACCCGCCCATAAACATAAGAATATAAGAATTAGGAGCAGGAGTAGGCCATATGGCCCTTCGAGCCCTTCATTGACTAAGATAATGGCGGATCTTCGACCTACAATCCACATTCCGCCCCACCCCCTCCCCGATCCCCATATCCCTTGATTCCTGAAGTGTCCAAAAATACAGAGGATAGAATAGAGAGAAGGGAGTTTCTCTCCCTGTATTGATCTAAAGCTGAGAACAAAAGACGAGAGGTGACAGAAAAAGGAAGGAATACTGTGTTAGCTGTGGCTCAGTGGGTAGCACACTCGCCTCTGAAACAGAAGGTTGTGGGTTTAAGTCCCACTGCAGGTATTTGCAGCACATGAATCTAGGCTGACACTCCAGTGCAGTGCTGAGGAAGTGCTGCACTGTCGGAGGTGTCGTCTTTCATATTAGACATTAAACCGAGGCCCCATCTGTGCTCTGATGTGGACGTAAAATATCCCATGGCACTATTTTTAAGAGGAGCAGGGGAGTTATCCCCGGTGTACTGGCCGATATTTATCCCTCAATCAACATAACAGAAACAGCATACCTGGTCATTATCACATTGCTGTTTGTGGGAGTTTGCTGTGCAAATTGGCTGCCGTGTTTCCCACAATACAACAGTGACTACACTTCCGAAAGCACTTCATTGGCTGTAAAGCGTTCGAGAAGTCCGGTGGTTGTGAAAGGCGCTATATAAATGCAAGGCTTTCTTTCTTAAAAGATAGAATCAGAGAACGGTTATAACGCAGAAGGAGGCCATTCTGCCCGTCGAGCCCGTGCCGGCTCTCTGCAAGAGCACTTCAGCAAGTCCCACTCCCACACACTTTCCCCGTTACCCTGCAATTTCTTCCTTTAGGTACTTCGCCAATTCCGTTTTGAAAGCCACGATTGAATCTGCCTTCACCACCCTTTAAGGCAGTGCATTCCAGATCCTAACCAGTCGCTGTGTAAAAATGTTTTTTCTTATGTCCACTTTTTTTCTTCTGCCAATCACATTAAATCTGTATCCTCTGATTCGCAACCTTTCCACCAATGGGATCAGTTTCTCTCTATCTGCTCTGTCCAGACCCCTCATGATTTTGAACACCTCTATCACATCTCCTCTCAACCTCCTCTGTTCTAAGGATAACAACCCCAGCTTCTCCAGTCTATCCACGTAATAATAGGGTGCAAATAATAGGGTAATAATAATGGGGGATTTCAACTTTCCCAATATTAACTGGGATAGTCAGAGTGTGAAAGGCTTAGATGGTTCAAAATTCTTAAAGTGCATCCAGGAGAGCTTTTTGAGCCAGCATGTAGAAAGTCCTACAAGGGCGGGGGCGGTACTGGACCTAATTCTAGGGAATGTGGCCGGCCAAGTGGAAGAAGTGCTAGTCGTTGAGCACTTTGGTGACAGTGACCATAATACGGTGAGATTTAAGGTGGTCATGGAAAAGGACAGGGATTGGCCGGAAATAAAGGTTCTAAATTGGGGGAAGGCCGATTTTAATAAGATAAGGCAGGATCTGGCCAAAATGGACTGGGATCAGCTGCTTGTAGGAAAATCCGCATCGGAGCAATGGGATTCTTTCAGAAGGGAGATTGAGATCATACAATGGCAGCATGTTCCCGTAAAGGTCAAGGGTGGTTCCAAAAACCCCAGGGAACCTTGGATGTCAGGGGATATACGACAATGGATCAGGAAAAAAAGGAGGGCTTTTGGCAGATACAAAATGCTAAAGACGGAGGAAGCCGTAGAGGAGTACAAAAAGTGCAGGGGGATACTTAAAAAGAAATTAGGAGATCAAGGAGGGGCCATGAAATAACACTGGCGAGCAAAATAAAGGAAAATCCTAAGATGTTTTATAAGTATATTAAGGGTAAGAGGATAACTAGGGAAAAAATAGGGCCAATTAGGGACAAAAGTGGCAATCTGTGTGTGGAGCCGGAAGATGTAGGTGGGGTTCTAAATGAATTTTTTGCATTTGTTTTCACTATGGAGAAGGACGATGCAGACATAAAATTAGGGCAGGGGGACTGTGATATACTCGAACATTTTAACATCGAGAGGGAGGAGGTATTGGCGGTTTCAGCAGGTCTCAAAATGGATAAAATCCCCAGGTCCGGACGAAATGTATCCCAGGCTGCTGTGGGAGGCAAAGGAGGAGATTGCGGGGGCTCTAAAACATATATTCAGAACCTCTCTGGCCACAGGGGATGTGCCAGAGGACTGGAGAATCGCTAATGTAGTACCATTATTCAAGAAAGGGAGTAGGGAAAAACCGGGGAACTACAGGCCAGTGAGCCTAACATCAGTGGTAGGAAAATTTTTGGAAAAAATTCTGAGGGACAAAATTACTCTCCACTTGGAGAGGCAAGGATTAATCAGGGTTAGCCAACATGGCTTTGTCAAGGGAAGATCATGTCTGACTAATTTGATTGAATTTTTTGAGGGGGTGACTAGGTGTGTGGATGAGGGTAACGCAGTGGATGTGGTATACATTGATTTCAGTGAGGCCTTCGATAAAGTCCCGCACTGGAGACTGGTCTAGAAGGTAAGAGACCATGGAATCCAGGGTGCCTTGGCACATTGGATACAAAATTGGCTCAGTGGCAGAAGGCAGAGGGTGATGGTCGAAGGTTGTTTTTGTGACTGGAAGCCTGTGGCCAGTGGGGTACCACAGGGATCGGTGCTGGGTCCCTTGCTGTTTGTGGTCTACATTAACGACTTGGATATGAATGTAAAAGGTATGATCAGTAAGTTCGCGGATGATACAAAAATTGGTAGGGTGGTAAATAGCGAGGAGGGTAGCCTCAGTCTGCAGGACGATATAGATGGGTTGGTCAGATGGGCGGAACAGTGGCAAATGGAATTTAATCCGGAAAGGTGCGAGGTGATGCACTTTGGAGGGACTAACAAGGCAAGGGAATACACAATGAATGGTAAGACCCTAGGCAAGACGGAGGGTCAGAGGGATCTTGGTGTGCAAGTACACAGATCCCTGAAGGCGGCGGAACAGGTGGATAAGGTGGTAAAAAGGCATATGGGATACTTGCATTCATTAGCCGAGGCATAGAATATAAGAGCAAGGAGGTTATGATGGAGCTGTATAAAACACTGGTTAGGCCACATCTGGAATACTGTGTGCAGTTCTGGTCGCCACACTACAGGAAGGATGTGACAGCTTTGGAGAGGGTGCAGAGGAGATTCACCAGAATGTTACCCGGGCTGGAGTGCTTCAGCTATGAAGAGAGACTGGGCAGATTGGGTTTGTTTTCCTTGGAGCAGAGAAGGCTGAGGGGGGACATGATTGAGTTGTACAAAATTGTGCGGGGCATAGATAGGATGGATACGAAGGAGCTTTTTTCCTTACTAGAGGGTTCTATAACAAGGGGGCATAGATTCAAGGTAAAGGGCAGGAGGTTTAGAAGGGATTTGAGAAAGAACTTTTTCACCCAGAGGGTGGTTGGAGTCTGGAACTCACTGCCTGAAAGGGTTGTGGAGGCAGGAACCCTCACAACATTCAAGAAGCATTTGGATGAGCACTTGAAATGCCATAGCATACAAGGCTACGGACCAAATGCTGGAATATTGGATTAGATTAGACAGGGCTTGATGGCCGGCGCGGACACGATGGGCCGAAGGGCTTCTATCCGTGCTGTATAACTTTATGACTCTATGACTCTATGACTCTATGTATCTGAAGTCCCTACTCCCTTGAATAATTCTTGTAAATCATTTACGCACCCTCTCTAAGTCATTCAAAACCTTCCTAAAGTGCGGTGCCCAGAATTGGACACAATACTCCAGTTGAGGCCGAACCAGGTGTTTTATACTGGTTCATCATAACTTCCTTATTTCTGTACACTATGCCTCTATTTATGAAGCCCAGGAACCTGCATAATTTTTTACCCGCTTTCTCAAGCTGCCCTGCCACCTTCAACGATTTGTGCACATAGACCCCCAGGTCTCTCTGTTCATGCACCCCTTCTGGAATTGTACACTTTATTTTATATTGTCTCTCCTCATTCTTCCTAACAAATTGTATCATTTCAGACTTTTCTGCGTTAAATGTCATCTCTACGTGTCCACCTTTTTCACCAGCATGTCTATGTCCTCTTCAAGTCTATCACTATATGCCTCACTGTTCACAATACTTCCAAGTTTTGTCTCATCTGCAAATTTCGAAATTCTGCCCTGTATCCCCAAGTCCAAGTCATTAACATATGTCAAGAAAAGCAGTGGTCCTAGTACCGACCCCTGGGGAACACCACTGTATACCTTCTTCCAGTCCGGAAAACAACCGTTCACCACTACTCTCTGTTTCCTGTCACTTAGCCAATTCCATATCCATGCTGCCACTGTCCCTTTTATTCCATGGGCTTCAACTTTGCGGTCAAGTCAATTATGTGGCACTTTATCCACGTCTTTTTGAGGTCCATGTCAACCACATCAACCGCATTGCGCTCATCAACCCTCTCTGTTTAATCATCAATGAACATGATCAAATTAGTTAAACATATTTCCTTTTGACAAATCCGTGCTGGCTTTCCTTAATTAATCCACACTTCTCCAAGTGCCTGTTAATTTTGTCCCAGATTATTGTTGCTAAAAGCTTCCCAATCACCAACGTTAAACTGGTTGGATTACAGTTGCCTGGTTTATCCTTGCACCCGTTTTGAACAAGGGTGTAACATTTGAAATTCTCCAGTCGTCTGGCACCACACCGTATCTAAGGAGGACTTGAAGATTATGGCCAGTACCTCAGAATCCGAGGTTGCCTCCCATCTGCTCCTGGTGACTTATTTAATTTAAGCACAGCCAGCCTTTCTAGTACCTCGTCTTTATCAATTTTTGGCCCATCCAGTCTCTCAACTACCTCCTCTTTCACTATGAATTTGGCAGCAGCTTCTTCCTTGGTAAAGACAGATACCAGGTATTAATTTAGTATCTCAGCCATGCCCTCTGCCTCCATTCTTAGGTCTGCTTTTTGTCCCTTAATCGGCCCCATCCCTTCTCTTACTGCCCGTTTACTATTTATATGTCTATAGAAGACGTTTGGATTCCATTTATTGTTATCTGCCAATCTATTCTCAGACTCTCTCTTTGCCCCTCTGATTTCGTTTTTCACTTCCTCTCTGAACGTTCTATATTCAGCCTGGTTCTCACTTGTATTTTCAACTTGACATCTGTCATACGCCCCATTTTCCTGCTTCCTCTTACTCTATATCTTTCATCATCCAGGGAGCTATCACTTTGTTTGCGCTACCTAACCCCCTTGTGTAAATGTACCTCGATTGTACCCGAATCATCTCTTTTTCGATGTCAGTTTTGCCTGCCAATCTTTGATTCCAATTTACCTGGCACAGCTCCGTTCTCAACCCACTGAAATTGGCCCTCCCCAAATTAAGCATTTTTACTCTAGATTGCTCCTTGTCCTTTTACATAGCTAATCTATAAATTATGATACTATGATCACTGTTCCCTAAATGTTCCTTTACTGGCACTTGCTCTACTTCACCTAGCTCATTCCCCAGAACCAGAGCGGAAGATTGGGAACAGTTTAAGATAGAGCAAAGGAGGACAAAGGGCTTAATCAAGAGGGGCAAAATAGCTTACGAAAGCAAGCTGGCGGAAAATATAAAAACTAACTCCAAAAGCTTTTATAAGTATATCAAGAGGAAAAGACTGGTGAAAACCAAAGTTGGCCCATTGCAGTCAGATACGGGGGAATATATAACGGGAAATAAGGAAATGGCAGACCAACTAAATGCATACTTTGGGTCAGTCTTTACGAAGGAAGACACAAAAAACCTCCCTGGGATATCGGGAAAAATAGGGACATTTGCAAAGGAGGAACTGACGCAAGTCAATATCTCTAAGGATATGGTGTTAAGGAAGCTAAAGGGATTGAAGGCGGACAAATCCCCAGGGCCTGATAACATGCATCCTAGGGTGCTGAAGGAGGTGGCCCTAGAGATAGCGGATGCACTAAGTATGATTTTTCAGAATTCATTAGACTCGGGAACAGTGCCCATGGATTGGAGGGTAGCTAACGTTACCCCACTATTCAAAAAAGGGGGGTAGGGAAAAAGCAGGTAATTACAGACCTGTAAG
Source organism: Squalus acanthias (assembly GCA_030390025.1). Taxonomy (NCBI): domain Eukaryota; kingdom Metazoa; phylum Chordata; class Chondrichthyes; order Squaliformes; family Squalidae; genus Squalus; species Squalus acanthias. The sequence goes on along the minus strand of JASTWF010000034.1, from coordinate 3,614,425 downwards.
CCTTACATCAGTTGTGGGCAAAATGCTGGAGTCCATCATTAAGGATGAAATAGCGGAGCACTTAGCAAATGGGGACAGGATAGGACAGAGTCAACATGGATTTACAAAGGGTAAATCGTGCTTGACTAATCTATTGGAATTTTTTGAGGGAGTAACTGGTAAAATAGATGGGGGAGAGCCAGTAGATGTGGTGTACCTGGACTTCCAAAAGGCCTTCGATAAGGTCCCACATAAAAGATTAGCAGGGAAAATTGAAGCTCATGGGATAAAGGGGAAAGTATTGACGTGGATAGAGAACTGGCTGTCAGATAGAAAACAGAGAGTTGGAATAAACGGCTCATTTTCTGAATGGCAGGCAGTAACAAGTGGGGTACCACAGGGATCTGTCCTGGGTCCCCAGCTGTTCACAATTTACATTAATGACCTGGATCAGGGAGTCGGATGCAGCATTTCCAAATTTGCAGACGACACTAAACTAGGAGGGGGGGTGGGCTCAAAGGAGGAGACCAGGAAGCTCCAGAGCGATTTGGACAGACTGGGTGATTGGGCGGATAAATGGCAGATGCACTATAATGTGGACAAGTGCGAAGTTATCCACCTTGGGTGCAGGAACGGGAGGGCAAATTATTATTTAAATGGCAATAAATTGGGAGAGGGGGAAGTACAGAGAGACCTGGGTGTTCTTGTACACCAGTCACTGAAGGCGAGCATGCAGGTGCAACAGGCGATCAAGAAGGCAAACGGTATGCTGGCCTTCATAGCAAAAGGGTTGGAATACAGGAACAGGGATACCTTGCTGCAGCTGTATAGGGCACTGGTGAGACCACACCTCGAGTACTGTGTACAGTTTTGGTCGCCTCATCTGAGGAAAGATGTTCTTGCCATGGAGGGGGTGCAGCGGCGATTCACCAGGCTGATACCAGGAATGGCGGATTTGACCTATGAGGAGAGACTATGTAGTTTAGGGATGTACACACTGGAGTTTAGAAGATTGAGAGGGGACCTCATAGAAGTGTATAAAATTCTGACAGGTCTAGACAGACTAGATGCAGAAGGAATGTTTCCCTTGGCGGGTGAGAACAGAACTAGAGGACATAATTTAAGGATAAGGGCTAAACCATTTAGGACAGAAATGAGGGGGAATTTCTTCACTCAGAGGGTGGTGAACCTGTGGAACTCATTGCCACAGAGGGCAGTGTACGCCAGCTCATTAAATATATTTAAGAGGGAATTAGATGTATTTCTACAGGCAAAAGGGGTTAAGGGTTACGGAGAGAAGGCGGGGACGGGATACTGAATTGGAGGATCAGCCATGATCTCATTAAATGGCGGAGCAGGCTCGAAGGGCCGGATGGCCTACTCCTGCTCCTATCTTCTATGTATCTATGTATGTAACCAGATGCAGCAATACCACCTTCCTCGTTGGGCCGGATAATGCACCAAACAAGAAAGTTCTCTTGAACTCACTTCAGAAATTCTTCCCCCTCTCTGCCCTTTATACTATTACTATCCCAGTCTATATTAGGATAACTGAAGTCCCCCATTATTACTACACTACATTTCTTCCACCTCTCTAATTTCCCTGCAAATTTGCTCCTCTATATCCTTCCCACTAGTTGGTGGCCTATAGAACACACCCAGCAGTGTAATGGTACCTCTATTGTTCTTTAACACTAAACATATAGATTCTGTCTTTCACCCCTCCAAGACATCCTCTCTCTCCAGCACTGCAATATTCTCCTTAATCAATACTGCTACTCCAACCCCTTTCTTTCCTTCCCTATCTTTCCTGAACATCTTATATCCAGGAATAGTTAATACCCTATCCTGCCCTTATTGAGCCAGGTCTCTGTTACCGCCACGACATAATTTTCCTATGTGGCTATTTGTGCCTGCAGCTCACCAACCTATTTACCACGCTTGGTGCGTTTATACACACGCACTGTAAACCTATATGACAGGGTCAGCTGTGGCTCAACTGGTGGAACACTCACCTCTGAGTCAGAAGGTTGTGGGTTCCACTCCAGCGATTTGGGCCCATAAATCTAGGCTGACACTCCGGTGCAGTGCTGAGGTGTCGTCTTTTGAATGAGATGTTAAACCAAGGCCCTGTCTCCTCTTTAAGGTGGACGTAAAAGATCCCATTGCACTAGTTCGAAGAAGTGTGGTGGAGTTATCCCGGGTGACCTGGCCAATATTTATCCCTCAATCAACATAACAAAAACAGTGTATCTGATCATTATCAAATTGCTATTTGTGGGAGTTTGCTGTGCACGAATTGGCTGCCGCGTTTCTCACATTACAACAGTGATTACACTCCAAAAGTAAAGCACTTCGAGACGTCCGGTGGCCGTGAGAGGCGCTATATAAATGTAAGTGTTTCTTTTTCTTTTATCTTAGACCTTACAATAGCAAAATACTGCGGTTGCTGGAAATCTGAAATAACAACAGAAAATGCTGGAAGCACTCAGCAGGTCAGGCAGCATCCGTGGAGAGAGAAACAGAGTTAACGTTTCAAGTCTGTGACCCTCCGTCAGAACTGGAAAAAGTTAGAGATGCAACAGGTTGTAAGCAGGTGTAGGGGCAGGGTAAGGCGCGGGGGGGGGGGGGCGCGGGGTGGAGAGGAGGAATGAACAAAAGGGATGGTCTGTGATAAGGTGGGAGGCAGGAGTGGTTAAATGTTGCAAATGGGCATGACAAAATTATCAACAGCTGCCACCTGAAAAAATAGGGGCAGAGGATATGGTTGAAATTGTTGAACTCAGTGTTGAGTCAAGAAGGCTGCATAGTGCCTAATAGAAAGAGGAGGTGCTGTTCCTCGAGCTTACGTTGTAAGAGGCCGAAGACAGAGACGTCAGAGTGGGATGGAACGCTTGTTACCTTAATTTACCGCTCCACTCCCACTCTGACTGCAGCTCAGGCGGCAGCTGTTGTTGATTCTGCCATACCCATTTGCAACATTTAACCACTCCTGCCTTCCACCCTATCACAGACCGTCCCATTTGTTATTTCCTCCGCCTCCCCCTTGTCCCTGCCCCTGCACCTGCTTAAAACCTGTTACATCTCTAACTTTTTCCAGTTCTGTCGAAGGGTCACCGACCTGAAACGTTAAATCTGTTTCTCTCTCCAAGGGTGCTGCCTGACATGCTGAGTGTTTTCAGCATTTTCTGTTTCAATCTTAGACCTACTTGGATTCTCTCTTAGACTGACCCCCGCTAATACGGTACTACTTCACACTCTACTGTTATCTGTCTCTCCCAATTCTTTGTGCATCTTGTTTCTTCCTTCTAATGCCACATCCTGGTGCCCATCGCACTGGCAGATTAGTTTAAACGTTCCCCAACAATACTAGCAACCACCGCCCCCCCGTGAGTATATTGGTTCTGGCTCTGTTGAGGTGCAACCCGTCCGGCCTGTACACCGCCCCCAGAACAGGTTCCTATATCCCAGGAATCTAAAGCCCTCCCTCCTGCACCATCTCTCCAGCCACGCATTCATCTGCTATATATCCTCCTATTTCTGTATTCACTAGCTCGTGGCACCAGGAGTAATCTGGAGATTACTACCTTCGATGTCCTGCTTTGTAATCTCTTTCCTAGCTCCCTATTATCTGCCTGCAGGATCACATCCCTCTCTCTGCCTATGTTGATGATACCGATATGGACCACAACCTCAGTCTGTTCAGCCTTCCCCCTCAGAATGTCCTGCAACCACTCAGTGACATCCTTGACCCTGGCACCAGGGAGGCAACATACCATCCTGGAGTCACGTCTGTGGTGGGAGAAAAGCCGGTCTGTTCCCCCAACTATCGAATCTCTGATCACTATTGCTTTCCCAATCTTGCTCCTCCCCCCACCTACAGCTAAGCCACCAGTGGTGCCGTGGACTTGGCTCCGGCTGTACTCCCCAGAGGAACCATTGAATACCAATGAGAGAGTGAGACGCACTCAGGGGACTCCTGCGCTAAATGTGTGGTTCTCCTTGTCTGTCTGACGGTCACACATTCCCTCTCTGCCTGCACACTCTTATGCTGCGGGATGACCACCTCCTGAAACGTGCTATCCACGGAGCTCTCAGCCTCACGGATGCACCACAGTGACGCCAGCTGCTGCTCAAGTTCCGAAACCCGTGGGAAGTGTCCTGGAATTCCCACATGGCACAAGGTGTGCATTCCACTGCACTGAGGTGCCCTGCCATGCCTCTATTTAATAGACTACCAACTAACTTAACGGAATTAAACTCAAGACTTCAAAAAATCACAATCAACATAAATGTTTTTCTTTGCAGCGTCTTCCCTTGTGCTGAGGTCACTTACCTCACTCCCTAACACTCGCTCCCAGCTCTGGGTTCTCTGGCCTACCTTTATCTCCGGCCGCTCCTCTCGCTCTCTCCTCCTCCCTACTCTGCTCCTAATTCACAATCTTTCCAAATTCACAACCTTAGCTCTCTGTTTAGATCACTGACAAAATGGATTTCCCCACACTAGTTCTTTGATTTATTCCATACCAGGCCATCAGGATTAAAAAAATAATAAATAAATGGTCTTAAATGGTAGGATCTGAGAGAATATCCCAGTGGTGGAACGATGGGACTCGACTAGATTACACTGCTCCCACCTCAATCCAGGAATTTCATTCCCAGGGCTGCCTAGATTACATTGCTCCCACCTCAGTCCAGGAATTTAATTCCCAGGGCTTCCTAGTTTACATTGCTCCCACCTCATTCCAGGAATTTCATTCCCAGGGCTGCCTAGATTACATTGCTCCCACCTCAATCCAGGAATTTCATTCCCAGGGCCGCCTAGATTACATTGCTCCCACCTCAATTCAGGAATTTCATTCCCAGGGCCGCCTAGATTAGACTGCACCCACCTCAATCCAGGAATTTCATTCCCAGGGCTGCCTAGATTACAGTGCTCCCACCTCAATCCAGGAATTTCATTCCCAGGGCTGCCTAGATTACAGTGCTCCTGCCTCAATCTAGGAATTTCATTCCCACGGCCGCCTAGATTACACTGCTCCCGCCTCAGTCCAGGAATTTCATTCCCAGGGGGGCCTAGATTACACTGCTCCCACCTCAGTCCAGGAATTTCATTCTCAGTTCATTTCTCTTTTGCCTGAAAATAGAACAAGAAGAAGAAGTAGAAGAAGAGTGACCTTACCCAGACAAACATGTCATCGTGTTTGACCGAGGGGAAGAATAATGAAAAGGAGCAAAGGATTAATACGAAGGGATCAAAGAAAAACAATTAAAATATTAACCAATGAGATAAATACGCTGTAAGCACCTCAATACTCCATGAAACTCTCTGGAAACATTAAATTCTCGCATAATCTTACTCACAGAACCATACCTGTCAGTCAACATTCTCAAACCCTCCATCACCATTCCAGGGTCTGCACAGACCCACCAGAGGTGGGGGCACAGGGATATACAATCGGGAGAGAGAAACCCTGCGAGTGCTGAACATTGCCTAAGTTTATAATGAAGTCTGATGGCTTCCAGTCAGACATGGGCAAGGTAACTTCCTGCCGATTATCACCTACCGCCCTCCCTCAGCTGATGAATCGGCCCATCTTCATGCCGAACACCAATTGATGGGAGCACCGAGAGCAGAAAGGGTGCAAATTATACAGTGGGTCAGGTGGGCGAGACTTCAATGTCCATCCCCAAGAGTGGCTCGGAATTACCATCATTAACCGAGCCCTGAAGAACACAGCTGCCTGACCGGGATTGTGGCAGGTGGTGGGAGACCCAAGATGAGAGAAAAGCCTGCTTGATCACGTCCTCACCAATCTAGCTATCGCATATGCAACTGTCCATGACGATATTGGTAGGACTGACCACCGCTCAATGTGTGTGGAGAATAAATCTCAGCTTCACCCTGAGGCCACCCTCCATCATATCATGTGCATCTACCATGGTGATCAATGGAATGACATTAGACAGAGCCAAGCGATCCCAACACATCAAATTATTTCAAAGCTTTTATATCCTGTTGTGAATGGTAATAAACAATTGAGCCGTTTCACCATAGCCCTGAAAAATTCTCATTTTCAAGTTTGCATCCAATTACCTTTTGCAAGTTACAGTTAAGAAAGAAAGAAAGAATTGCATTTATATAGCGCTTTTCACGATCTTGGGATGTCCCAAAGCGCTTTCAAGCCAATGAAGTCCTTTTGAAGTGAAGTCACAGTTGTACCGTAGGAAACGTGGCAGCCAATTTCAGCACAGCAAGCTCCCACAAACAGCAATGTGATAATGACCAGATAATCTGCTTTAGTGATGTTGATTGAGATAAATATTGGCCAGAACACCGGGGTTAATTCTGCTGCTCTTCTGCAATATAATTACATGTGATCTTTTACCTCCACCTTAGAGAACAGATGGGTTTAACGTCTCACCTGAGAGACGGCACCTCTGACAGTGCAGTGCTCCCTCAGTACTGCCACACTGACAGTGCATTGCTCCCTCAGTACTGCCCCTCTGACAGTGCAGTGCTCCCTCAGTACTGCCGCACTGACAGTGCAGTGCTCCCTCAATAATGCCCCTCTGACAGTGCAGTGCTCCGTCAGTACTGCCCCACTGACAGAGATGCACTCCCTCAGTACTGCCACTCCAAAAATGCAGCACTCCCTCAGTACTGGCTAGAGTGCAGTTTGTCACGGAGTGAAGCTTGGAACAGAATGTTAAGCTGCAAGTTTGGTGAGTGAGGGAGTACGGGGAGAGAGGTGTTCCTTTATTTTTCTATCTTTGTCAGCTTCCAGGACCTGGTGAATATTTCTACAGTCCAGTCGTTAAAGTAAAAGTATGGTCTCCAGTTTAGAGTAAGTCGTGTTTATATGGAAGTCATAGAGTCATAGAGTCATAGAGTTATACAGCACAGAAAGAGGCCCTTCGGCCCATCGTGTCCGCACCGGCCGTCAAGCCCTGTCTATTTTAATCCCATTTTCCAGCACTTGGTCTGTAGCCTTGTATGCTATGGCGTTTCAACTGCTCATCTAAATGCTTCTTGAAAGTTGTGAGGTTTCCTGCCTCTACCACCCTTTCAGGCAGTGAGTTACAGATTCCAACCACCCTCTGGGTGAAAAAGTTTTTCGTCAAATCTCGTCTAAACCTCCTGCCCCTTACCTTGTAACTCTGCCCCCTGGTTATTGACCCCTCTACTAAGGGGAAAAGTTCCTTTCTAGCTACCCTATCTATGCCCCTCATAATTTTGTACACCTCAATCAGGTCCCCCCTCGGCCTTCTCTGCTCGAAGGAAAACAACCCCAGCCTGTCCAGTCTCTCTTCATAGCTGAAGCGCTGCAGCCAAGGTAACATCCTGGTGAATCTCCTCTGCATCCTCTCCAATGCAATCACAACCTTCCTATAGTGTGGCGACCAGAACTGCACACAGTATTCCAGCTGTGGCCTAAATAGCGTTTTGTACAGCTCCATCATAACCTCCCTGCTCTTATATTCTATGCCTCGGCCAATGAAGGCAAGTATACCTTATGCCTTTTTAACCTCCTTATCTACCTGTCCTGCTGCCTTCAGGGATGTATGTACCTGCACGCCAAGGTCCCTCTGATCCTCTATCCTTCCTAGGGTCCTACCATTCATTGTGTATTCCCTTGCCTTGTTAGTCCTCCCAAAATGCATCACCTCACACTTTTCCAGGTTAAATTCAATTTGCCACTGTTCTGCCCATCTAACCAAACCGTCTATATCGTCCTGTAGCCTGAGGCTTCCCTCCTCGCTATTTACCACCCCACAAATTTTCGGGTCATCTGCAAACTTACTGATCATCCCACCTACATTCATATCTAAATCATTAATGTACACTACAAACAGCAAAGGACCCAGCACCGATCCCTGCGGTACACCACTGGACAAAGGCTTCCAGTCAAAAAAACAACCTTCGACCATCACCCTCTGCCTCCTGCGACTAAGCCAATTTTGAATCCAATGTGACAAGTTGCCCAGGATCCCATGGGCTTTTATCTTCTTGACCAGTCTTCCATGCAGGACTTTGTCAAAAGCCTTACTGAAGTCCATGTAGGCCACATCAACTGCACTGCCCTCATCCACACACCTAGTCACCCCCTCATCAAAATGCAATCAAATTGGTCAGACATGATCTCCCCCTGACAAAGCCATGCTGACTACCCTGGATTAAATTTTTGCCTATCCAAGTGGAGACTAATTCTGCCCCTCAGAATTTTTTCCAATAATTTCCCTACCACTGATGTTAGGCTCACTGGCCTGTAATTCCTTGGTTTATCCCTACTATCCTTCTTGAATAATGGTACTACGTTAGCTGTTCTCCAGTCCTTTGGCACCTCCCCTGTGGCAAGAGAGGTTCTGAAAATTTGTTTCAGAGCACCTGCAATCTCCTCCCTTGCCTCACACAGCAACCTGGGATACATCTCGTCTGGGCCTGGAGATTTATTCACTTTTAAGCGTTCTAAAAGCGCTAGTACCTCCTCCCTCCCAATACTAATTTTTTCAAGTATATCACATTCCCCCGGCCTGATTTCTATGCCTACATCGTCCTTCTCCATCGTGAACACAGATGTAAAATATTCATTTAAAACCTCACCGAGATCGTCTGCTCGACACACAGATTGCAACTTTGGTCCCTAATGGGCCCTACTCTTTCCCTAGTTATCCTCTTGCTCTTAATATACTGATCAAACACCTGGGATTTTTCTTTATTTTGCCCGCCAGTGTTATTTCACACCCCTCTTCACTCTCCTAATTTCTTTTTTAAGTACCCCGCTGCACTTTCTATACTCCTCTAGGGCTTCCACTGTTTTTAGTCCTTTGTATCTGCCAAAAGCCTCTCTTTTTTTCCCAATCCATTCTCGAATATCGCTTGACATCCAGGGTTCCTTGGGCTTGTTGGTCCCACCCTTGACCTTTACGGGAACATGTTGCCGTTGTACTCTCTCTATTTCCTTTCTGAAAGACTCCCACTGCTCTGATGTGGATTTTCCTACAAGTAGCTGATCCCAGTCCACTTTGGCCAGATCCTGCCTTATCATATTAAAATCGGCCTTACCCCAATTTAGAACCTTTATCTCCGGTCCATCTTTGTCCTTTTCCATGACTACCTTAGATCTCACCGAATTATGGTCACTGTCACCAAAATGCTCTCCTAATAACACTACTACCACTTGCCTAGCTACATTCCCTAGAATTAGGTCCAGTACCGCCCCCTCTCTTGTAGGACATTCTAAATGCTGGCTCAAAAAGCTCTCCTGGATGCACTTTAAGAATTCTGCACCCTCTAAGCCTTTCACACTCTGACTATCCCAGTTAATATTGGGGAAGTTGAAATCCCCTGCTATAATTACCCTATTATTTCTACACTTCTGTGAGATTTGCCTACATATCTGTTCCTCTATCTCCCACTGACTGTTTGGGGGCCTATAGTACACTCCAGCAAAGTGCTTGCCCCCTTTTTGTTTTTAAGTTCTACCCATATGGCGTCATTAGAGGAACCTGCTAAGATACCATCCCTCCTTTCTCCAGTAATTTACTCCTTGATTAATATTTCGACACCTCCTCCTCTTTTACTCCTCCCTCTGTCTCGCCTGAAGATTCTATGCCCCGAAATATTGAGCTGCCAGTCCTGTCCCTCCCTCAACCATATCTCTGTGATAGCAACAATATCATACTCCCATGTGTTCATCAACACCTTCAATTCATCTGCCTTACTCGCAAGACTCCTTGCATTAAAATAAATGTCATACAGCCTTGCTATAGTTTCTTGTGCCGTTACATATTTGCTCTGCCTTCCAGGCTGACTGTTTTTACCTCTATATTTGGCTGTGCATCATCCCCTACTATAGCTCCACTCCATATCCCATTCCCCTGCCAAGTTAGTTTAAACCCCCCCCCCCCCCCCACACCCCCAACAGTACCAGCAAACCTCCCCGCAAGGATGTTGGTCCCGTTCCGGTTCAGGTGCAACCCGTCCGACTTGTACAGGTCCCACCTTCCCCAGAAGCAGAACAAGTGATCCAGGAAACTAAAGCCCTCCCTCCTGCACCATCTTTTTAGCCACGCATTCATCTGCTCTATCCTTCTATTCCTATACTCACTAGCACGTGGCACCAGGAGTAATTAATAGATTACAACCTTTGAGGTCCTGCATTTTAATCTGCTACCTAGCTCCCTAAATTATTGTTGCAGGACCTCATCACTCTTTCTACCCATGTCGTTGATACCAATGTGAACCACGACCTCTGACTGTTCACCCTCCCCCTTCAGAATGCCCTGCAGCCGTTCAGTGTCATCCTTGACCCTGGCACCAGGGAGACAACATACCATCCTGGAGTCACGTCTGCGGCCACAGAAACGTCTATCTGTTCCACTTACGATAGAATCCCCTATCACTATTACTCTCCCACTCTCTTTCCTCCCCTCCTGTTCAGCTGAGCCAGTCGTAGTGCCACGGACTTGGCTCTTGCTGCATTCCCCTGAGAAACCCTCTCCCCCATCAGTATCCAAAACGGAAAATCTGTCAGAGAGGGAGATGGACCCAGGGGACTTCTGCACTACCTTCCTAGTTCTGTTACTCTGTCTGGTGATCACCCATTCCCTGTCTTCCTGTACACTCTTTACCTGCGGTGTGACCTCCTTGATAAACGTGCTATCCACGAAGATCTCAGCTTCGCGGATGCTCCAGAGTGACTCCAGCCGCTACTCAAGCTCCGAAACGCGGATTTCGAGTAGCTGCAGCTGGAGACAATTCCTGCACATGTGTACGCCCTGGACACCTAAAGTGTCCCTGACTTCCAACATTACACAGGAGGAGCACTACACGTTGCCGAGCAACCCTGCAATGTCCTACCCTTAATTTACTCCCTTTAAATTAAAGAATATTAAATACACTAGGGACCTTACTTCCCTTGAAACACTACTTACTCCAAACTGGAGACATTACTTTTACTTCAATGACTAGAATGTAGAAATACTGTAGAAATACTGACCGCTGGTTCTCTGTCCCCTCTTGTGCAGCTTTTTAGCTCCTGCTCTCCTGGAAGCTGACAAAGATGGAAAAAGAAAGGAACAGCTCCCTCCCCGAACTCCCGAACTCACCAAACTCGCAGTTTAACACTCTCTTCCGATCTATACTCCGTGACAAACTGTACACTAGCCTCCCCCATTTATGCTGCTGAGATTTAAATAAGTAAGCTCTCTGGCAGTTACAGAACCAGATTAGACCACTTCGTTACTTAATTACTCTCACCTGCTCTCCAGCACAGAGCTTGCTTAGCCCTGCCTAAGCCTGGAAGAAACTTAAAACCTGAAACAGTAAATTTAATTGCTAATTGCAAGCACACAAGACTACAATATATAAAAAATAATAGATTAACCTTTCAGATTTACTCCCTCATTTAGCAAACTCGCAGTTTAACACTCTGTTACGATCTGTCCCTGGTGTATTTTGTATTCTTTAATTTAAAGGAAGTAAAGGAAGTAAATTAACGGAAGGACATGGCAGGGCAGCTCGGCAGCGTAGTGTGCACCTCCTGTGCTATGTGGGAAGTCAGGGACAATTTCGGTGTCCAGGGCGAACACATGTTCAGCAAGTGTCTCCAGCTGCAGCTACTCGAAATCCGCGTTTCGGAGCTGGAGCTGCGGCTGCAGTTGCGTCTGGAGTCACTGTGGAGCTTCTGCGAAGCTGAGATCTTCGTGGATAGCACGTTTAACAAGGTGGTCACACCGCAGGTAAAGAGTGCACGGGCAGACAGGAAATGGGTGACCGCCAGACAGTGTAAAAGAACTAGGATGGTACTGCAGGAGTCACCTGGGTCCATCTCTCTCTCCAACAGATTTTCCGTTTTGGATACTGATGGGGGAGATGGTTTCTCAGGGGAATGCAGCAAAAGCCAAGTCCGTGGCACGACAAGTGGCTCAGCTGCACAGGAGGGGAGGAAAAAGTGTGGGAGACCGATAGTGATTGGGGATTCAATCGTAAGGGGAACAGATAGATGTTTCTGTGGCCGCAGACGTGACTCCAGGATGGTATGTTGCCTCCCTGGTGCCAGGGTCAAGGATGTCACTGAACGGCTGCAGGGCATTCTGAAGGGGAAGGGCGGTCAGTCACAGGTCGTGGTTCACATTCGTACCAACGACATGGGTAGAAACAGGGATGAGGTCCTGCAACAAGAATTTAGGGAGCTAGGTAGCAGATTAAAAAGCAGGACACAAAGCTTGTAATCTCTGGATTACTCCCGTTGCCACGTGCTAGTGAGTGCAGGAATAGGAGCATAGAGCAGATGAATGCGTGGCTAACAAGTTGGTGCAGGAGGGAGGGCTTTAGTTTCCTGGATCACTGGGTCTGCTTCTGGGGAAGGTGGGACCTGTACAAGTCGGACGGGTTGCACCTGAAACGGAACGGGACCACCATATTTGCGTGGAGGTTTGCTAGTACTGTTGGGAGGAGGGTTTAAACTAACTTGGCAGGGGGATGTGATACGGAGTGGAGCTATAGTAGGGGGTGATGCACAGCCAAATATAGAGGAAAGAACAAGTCAGCCTGGAAGTCAGAGCAAATATGCAACGGCACAAGGTTGTATGGCAAGGCTGGATGGCATTTATTTTAATTCAAGGAGTCTTGCGTGTAAGGCAGATGAATTGAAGGTGTTGATGAACACATGGGAGTATGATATTTTTGCTATCACGGAGACATGGTTGAGGGAGGGGCAGGACTGGCAGTTCAATATTCCGGGGTATGGAATCTTCAGTCGAGACAGAGGGGGTGTAAAAGCGGAGAGGGTGTCGCAATATTAATCAAGGAGTCAATTACTGCTTTAAGGAGGGATAATATCGTAGCAGGTTCCTCTAAGGAGGCCATATGGGTAGAACTTAAAAACAAAAAGTGGGCAAGCACTTTGCTGGGAGTGTACTATAGGGCCGCAAACAGTCAGTGGGAGTTAGAGGAACAGATATGTAGGCAAATCTCAGAGAAGTGTCGAAATAATAGGGTAATAATAGTAGGGGATTTCAACTTCCCCAATATTAAGTGAGATAGTCAGAGTGTGAAAGGCTTAGAGGGTGCAGAATTCTTAAAGTGGATCCAGCAGAGCTTTTTGAGCCAGCATGTAGAATGTTCTACAAGAGAGGGGGCGGTACTGGACCTAATTCTAGGGAATGTAGCTGGGCAATTGGTGGAAGTGTCATAAAGAGAGCATTTTGGTGACAGTGACGATAATTCGTTGAGATTTAATGTAGTCATGGAAAAGGCCAAAGATGGACAGGAAATAAAGGTTCTAAATTGGGGGAAGGTCAATTTTAATATGATAAGGCAGGATCCGGCCAAAGTGGATTTGGATCAGCTCATTGTAGGAAAATCCACTTTAGAGCAGTGGGAGTCTTTCACAAAGTAAATAGAGAGAGTATAACGCCAACAAGTTCCCGTAAAGGTCAAGGGTGGGATCAACAAGCCCTGGGAACCCTGGATATCAAGTGATATACAAGAATGGATTAGGAAAAAAAGAGAGGTTTTTGGCAGATACAAAGGAGTAAAAACAGTGGAAGCCCTAGTGGAGTATTAAATGTACACGGGGGTACTTAAAAAAGAAATTAGGAAAGCGAAGAGGTGGCATGAAAAAAAACACTGGCGGGTAACAGAAAGGAAAATCCCAAGCTGTTTTTTAAGTATATTAAGGGCAAGAGGATAACCAGGGAAAGAGTAGGGCCAATTGGGGGCCAAAGTGGTAAACTGTATGTAGAGCCAGAAGATGTGAGTGAGGTTTTAAATGAATATTTTGCAACTGTGTTCACTATGGTGAAGGACGTGGTAGGCATAGAAATCAGGCAGGGCGATTGTGATATACTTGAACAAATTAGTATTGAGAGGGAGGAGGTTCTAGCGGTTTTAGCGGGCTTTAAAGTGAATAAATCCCCAGGCCAAGACGAGATGTATCCCAGGCTGCTGTGTGAGGCAAGGGAGGAGATTGCAGGGGCTCTGACATAAATTTTCAGAGCCTCTCTGGTCACAGGGGAGGAGCCAGAGGACTGGTGAACAGCTAACGTAGTACCATTATTCATGATGGGTAGTAGGGATAAACCAGGGAATTACAGGCCAGTGAGCCTGACATCAGTGGTAGGGAAATTATTGGAAAAATTTCCGAGGGACAGAATTAGTCGACACTTGGAGAGGCAAGGGTTAACCAAGAATAGTAAGAATGGCTCTTTAAGGGGGAGATCATTTCTAACAAAATTGATTGAATTTTTCGAGGGGGTGACTCGGTTTGTGGATGAGGGCAGTGCAGTTGATGTAGTCTACATGGACTTCAGTAAGGCTTTTGACAACGTCCCACATGGGAGACTGGTGAAGAAGGCAAGAGACCATGGGATCCAGGGCAATTTGGCACATTGGATCCAAAATTGGCTTAGTGGAAGGAGGCAGATGGTGATGGTCGAAGGTTGTTTTTGTGACTTGAAGCCTATATTCAGTGGTGTACCGCAGGGATCGGTGCTGGGACTTTTGCTGTTTATATTATATATTAATGATTTAGATATGAATGTAGGAGGTATGATCAGTAAGTTCGCAGATGACACGAAAATTGCTGGAGTGGTAAATAGCGAGGAGGGAAGCCTCAGGCTACAGGACGATATAGACGGGTTGGTTCGATGGGCAGAACTGAGGCAAATGGAATTTAACCTTGGAAAGTGTGAGGTGATACATTTCGGGAGGACTAACAGGGCAAGGGAATACACAATGAATGGTAGGACCCTAGTTATTTCAGAGGATCTTGATGTGCAGGTACATACATCACTGAAGGGTGCAGGACAGGTAGATAAGGTGGTTAAAAAAGGCATGGGGGATACTTGCCTTCATTAGCCAAGGCAAAGAATATAAGAGCAGGGAGGTTATGATGGAGATGTACAAAATGCTAGTTAGGCCACAGCTGGAATACTGTGTGCAGTTCTGGTCGCCACACTTTAGGAATGATGTGATTGCATTCTAGATGGTGCAGAGCAGATTCACCAGGATGTTACCTTGGCTGGAGCGCTTCAGCTATGAAGAGAGACCGGACAGGCTGGGGTTGTTTTCCTTAGAGCAGAGAAGACTGAGGGGGGACCTGATTGAGGTGTACAAAATTATGAGGGGCATAGATAGGGTAGATAGAAAGGAATTTTCCCCTTAGTAGAGGGTTCAATAACCAGGGCGCATAGTTTCAAGGTAAGGGGCAGGAGGTTTGGAGGGGATTTGAAGAAAAACTTTTTCATCCAGAGTGTGGTTGGAATCTGGAACGCACTGCCTGAAACGGTGGTAGAGGCAGGAACCTTCACAGCATTCAATAAGCATTTAGATGAGCACCTGAAACGCCACAGCATACAAGGCTACGGACCAAGTGCAGGACAATGGGAATAGGGCTTGATGGCAGGAGCGGACAAAATGGGCCGAAGGGCCTCTTTCTGTGCTCTATAACTATGACTATCGATGACTCTATGACAGCGCATAATTACAAAGTTTGAAAATGACAGAAAACTCGGAAATGTTATTCAACAGTGAGAATGATAGTAACAGAATTCCGGAGGATGCAGACAGACTGGTGAAATGGGCAGACACATGGCAGATACAATTTAACACAGAGAAGGGTGAAGTGATACATGTTGGTAGGAAGCATGAACAGAGGCAATATAAACTAAACGGTACAATTTCAAAGCGGGTGCATGATCAGAGAGACCTGGTGTGTACTTACACAAACCTTTGAAGGTGGCAGGACAAGTAGCGATTGCTGTTAAAGCATACGGAGTCCTTGGCTTTACAAACAGAGACACAGAGTAACAAAATCCAGGTAGAAATGCTAACCTTTTAAAAATCAATGGTTAGACCCCAGCTGGAGTATTGTGTCCAATTCTGAGCACCAAACTTTGGCAAGCATGTCAAGGATTAGAGAAGGTGTAGAGGAGATTTACCGGAATGGTACCAGGGATCTGGGACTTCAATTACGTGGAGAGACAGAAGAAGCTGGGATTGTTCTTTTTAGAGCAGCGAAGGTTTGGAATTACAGAATCATAGAATCATAGAAATTTACGGCACAGAAGGAGGCCATTTGGCTCATTGCATCTGCGCCGGTCGAGTTAGAGCTATCCAGCTTAATCCCACTTTCTAGCTCTTGGTCCGTAGCCCTGTAGGTTATGGCACTTCAAGTGCATATCCATGTACGTTTTAAACGTGATGAGGGTTTCTGCCTCTACCACCCTTTCAGGCCTTGAGTTTCAGACCCGCACCACCCTCTGGGTAAAACAAATTCTCATCTCCCGTCTAATCCTTCTACCAATTACTTTAAATCTATTCTCCTTGGTTATTGACCTCTCTGCCAGGGGAAATAGGTGCTTGCTATCCACTCTATCTAGGCCCCTCATAATTTTATACATCTGAATTAAATCTCCCCTCAGCCTCCTCTGTTCCAAAGTAAAGAACCCCAGGCTATTCTCCAGTCTTGGCAACATCCACGTAAATCTCCTCTATAATGTCTCAAATGCAATCACATCTTTCCTGTAATGTTTTGACCAAAATAGTCGGCAGTATTCTAGCTGTGGCCTAATTGGTGTTTTATACAGTTCTAGCATAACCTCCCTGTTTTTATATTCAATGCTTCGGCTAATAAAGCAATGTATCCCACATGCCTTTTTAACTACCCTATCTACATGTCTTGATAGTTTTAGAGATATGTGGAAATGTACTCCAAGGTCCCTCTGTTCCACTGCACTTCTCAGTATCCTACCATTTATTGTGTATTGCCTTTTCTTTTTAGCCCGCCACAAAAGCATTACCTCACACGTCTCCGAAATGAAACCATTTGCCACTGTTCTGCCCACCTGAGCAGTCCAGTGATATCTTTTTGCAGTCTACAGCTTTCTTCCTCACTATCAACCACACAGCCAATTTTGGTATCATGTGCAAACTTCTTCATTATGTCCCCAACATTGAAGTCTAAATCATTGATGTATACCACAAATAGCAGGAGGCCTAGTACTGAGCCCTGTGGAACCCCACTGGAAACAACCTTCCACTCACGAAAACACCCGTTGACCATTACGACCTTTGCTTCCTGCCACTGAGCCAATTTTGGATCCAATTTGCCACTTTCCCTTGGATCCAATGACCAACCTGTCATGTGGGAACTTGTCAAAGGCCTTGCTAATATCTACGTGGACTTTCTCAAATGCACTCCCCTCATCGACCCTCCTCATTACCTCCTCAAAAATTAAATCAATTTAGTTAGACACGACCTTCCCTTAACATTGCCATGCTGACTGTCATAAGAACATAAGAACATAAGAAATAGGAGCAGGAGTAGGCCAACTGGCCCCACGAGCCTGCTCCGCCATTCAATAAGATCATGGCTGATCTGATCCTAACCGCCAATCTACTATCACAGAACCATCTCCTGAACCAAACAGAATTGGACACAAGAAATAGGAGCAGAACCAGGCTACATGGCCCCTTGGCCCGCTACGCTATCCACAGGGCCATGACCGATCCAAACCTAGACTCATGTCCAAATTCCTGCCCGCTCCCCGTAACCCTTAATTCCCTTTACTTCTAGGAAACTGTCTATTTCTGTTTTAAATTTATGTAATGATTTAGCTTCTACTGCTTTTTGGGGCAGCATATTCCATGGACCTACCACCCTCTGAGTGAAGTAGTTCCTTCTCATCTCAGTTTTGAAAGAGCAGCCCCTTATTCTAAGACTATGCCCCCTAGTTCTAGTTTCACCCATCATTCTGAACATCCTCCCCGCATCCACCCAATCCAACCCCTTCACAATCTTATATGTTTCAATAAGATCGCCTCTCATTCTTCTGAACTCCAATGACTGGAGTCCCAATCTACCCAACCTCTCCTCATATGTCCAACCCCTCATCCCCGGGATTACCCGAGTGAACCTTCTTTGTACTGACTCGAGAGCAAGTATGTCTTTTCTTAAGTATGGACACCAAAACTGTACGCAGTATTCCAGGTGCGGTCTCACCAATACCATGTACAACTGAACCAATACCTCCCTATTTTTATATTCTATCCCCTTAGCAATGAAAGCCAACATTCCATTGGCCTTCTTAATCACTTGCTGCACCTGCATACTAACCTTTTGAGTTTCGTGCACCAGGACCCCCAGATCCCTTTGTACTTCAGTACTTTCCAGTTTCTTGCCATTTAGATAATAACTTGCTCTACTATTTTTCCTGCCAAAGTGCATAACCTAACACTTTCCAGTATTGTATTCCATCTTCCAAATCTCTGCCCACTTACTTAGCCTGTCTATGTCCCCTTGCAGATTTTTTTATGTCCTCCTCACTCACTACTTTCCCTCCCATCTTAGTATCATCTGCAAACTTTGATATGTTACACTCGGTCCCCTCCTCCAAATCGTTAATATGGATTGTAAAGAGTTGCGGACCCAGCAATGACCCCTGCGGAACACCACAAGTTACTGATTGCCAGTCTGAGAATGAACCATTTATCCCAACTCTCTGCCTTCTGTTAGATAGCCAATCCTCTATCCATGCCAGAATATTACCCCCAATCACGTGATTTTTTATCTTAAGCAATAATCTTTTGTGTGGTACCTTGTCAAATGCCTTTTGGAGGTCTAAATACACCACATCCACTGGTTCCCCTTTATCCACCCTGTGTGTTACTTCCTCAAATAACTCCAGGAGAATTGTCAAACATGACTTCCCCTTCATAAAACCATGCTGACTTTGTCCTATTAAATTATGATTATCCAAATGTCCCGTTACTGTCTCCCTAATAATGAACTCCAAAATTTTACATTCCACAGATATTCGGCTAACCGGTCGATAGTTTCCAGCCTTCTGTCCACTGCCCTTTTTAAATAAGGGAGTTACATTAGCAGTTTTCCAGTCTGCCGGGATCTTTGCTGAGTCCAGGGAGTTTTGGAAAATGATTACGAATGCATCCACAATCCCTACCGCCACTTCCCTCAAGACCCTAGGATGAAAGCCATCAGGTCCAGGTGATTTATCCGCCTTGAGTCCCATTATTTTACCGAGTACCACTTCCTTAGTGATTTTGATCGTGTTTAGCTCCTCCCTCCCTATAGCCCCCTGTTTGTCCAGTGTTGGGATATTCTTAGTGTCCTCTACTGTAAAGACTGATGCAAAATATTCATTCGTTAATCTGTGCCTTTCTCAATGCCGATTTATACTGCCCCTCAGAATCTTTCAATATATTTTTCCACCACCAAGGTTAGACTGACTGTCCTGTAATTACTCGGTCTATCCCTTTCTCCCTTTTTAAACAATGGTACAACGTTAGCAGTCCTCCAGTCCTCTAGCATCACGCCTGTAGCCAGAGAGGATTGGAAAATGATGGTCTGAGCCTCCGCTATTTCCTCCCTTAAAAACCTGGGATACATTTCATCCGAGCCTCGTGATTTAGCTAATTTCAAAAATGCTAAACACCTTAATGTTTCCTCTCTCACTATGTTTGTCTAATCTAATATTTCACACACCTCCTCCTTAACTACAATGTCTGCATCGTCTCACTCTTCTGTGAAGACAGACACAAAGTATTTATTAAGAACCATATCCACATCTTCCGCCTCTACACACAGATTAACTTTTTGGTCTATAATAGGCCATACTCTTTCCTCAGTTATCCTCTTGCTCTTGATGTATGTATAAAACATCTTTGGGTTTTCATTGATTTTACTTGCCAATATTTTTTCATGCCATCTCTTTGCTTTCCTAATTTCCTTTTTAATTTCACCCCTGCGCTTTCTATACCCCTCTAGGCTTTCTGTAGTATTGAGCTCTCGGTATCTGACATAAGCTTCCCTTTTCCCCCCCTTATCCTACCCTCTATTCCCCTTGACATCCAGGGGGCTCTAGATTTGGAAGTCCCATCCTTTATCTTTTTGGGAATATATTTGCTCTGAGCCCTCGCTATCTCCTCTTCCCACGGCTTTGCACTGATTTCCAATTAAGAAGCTGTTTCCAGTCCACTTTTCATAAACCACATATCAGCTAAGTAAATCTGGCCTTTCCCCAATCGAAAACGTTTAAACCTGGTCTTTCTTTGTCCTTTTCCATTTGGGGAGATTTAATATAGATGTTCCAGATTGTAATGGGTTTTGATAGAGTAAGTAAGTCGGTTTCCAGAGGCAGAATGGTGGGTAACCAGAGGAAACAAATTTAAAGTAATTGGCAAAAGAACCAGAGGAGAGATGAGAATTTTTTTTACGCAGTCAGTTTTGATCTGGAATGCATTGACTGAGAACGTGGTGGAAGCAGATTCAATAGTAAATTTCGAAAGGGAATGGGGTAATTAAATAAAGGGTAATTTTTTATGGGGCTCAGATGAAAGAGAAGGACTGAATTGATAACTCTTTCAAAGAGACGGCATGGAGACGATGGGCCGAATGCCCTCCGTCTGTGATGTACCGTTCTATGATTCTATGAGCAAGAGACAGAGAGAGAGAGCAGAGGGAGAGAGAAGAGTGGGAGAGAAGAGGGGGAGAGAGAGAAAGAGAGAAAGAAAGAAAGAAATATAGAGACTGAAAGACAGGGAGAGGTACAGAGGGAAATAAATTAAGTTTAAAAGGGGAATTGGATAAATACCTAAAGGGGAACAATTGCAGGACTATGGGAAAAGAGCAAGAGAATGGGACTAATTGCAGGGGTGAGGCCATGGTGGGATTTGAACATGAGGAGAAGAATATTTAAATCGAGTTGTTGCCGGATCGGCAGCCAATGTTGGTCAGTGAGCACAGGGGTGATGGGTGAACGGGACATGATGCGTGTTAGGAGACGGGCAGCAGAGTTTTGGATGAGCTCTAGTTTATGGGGGCTTGTTACTGGGAGGCCGGCCAGGAGCGCATTGGACTAGTCGAGTCTGAATTTAGCAAAGGCACGGATGAGGGTTTATGCAGCAGAAGGGCTGAGGTGGAGTGGAGATGGGTGAAATTGTGGAAGTGGTAGTCGGCAGGAATGATGATTCAGAAGATATATGAGTTCGGAACTCAACTCAGGGACAAAGAGATCGCAGAGGTTGGAAACAGACTGGTTCAGCCTCTGACATTGACCAGGGAGGGGGACTGAATCGGTAGATAGAGAATGGAGTTTGTGACGAGGACCGAAGAAAATGGCTTCGCTCTTCCCAAGATTTAAATGACAAACAGTAATACAGTGAAACGTGGATTACAGATCCAATTTCTGGATATAGAGACTTACTGGGACACCAACAGCAGCAAAGAATGAAGAATAGTACTACAGTTAGCAAAGGTTTGCAGAGTTAATAGCTGGATAGAGAGACTTACCAGAACAACAACCGCAGCAAGGAGGGGAGAGTAAATGAGACGAACAGTAATACAATAAAACATGGTTAATAAAATAGCTGGATAGAGAGACTTACCAGGAACACCAACAGCAGCAAGGAGCGGATAGTAAATGCATTGAATTATCTGAAGTGCCAACTCTATCCGATAGTCTAATGTTAGTCTATCATAATATTCTGAAAGATAGTCAAACGCCCAGCTGAAACTCCTGCCCATTGTTGTAAAATTCCAATCTACTGTTCTCAGATTCCTATACACTCTCTGTGGAGCAGCGCGCTGATCCCTGTTAGTGCCGGAGGTGATGCTCTCACTGACACTATGTGATAGCACATTGAAAGGAGTCCCTTATTAAAAGAAGAGGGAAACCCTGCACTGATACAATTAGAGTCCATTGAGACTGACATTAATTACAGTCACTGAACAAACAGTTTCAGTTAACCCGTGGAGACTGACATTAATTACAGTCTCTGAACAAACAGCTTCAGTTAACCCGTGGAGACTGACATTAATTACAGTCATTGAACAAACAGCTTCAGTTAACCCGTGGAGACTGACATTAATTACAGTCACTGAACAAATAGTTTCAGTTAACCCCTTTCAATTGAACACTTTTTGTACCACAGTAAAGTAGAACATTTGCCCGGTCCGGATGGGATGTATGAGGATTGCTGAGGGAAGGAATGGTGGAAAAAGCGCAGGCTCTGGCCAGAATCTTTCAATCCTCCTCGGGTATGGTAGTAGTGCCAGAGGACTGGAGGGTTGCAAATGTTACATCCTGTTTAAAAAAGGAGAGAGTGATAAACCCTGTAACTGCAGGCCAGTCAGCCTAACGTCTGTGGTGGGGAAACTGCTAGAGGCCATATTCCCGGAGAAATTTACCTGTCTTTGGAAAAAACATGGATTAATAAATGACAACCAGCACGGATATGTTAACGGCAAAGTGTGTCTGACAAACTTTGTTTTTTGTTCTTTGATGAAGTAACGGAAATGGTTGATGAGGGTAATGCGGTTGATGTTGTGTATATGGAATTTAAAATTGCATTTGATGAAGTACAATTGAATAGACTTGTTAGAACCAAAGGGACAGTGGCAGTGCGGATCTGACATTGTCTTAGGGACAGAAAACCGAGGATAGTGGTGAACGGTTGTTGTTCAGACTTTAGGGAAGTGTACAGTGGTATCCCCCAGATGTCGCTATTCGGACCACTGAATTTTTGATATATATTAATAATATAGACATATATACACACATGTATTGGCATAATTTGAACGTTTGCAGATAACACAAAACTCGGAAATGTAGTGAACACTGAGCGGGATAGTAGTAGGTTTCAGGAGGACATAGACAAACTGGTGAAATGCGCAAAGTGATGAAAGGTGTCGTCGACAGTGTTATTAAGTGGCACTTACTCACCAATAACCTGCTCACTGATGCTCAGTTTGAGTTCCACCTGGACCACTCGGCTCCAGACCTCATTACAGCCTTGGTGCAAACATGGACAAAGAGCGACTGTCCTTGACATCAAGGCAGCATTGGACTGAGTGTGGCATCAAGGAGCCCTAGTAAAATTGAAGTCAATGGGAAGCAGAGAGAAAACTTTCCACTGGTTCGAGTCATACCCAGCACTAAGGAAGATGGTTGTGGTTTTTGGATGTCAATCGTCACAGCCCCAGGACATCGCTGCAGCAGTACATCCGGGCAGTGTCCTCGGCCCAACCATCTTCAGCTATTTCATCAATTACCTTCCCTCCATCCTATGGTCAGAAGTGGGGATGTTCGCTGATGATTGCTCAGCATTCAGTTCGATTCGCAACTCCTCAGAGAATGAAGCAGTCCATGTCCGCATGCAGCAAGACCTGGATGACATTCAGCCTTGGGTTGATAAGTGGCAAGTAATAATCACACCACACAAGTGCCAGGCAATGACAATCTCCAACAAGAGCCACACCCCCTTCACATTCAATGAGATTACCATCGCCAAATCCGTCACCATCAGTATCACGGGGGTTTCCATTGACCAGGACCTTAACTGGACCAGCCACATAAATACTGTGGCTAAAATAGCAGGTCAAGCCTGGGTATTCTGCGGCGAGTGTCTCACCTCCTGACTCCCCAAAGCCTTTCCACAATCTACAAGGCACAAGTGAGGAGTGTGATAGAATACTCTTCACTTCTCTAGGTGAGTGCAGCTCCAACAACACTCAAGTAACTCGACATCATCCAGGACAAAGCAGCCCACTTGATTGGTACCCCATCCACCATTTTAAAGGGGTAACGAGGGTGGTAAAAAGGGAGAGGGGTTGCGGTATTGATTAAAGAAACTATTACAGCTGTGAAGAGAGATGATATGTTGGACGGATCATCAAACGAGGCAATATGGGCCGAATTGAAAAACAAAAAAGGGGCAATCACACTGCTGGGATGTACTACAGACCCCCAAACGGTGAGAGGGAGATAGAAGAGCAAATATGTCGACAGATTTATGTGAAGTGCAAAAACTATAGGGTAGTAATAGTAGGGAATTACAAATACCCCAATATTAACTGGGATAAGTTGGTTTGTTTTCCTTGGAAAGAGGAGGCCTACTCCTGCTCCTATTTCTTATGTTCTTAAACATTCACTCCCTCCACCACCGGCGCACCGTGACTGCGGTGTGTGCCATCTACAAGATGCACTGCAGCAACTTGCCAAGGTTTCTTCGGCAGTACCTCCCAAACCCGCAGCCTCTACCACCTTGAAGGACAAGGGCAGCAGGAGCATGGGAACACCATCACCTGTAACTTCCCCACCAAGTCACACACCATCCTGACTTGGAAGTATATCACCATTCCTTCATTGTCGCTGGGTCAAAATCCTGCAACTCCCTCCATAACAGCACTGTGGGAGTGCCTTTCCATCACGGACTGCAGCGGTTCACCACCACCATCTCAAGTGCAACTAGGGATGGGCAATAAATGCTAGGCCTGCCAGCGATGACCACAGCCCATGAATGATTAAAAAAGAAAAACAAAATAGATGGCAGATTAAATTCCATAAATTGCATCGGGTTTAGAACGTTTGCCGCGGATTGGAATGTAGCAAATGTAACCCCGCTATTTAAGAAAGGAGGGAGAGAGAAAACGGGGAACTACAGACCAGTTATCCTGACATCACAAGTAGGGAAAATGCTGAAATATATTATTAAGGACGCAGTAACAGGGCACTTAGAAAATTATAATAGGATTGGGCAGATTCAACATGGATTTATGAAAGGGAAATCGTGTTTGACAAATTTGTTAGAGTTTTTTGAGGTTGTAACTAGCAGAATAGATAAGGAGGAGCCTGTAGATGTGGTGGATTTGGATTTTCAGAAGACATTCGATAAGGTGCCACACAAGAGGTTATTAAAAAAAATGGGATTGGGGGTAATATTCTAGCATGGATTGAGGATTGATTAACGGGCAGAAAACAGAGAGCAGCAATAAACGAGTCATATTCGGGTTGGCAGGCTGTAACTAGTGGGGTACCGCAAGAATCAGTGCTTGGGACTCAGCTTTTCACAATCTATATCAATCATTTGGATGAGGGGAGCAAATGTAATATATCCAAGTTTGCTGATGATACAAAGCTGGGTGGGAATGTAAGTTGTGAGGAGGATGCAAGGAGACTTCAAGGGGATATATAGGCTAAGTGAGTGGGCAAGAACATGGCAAATGGAATATAATGTGTCGAAATGTGAAGTTAGGAAAAATAGCAAAGCAAGGTATTTTTTAAATGGTGAGAGATTGGGAAATGTTGGTGTTCAGAGTGACCTGGGTGTCCTTGTACATGTATCACTGAAAGTTAACATGCAGGTACAGCAAACAATTAGGAAAGCAAATGGTATGTTGGCCTTTATTACAAGAGCATTTGAGTATAAGAGTAAAGACGTCTTACTGCAATTATATAGGGCCCTGGTGAGACCACACCTGGAGTATTGTGTACAGTTTTGATCTCCTTACCAAAGGAAGGATAAATTTGCCAATGAGGGAGTGCAACGAAGGTTCACCAAACTGGTTCCTGGGATGGGGGGATTGTTCTATGAGAACAGATTGAGTAGACTAGGCCTATATTCTCTACAATTTAGAAGAATGAGAGGTGATCTCATGGAAACATACAATTCTTAGAGGTCTTAACAGGGTAAATGCAGGGAGGATGTTTCCCCTGGCAAGGGAGTCTAGAACCAGGGGTCACAGTCTCAGAATATGGGGTCGGCCAGTTAGGTCCGTGATGAGGAGACATTTCTTCACTCAGTGGGTGGGGAATATTTGCAATTCTCTACCCCAGAGGGCTGTGGACGATAGATTTTTGAATATTAAGAAAATCAAGGGATATGGGGATAGTTCAGGAAAGTGGAGATGAGGTAAAAGATCAACCATGATCTTATTGAATGGCGGAGCAGGGTCGATGGGCCAAATGGCCTACTCCTGCTCCTATTTCTTATGTTCCTATTTTCTAACTCTCCATACCTATCCCTGTCTTTCTCTTCCCTCTGTATCTCTCTGCCTCTCTCCACCTCTCTGTCTCTGTCTGGCTGTCTATGGCTCTCCCCCTGACTGTCTGTCTGTCTGCTTCTTTCTCTCAACTGCCCACTCTCTTTGTTTCTATTTCTCTCCTTGTCTCTGCCTGTCTCTCTCCCTCTCTATGGCCCTCCCTATGTTTCAGTCAATGTCTCTCTCAATGCCCCTCTCAATGTATCCCTGATTTTAATCGCTCCACCATTGGTGGCCCTGCCTTCAGCTGCCTGGGCCTTAAGCTCTGGAATTCTGTCCGTAAACCTCTCTGCCTCTCTCTCCTCCATCAAGACGCTCCTTAAAAGCTATCTCTTTGACCAAGTTTTTGGTTATCTGCCCAAATATCTCTTTATGTAGCTCGATGTCAAATGCTGTTTGATAGCACTCCTGTGAAGCGCCTTGGGACGTTTTACTACGTTAAAGACGCTATATAAATGTAAGTTGTTGTTGGTTATTGCTGATGTCCAATTTAAGAATTAACAATAGACTTTACTCCCTCGTTTATTGGCTATCATACCCAATTTAACAATTAGCTGCGGCAGTTTAAACTTGTGTATTGGTTATCATACCCAATTTAACAGTTAACTGTGACGGTTTTACCCTGTGTATTGGTTATCATACCCAATTTAACAATTAACTGTGACAGTTTTACCCTGGGTATTGGTTATCATACCCAATTTAACAATTAACTGTGACAATTTTACACTGTGTATTGGTTATCATACCCAATTTAACAATTAACTAACTTTATTGACTAGTGTATTATTTATCAGTTCAAATTTAAATAACTGTCTCTCGTTTCCCTTCTGTTGCTTAATATGTCAATTTTTACAAATAATTACAACGTGCTGAATAAAATAATCAATAACAGCAGGAGTACGTCATAGAGCCTCCCGAGCCTACTCTGCAACCTGTGTTTTAGTTTTCAAGTCCAATTTATCAATAAGCTGAATGGCTGTCTTCGGGCTGGAGGGAGGTGAATAGTGGAGTTCCCCAGTGTTCAGTATTACGGGATGGAGGAACAGGTACAGCGGAGTTCCACAGGGAACAGTACTGGTGTCTGGAGGGAGGTATACAGTGCAGTTCCCCAGGGCTCAGTACTGGTGTCGGGGGGAGGTATACATTGGAGTTCACCAGGGTTCAGTACTGGGTGCTGGAGGGAGGTATACAGTGGAGTTCCCCAGGGTTCAGTACTGGCGTCTGGAGGGAGGTACACAGTGGCGTTCACCAGGGTTCAGTGCTGGTGTCTGGGGTGATGTATACAGTGGAATTCCCCAGCGTGCAGAACTGGGGTCTGGAAGTAGGTTTAAAGGGCGATTCCCAGGGTTCAGTACTGGTGCTCGAGGGAGGTAAACAGTAGAGTTCCTCAGGGTTCTGTCCTGGGGGCGAGAGGGAGGTATACAGTGGAGCTCCCCAGGGTTCAGTACTGGGGTCGGGGTGGAGTTAAACTGTGGAGTTCCCCAGGGTTCAGTACTGGGGTCTGGAGGGAGGTATACAGTGGAGTTCCCGAGGGTTCAGTACTGGGGTCTGGAGGGAGGTATACAGTGGATTTCCCCAGGGTTCAGTAGCAGGGTCTGGAGGGAGTTATACAGTGAATTTCACCAGGGTTCAGTATTCGTTGCTGGAGGGCCGTATACAGTGGAGTTCCCCAGGGTTCAGCAGCATTGCCTGGAGGGAGGTATACAGTGGAGTTACCCAGGGTTCAGTGCTGGTGTTTGACGGGAGGTATACAGTGGAGTTCCTCCAGGGTTCAGTACTAGTGTCTGGTGGGAGGTATACAGTGGAATTTCAAAGGGTTCAGTAATGGGGTTCTTGAAGGAGTTATACAGTGGAGATCCCCAGGTATCAGTACTGGTGTTGGCGGAGGTATACAGTAGATTTCCCCAAGGTTCAGTACTGCAGGCTGGAGGGAGGTATTCAGCGGACTTCCCCTGGGTTCAGTACTGAGGTCTGGAGGGAGGTATACAGTAGAGTAACGCAGGCTTCAGTACTGGTCGCTGAAGAGAGGAATACAGTAGAGTTCCCCAGGGTACAGATCGGGGGAATGAGGGACCTATAGAGTAGAGCTCCCCAGGGTTCAGATCTGGGGGCATAAGAAAGATATACAGTACAGTTCCCCAGGGTTCAGATGTGGGGGCTGGAGGGAGCTATGGAGTGGAGTTCCCCAGCGTTCAGTACTGGGGGCTGGAGGAAGGTATACAGTGGAGTTCCCCAGGGTTCAGGATTGCGGGCTGGATGGTGGTATACAGTGTAGTTCCCTTGGGTTCAGTACTGGGTTCTGGAGGGAGGTTTACAGGGCTATTCCCCAGGGTTCAGTACTGCGGGCTGGAGGGAGATATACAGTGGCGATCCCCAGGGTTCAGTACTGTGGACTCGAGCGAAGTAATCAGTGGAGTCCCCCAGGGTTCAGTACTGGGGTCTGGAGGGAGGTATACAGTGGAGTTCCACAGGGTTCAGTACTGGGGGCTGGTGGGAGGTGTACAGGGCGATTCCCCAGGGTTCAGTACTGGTGTCAGGAGGGAGGTATACAGTGGAGTTGCCCAGGGTTCAATATTGGGGTCTGGAGGGAGGTTTACAGTAGAATTCCCCAGGCTTCAGTACTGGTGTAGGCCTGGAGGTATACAGTGGCGTTCCCCAGGGCTCAGTACTGGGGGCTGGAGGAAGGTATACAGTAGAGTACGCCAGGGTTCATTACTGGGGGGTGGAGGAAGGTGTACAGTGGAGTTCTCCAGGGTTCAGTACTGGGGCTCGAGGGAGGTATACAGTGGAGTTTCCCAGGGTTCAATATTGGGGTCTGGAGGGAGGTTTACAATAGAATTCCCCAGGCTTCAGTACTGGTGTCGGCCTGGAGGTACACAGAGGCGTTCCCCAGGGTTCAGTACTGGGGGCTGGAGGAAGGTATACAGTAGAGTACCCCAGGGTGCATTACTGGGGGCTGGAGGAAGGTGTACAGTGGAGATCCCCAGGGTTAAGTACTGGGGCTCGAGGGAGGTATACAGTGGAGTACCCCAGGGTTCACTACTGGGGCCTGGAGGGAGGTATACAGTGTAGTTCCCCAGGGTTCAGTACTGGTGTCTGTCGGGAAGTACACAGTGGAGTGCCCCAGGGTTCAGTACTGAGGGCTGGAGGGAGGTATACAGTGGAGTTCCCCAGGTTTCAATACTGGTTTCTGTAGGTAGGTATACAGTGGAGTTCCCCATGTTTCAGTACTGAGGTCTGGAGGGAGGAGTACAGTAGAGTAACCCAGGGTTCAGTACTGGGGGGTGAAGGGAGGTATCGAGTAGAGTTCCCCAGGGTTCAGATTTGGGGGGTGCAGGGAGCCATAGAGTGGAGTTCCCCAGGATTCCGTACTGCGGACTGGAGGGAGGTATACAGGGGCGTTCCCCAGGGTTCCGTACTGAGGTCTGGAGGGAGGTATACAGTAGAGTTACCCAGGCTTCAGTACTGTTCGCTGAAGGGAGATATAGAGTCGAGTTGCCCAGGGTACAGATCTGGGGGCTGGAGGGAGCTATAGAGTGAAGTTCCCCAGGGATCAGATCTGGGGGCAGGAGAAAGATATACAGTACAGTTCCCCAGGGTTCAGATGTGGGAGCTGGAGAGAGCTACAGAGTGGAATTCCCCAGCGTTCAGTACTGGGGGCTGGAGGAAGGTATACAGTGGAGTTCCCCAGGGTTCATTACTGGAGTCTGGGGGGAGGTATACAGTGGTGTTCCCCAGGGGTCAATACTGAGGGGTGGAGGTGGGTATACAGTGGAGTACCCCAGGGTTCAGGACTGCGGGCTGGAGGGTGGTATACAGTTTAGTTCCCTAGGGTTCAGTACTGGGTTCTGGAGGTAGGTTTATAGGGCGATTCCCAAGGTTCAGGATTGCGGGCTGGAGGGAGATATACAGTGCGGATCCCCAGGCTTCAGTACTGTGGACTCGAGCGAAGTAATCAGTGGAGCCCCCAGGGTTCAGTACTGGGGTCTGGAGGGATGTTTCCAGTGGAGTTCCCCAGGGTTCAGTACTGGTTTCTGGAGGGAGGTATACATTGGAGTTCCCCCGGGTTCAGTACTGGGGTCTGGTGGGAGGTTTACAGGGCGATTCCCCAGGGTTCAGTACTGGGGTCAGGAGGGAGGTATACAGTGGAGTTGCCCAGGGTTCAATATTGGGGTCTGGAGGGAGGGTGACAGTAGAATTCCCCAGGCTTCAGTACTGGTTTCGGCCTGGAGTTATACGGTGTCGGTCCCCAGGGTTCAGTACTGGGGCTCGAGGGAGGTATGCAGTGGAGTTCCCCAGGGTTCACTACTGGGGCCTGGAGGGAGGTATACAGTGTAGTTCACCAGGGTTCAGTACTGGTGTCTGTCGGGAGGTACACAGTGGAGTGCCCTAGGGTGCAGTACTGAGGGCTGGAGGGAGGTATACCGTGGAGTTCCCCAGGTTTCAATACTGGTTTCTGTGGGTAGGTATACAGTGGAGTTCCCCATGGCTCAGTACTGAGGTCTGGAGGGAGGTGTACTGTAGAGTAACACTGGATTCAGTACTGGGTGCTGAAGGGAGGTATAGAGCAGTGTTCCCCAGGGTTCAGATCTGAGGGCTGAAGGGAGATACAGAGTGGAGTGACCCAGGGTTCTGTCCTGGGGGCGAGAGGGAGGTGGAATTCCCCAGGGTTCAGTACTGGGGGATCGAAGGAGGTATACAGTGGAGCTCCCCGAGGATCAGTACTGGGGTCGGGGTGGAGGTAAACAGTGGTGATCCCAGGGTTCAGTACTATGGTCTGTAGGGAGGTATACAGTGGAGTTCCCCAGGGTTCAGTACTGGGGGCTGGGGGAAGGTATACAGTGGAGTGCCCTAGGGTTCAGTAGCAGGGGCTGGAGGTAGTTATGCAGTGAATTTCCCCAGGCTTCTCTACTGGGAGCTGGAGGGAGGTATACAGTAGAGTTCCCCATGGTTCAGCAGCATTGGCTGGAGGGAGGTATACAGTGGAGTTCTCCAGGGTTCAGTATTTGAGTCTGGAGGGAGGTATACAGTGAAGTTGCCCCAGGGTCCAGTACTGGTGTCTGGGGGGAGGTATACAGTGGAGTTCCCCCAGGGTTCAGTACTTGGGGCTGGAAGAAGGGTTACAATGGAGTACCTCAGGTTTCAGCAGCATGGGATGAAGGAAGGTATACAGTGGAGTTCCCCAGGGTTCAGTGCTAGTGTCTGGCGGGAGCTATACACTGGAGTTTCACATGGTTCAATACTGGGGGCTGGAGGGAAGTATACAGTGGAGTTCCCCAGGGTTCAGTACTTGGGGCTGGGGGGGGGGGGGGGGGAGGTATACAGTGGAGTTCCCCAGGGTTCTGTACGGGTGTCTGGGAGGAGGTATACAGTGGAGTTCCCCAGCGTGCAGAACTGGGGTCTGGAGGGCGGTTTACATGGCGATTCCCCAGGGTTCAGCACTGCGGGCTGGAGGGAGGTATACAGTGGAGATCCTCAGGGTTCTGTCCTGGGGGCGAGATAGAGGAATAAAGTGGAGTTCCCCAGGGTGCACTACTGGGGGCTGGAGGCAGGTATTCAGTGGAGTTCCCCAGAGTTCAGTACTGGGGCTCGAGGGAGGTATACAGTGGAGTTCCCCAGGGTTCACTACTGGGGCCTGGATGGAGGTATACAGTGGAATTCCAAAGGATTCAGTAATGGGAGCTGGTAGAGGTATACAGTGGAGTGCCCCAGGGTTCATTACTGGAGTCTGGGGGGAGGTATACAGTGGTACACCCCAGGGTTCAATACTGAGGGGTGGAGGTGGGTATACAGTGGAGTACCCCAGGGTTCAGGACTGCGGGCTGGAGGGTGGTATACAGTGTAGTTCCCTAGGGTTCAGTACTGTGTTCTGGAGGTAGGTTTCCAGGGCGATTCCCCAGGGTTCAGGACTGCGGGCTGGAGGGAGATATACAGTGGCGATCCCCAGGGTTCAGTAATGTGGACTCGAGCGAAGTAATCAGTGGAGTCCCCCAGGGTTCAGTACTGGGGTCTGGAGGGTCGTATACAGTGGAGTTCCAAAGGGTTCAGTACTGGTGTCTGGAGGGAGGTATACATTTCTGTTCCCCAGGGTTCAGTACTGGGGGCTGGTGGGAGGTTTACAGGGCGATTCCCCAGGGTTCAGTACTGGGGTCAGGAGGGAGGTATACAGTGGAGTTGCCCAGGGTTCAATATTGGGGTCTGGAGGGAGGTTGACAGTAGAATTCCCCAGGCTTCAGTACTGGTATCGGCCTGGAGGTATACAGTGGCTTTCCCCAGGGTTCAGAACTGGGGGCTGAATGAAGGTGTACAGTGGAGTTCCCCAGGGTTCTGTACTGGGGCTCGAGGGAGGTATGCAGTGGAGTTCCCCAGGGTTCACTTCTGGGGCCTGGAGGGAGGTATACAGTGTAGCTCACCAGGGTTCAGTACTGGTGTCTGTCGGGAGGTACACAGTGGAGTGCCCCAGGGTTCAGTACTGAGGGCTGGAGGGAGGTATACAGTGGAGTTCCCCAGTTTTCAATACTGGTTTCTGTGGGTAGGTATACAGTGGAGTTCCCCATGGCTCAGTACTGAGGTCTGGAGGGAGGTGTACAGTAGAGTAACCCAGGGTTCAGTACTGGGTGCTGAACGGAGGCATAGAGCAGAGTTCCCCAGGGTTCAGATCTGAGGGCTGGAAAGAGATATAGAGTGGAGTTCCCCAGGGTTCCGTACTGGGGGCTGGAGGGAGGTATGCAGTGGAGTTCCCCAGGGTTCAATACTGGGGGATCGAAGGAGGTATACAGATGAGCTCCCCAAGGATCAGTACTGAGGTCGGGGTGGAGGTAAACAGTGGAGAACCCAGGGTTCAGTACTGGGGTCTGGAGGGAGGTATACAGTGCAGTTCCCCAGGGTTCAGTACTGGGGGCTGAAGGGAGGTATACAGTGGAGTTCCCCATGGTTCAGTACTGGAGGCTGGAGGAAGGTATACAGTGGAGTTCCCCCAGGGTTCAGTACTTGGGGCTGGAGGGAGGTATACTGTAGAGTTCCCCAGGGTTATGTACGGGTGTCTGGGCGGAGGTATACAGTGGAGTTCCCCAGCGTGCAGAACTGGGGTCTGGAGGAAGGTTTACATGGCGATTCCCCAGGGTTTAGTACTGCGGGCTGGAGGGAGGTATACAGTGGAGATCCTCAGGGTTTTGTCCTGGGGGCGAGGTGGTGTAATAAAGTGGAGTTCCCCAGGGTGCACTACTGGGGGCTGGAGGCATGTATACAGTGGAGTTCCCCAGAGTTCAGTACTGGGGCTCGAGGGAGGTATACAGTGGAGTTCCCCAGGGTTCAGTACTGGGGGCTGGAGGGAGGTAGGCAGTTCTGTTACCCATGGTCATGTATTTGCGGTTGTAGGTATGTATTCAGTGGAGTTCCTCAGGGTTCTGTCCTGGGAGCGAGAGGGAAGTATACGGTGGAGTTCCCCAGGGTTCAGTACTGGGGGATCGAAGGAGGTATACAATGGAGCTCCCCAGGGTTCAGTACTGGAGTCGGGGTGGAGGGAAACTGTGGAGTTCCCCAGGGTTCAGTACTGGGGTCTGGAGGGAGGTATACAGTGGAGTTCCCGAGGGTTCAGTACTGGGGTCTGGAGGGAGGTATACAGTGAATTTCCCCAGGGTTCATTACTGAGGGCTGGAAGGAGGTATACAGTGGAGTTCCCAGGGTTCAGCAGCATTGGCTGGAGGGAGGTATACAGTGGAGTTACCCAGGGTTCAGTGCTGGTGTCTGACAGGAAGTATACAGTGGAGTTCCTCCAGGGTTCAGTACTGGGGTCTGGAGGGAGGTATACAGTGGAATTCCAAAGGGTTCAGTACTGAGGGCTGGAGGGAGGTATACAGTGGAGTTCCACAGTTTTCAGTACTGGGTTCTGTGGGTAGGTATACAGTGGAGTTCCCCATGGTTCAGTACTGAGGTCTGGAGGGACGTATACTTTAGAGTACCCCAGGGTTCAGTACTGCGGGCTGAAGGGAGGTATAGAGTAGAGTTCCCCAGGATTCAGATCTGGGGGCTGGAGGGAGCTATAGAGTGGAATTCCCCAGTGTTCAGTACTGGGGTCTGGAGGGAGGTATACAGTGGAGTTCCCCAGGTTTCAGTACTGGGGGCTGGAGGGAGGTATACAGTGGAGTTCCCCAGCGTGCAGAACTGGGGTCTGGAGGGAGGTTTACATGGCGGTTCCCCAGGGTTCAGTACTGCGGGCTGGAGGGAGGTAAACAGTGGAGATCCTCAGGGTTCTGTCCTGGGGGCGAGGAGTAGGTATAAAGTGGAGTTCCCTAGGGTGCACTACTGGGGGCTGGAGGCAGGTATACAGTGGAGTTCCCCAGATTTCAGTACTGGGGCTTGAGGGAGGTATACAGTGGAGTTCCCCAGGGTTCACTACTGGGGCCTGGATGGAGGTATACAGTGGAGTTCCCCAGGGTTCAGTACTGGGGGCTGGAGGGAGGTAGGCAGTTCTGTTACCCATGGTCATGTATTTGCGGTTGTAGGTATGTATTCAGTGGAGTTCCTCAGGGTTCTGTCCTGGGAGCTAGAGGGAAGTATACAGTGGAGCTCCCCAGGGTTCAGTACTGGCGGATCGAAGGAGGTATACAATGGAGCTCCCCAGGGTTCAGTACTGGATTCCGGGTGGAGGTAAACTGTTGAGTTACCCAGGGTTCAGAACTGGGGTCTGGAGGGAGGTATACAGTGGAGTTCCCGAGGGTTCAGTACTGGGGGCTGAAGGGAGGTATACAGTGGAGTTCCCCATGGTTCAGTACTGGGGGCTGGAGGAAGGTATACAGTGGAGTTCCCCCAGGGTTCAATACTTGGGGCTGGAGGGAGGTATACTGTAGATTTCCCCATGGTTCAGCAGCATTGGCTGGAGGGAGGTATGCAGTGGAGTTCCCCAGGGTTCAGAATTGGAGTCTGGAGGGAGGTATACAGTGGAGTTCCCACAGGGTCCAGTACTGATGTCTGGGGGGAGGTATACAGTGGAGTTCCCCCAGGGTTCAGTACTTGGGGCTGGAGGGACGATTACAGTGGACTTCCACAGGTTTCAGCAGCATGGGATGGAGGAAGGTATACAGTGCAGTTCCCCAGGGTTCAGTGCTGGTGTCTGGCGAGAGCTATACACTGGAGTTCCCCATGGTTCAATAATGGGGGCTGGAGGGAAGTATACAGTGAATTTCCCCAGGGTTCATTACTGGGCGCTGGAGGGAGGTATGCAGTGGAGTTCCCCAGGGTTCAGCAGCATTGGCTGGAGGGAGGTATACAGTGGAGTTACCCAGGGTTCAGTGCTGGGAGCGAGAGGGAAGTATACAGTGGAGCTCCCCAGGGTTCAGTACTGGTGTCTGGAGGGAGGTATACAGTGGAGTTCCCCAGGGTTCAGTACTGGGGGCTGGTGGGAGGTTTACAGGGCGATTCGCCAGGGTTCAGTACTGGGGCCTGGAGGGAGCTATAGAGGGGAGTTCCCCAGAGTTCAGTACTGGGGTCAGGAGGGAGTTATACAGTGGAGTTGCCCAGGGTTCAATACTGGGGTCTGGAGGTAGGTATACAGTAGAATTCCCCAGGGTTCAGTACTGGTGTCTGCCTGGAGGTATACAGTGGCGTTCCCCAGGGTTCAGTTCTAGGGGCTGGAGGAAGGTATACACTAGAGTACCCCAGGGTTCATTACTGGGGGCTGGAGGAAGTTGTACAGTGGAGTTACCCAGGGTTCAGTACTGGTGTCTGGGGGGAGGTATACAGTGGGGTTCCCCAAGTTTCAGTACTGGGGGCTGGAGGGAGGTATACAGTGGAGTTCCCCAGGTTTCAGTACTGGGGTCTGGAGGGAGGTGTGCAGTAGAATTGCCGGGGTTTAGTACTGGTGTCTGCCTGGAGGTATGCAGTGGCGTTCCCCAAGGTTCAGTACTGGGGTCTGGTGGGAGGTATACAGTGGAAGTCCCCAGGGTACAGTACTGGTTGCTACAGGGAGTTATACAGTGGAGTTGCCCAGGTTTCAGTCCTGGTGTCTGGAAGTAGGTAGACAGTACTGCAACCCAGGGTTCAGTATATGCGGCTGAAGGGTAGTGTACAGTGGAGTTCCCCAGGGTTAAGTACTGAAGGTGGCGGGAAGTATACACTTCTGTTCCCCAGAGTTCAGTACTGAGGGCTGGAGGGCGTTAAACAGTGGAGTTCCCCAGGGTTTAGTTCTGGGGTGGCGGCAATGTATACCTTGCAGTTCCCCAGAGTTCAGTACTGAGGGCTGCGGGGTAGGTATGCAGTGGAGCTCACCAGGGTTCAGTACTGGTGGCTGGACGGAGATAAACAGTGGGGTTCCCCAGGTTTCAGAACTGGGGTCTCGAGGCAGGTGTACAGTGGAGTATCCCAGGGTTCATTACTGGGGGCTGCAGGAAGGTGTGCAGTAGAGTTCCCCAGGGTTCAGTACTGGTGTCTGGGGGGAGGTATACAGTGGGGTTCCCCAAAGTTCAGTAATGGGGGCTGGAGGGAGGTATACAGTGGAGTTCCCCAGGTTTCAGTACTGGTTTCTGTGGGTAGGTATACAGTGGAGTTACCCAGGGTTCGGCACTGGGGACTGGAGGGAGTTGTACAGTAGAATTCCCCAGGGTTCAGTACTTGTGTCTGCCTGGAGGTATACAGTGGCGTTCCCCAGGGTTTAGTACTGGGGGCTGTAGGTAGGTATACAGTAGAGTACCCCAGGGTTCATTACTGGGGGCTGGAGGAAGGTGTGCAGTGGAGTTCCCCAGGGTTCAGTACTGGTGTCTGGGGGGAGGTATACAGTGGGGTTCCCCAAGGATCAGTGCTGGGGTCTGGTGGGAGGTATACAGTGGAATTCCCCAGGGTTCAGTACTGGGTGCTACAGGGAGTTATACAGTGGAGTTGCCCACGGTTCATTCCTGGTGTCTGGAAGGAGGTAGGCAGTGCTGCAACCCAAGGTTCAGTATATGCGGCTGAAGGGTGGTGTACAGTGGAGTTCCCCAGGGTTAAGTACTGGGGGTGGCGGGTAGGTTTACACTGCTGTTCCCCAGAGTTCCGTACTGAGGGCTGTGGGGGAGTTATGCAGTGGAGCTCACCAGAGTTCAGTACCGGGGGCTGGAGGGCGTTAAACAGTGGAGTTCCCCAGGGTTTAGTTCTGGGGGTGGCGGGAAGGTTTACACTGCTGTTCCCCAGAGATCCGTACTGAGGGCTGGTGGGGAGGTATGCAGTGGAGCTCACCAGGGTTCAGTACTGGGGGCTGGACGGAGATATACAGTGGAGTTGCCCAGGGTTCTGTACTGGGGGCTACAGTGAGTTATGCAATGAAGTTGCCCCGGGTTTAGTGCTGCTGTCTGGAGGGAGTTGTACAGTGGAGTTCCCCAGGGTTCAGTAGCAGGGGTTGGAGGGAGGTAGACAGTGGAGATCCCCAGGGTCCAGTACTGGGGTCTGGAGGGTTGTACACAGTGGAGTTCCCCAGTGTTCCATAGCAGGGGCTTGAGGGAGTTATACAGTGTATTTTCCCCGGGTTCTGTACTGGTGGCTGGAGGGAGGTATACAGTGGAATTCCCCAGGTTTTAGTAATGGGGGGCTGGAGGGAGGTATACAGTGCGGTTCCCCAGGGTTCAGTACTGGGGGCTGGCGGGAGGTTTACAGTGGAGATCCCCAGGTTTCAGTACTGAGGAGCTGGAGGGAGATATACAGTGAATTTCCCTTGGGTTCAGTTGCAGGGGTTGGAGGGTGGTAGACAGTGGAGATCCCCAGGGTCCAGTACTGGGGTCTGGAGGGAGGTATACAGTGGAGTTCGCCAGGGTTCCGTATCAGTGGCTGCAGTCAGTTATACAGTGGAGTTCCCCAGGGTTCTGTACTGGGGGCTGGAGGGAGGTATACAGTGGAGTAGCCCAGGGTTCAGTACTGGGGGGCTGGAGGGAGGTATACAGTGCGGTTCCCCAGGGCTCACTAGTGGAGGCTGGAGGGAGGTACACAGTGGAGTTCCCCAAGTTTCAGTACTGGAGTCTGGAGCGAGGTATACAGTCGAGTTCCCCTGGTTCAGTTCTGGGATCTGGATGGAGCGATATAGTGGAGCTCCCCAGAGTTCAGACTGGGGGCTCGAGCGGGGTATACAGTGGAGTTCCCCAGGTTTCAGTACTGATGTCTGCGGAGAGGTATACAGTGGAGTCCCCCAGGGTTCAATAAAGAGGTCTGGAGGAAGGAATACAGTAGAGTTCCCCAGGGCTCAATACTGATGGCTGGAGGGAGGTGTACAGTGGAATTCCCCACGGTTCAGTACTGGGGAATGGAGGGAGGTATGCAGTGGAGTTCCCCAGGGTACAGTACTGGGAGCTCGAGGGACACATACAGGGATTTCCCCAGGGTAGGGTACTGGGGGCTGGAGGGTGGTGTACAGTGGAGATCCCCAGGATTCATTAGCAGCGGCTGGAGGGATGTATACAGTGGAAGTCACCAGGATTCTGTAGGGTGGCTAGAGGGAGCTATACACTGGATTTCCCCAGGGTTCAGTACTTGGTGCTGGAGGGAGGTATACAGTGGAGATCCCCAAGGTGCGGTACTGGGAGGCTGGAGGGAGGTATACAGTGGAGTTCCCCAGGGTTCAGTACTGGGGGCTGGAGGGACGTTTACAGTGGAGAGCCCCAGGTTTCAGTACTGGGGGCTGGAGGGAGATATACAGTGAATGTCCCCAGGGTTCAATAGCAGGGTTTGGAGGGAGGTAGACAGTGGAGATCCCCAGGGTTCAGTACTGGGGTCTGGAGGGAGGTATACTGTGGAGTTCCCCAGGGTTCCGTAGCAGGGGCTGGAGGGAGTTATACAGTGTAGTTCCCCAGGGTTCTGTACTGGTGGCTGGAGGGAGGTATACAGTGGAATACCCCAGGTTTCAGTACTGGGGGCTGGAGGGAGGTATACAGTGCGGTTCCCAGGGTTCAGTACTGTGGTCTGGATGGAGGTTTACAGTGGAGTTCCCCACGGTTCATTACTGGGGTATGGAGGGCGGTATGCAGTGGAGTTCCCCTGGGTACAGTACTGGGAGCTCGATGGACGTATACAGGGAATTCCCCAGGGTAGGGTACTGGGGGCTGGAGAGGGGTGTACAGTGGAGTTCCCCAGAGTTCAGTACTGCGGGCTGGAGGGAGGTATACAGTGGAGTTCCCTAGTGTTCAGTAATGGGGGCTGGAGGGAGGTAATCTGTTGAGTTCCCCAGTTTTTAGTACTGGGGGCTGGAGGGAGGGAGGCACTGCTGTTACCCAGCGTTCTGTACTGGTGTCTGGAGACAGGTATACCTTGCTGTTACCCGGGGTTCAGTGTTGTGGATTCGAGGGGGGTATACAGTGGAGTTCCTCAGGGTTCAGTGCTGGGGTCTGGAGGTAGGTATACAGTCAAGTTCCCCAGGATTCAGTACTGGTGTCTGAGCGGAGGTATAGAGTGGAGTTCCCCAGGGTTCAGTTCTGGGGTCCGAAGGGAGATATACAGTGAATTTCCGCAGGGTTGAATAGCAGGGGTTGGAGGGAGGTATACAGTGGAGTTCCCCAGGGTTCAGTACTGGAGTCTGGGGGGAGATATACAGTAGAGTTCCCCAGGATTCAGTACTGGGGTCTGGGGGGAGGGATTCAGTGGAGTTCCCCAGGGTTCAGTGCTGGGGTCTGTCGGGAGGTATACAGTGTAGTTCCCCAGGTTTCAGTACTGGGTCTCCATCCACTTTGGACCTTAAACTGATAGAACAGGTTACTTTCTAAATGATTAAAATCTAAAAATAGTCGAGGTCCAAAGAGACTTGGGGGTCCATGTACACAGATCATTAAAATGTCATGGCCTGGGAAAAAAATAATCAAAAAGTCTAATGGAATGTTGGCAGTTATATCTAAAGGATTGGAAGACAAGCGGGCAGAAGTTATTTTGCAGCTATACAAAGCCCTGGTTAGACCATACCTGGGGTACTGTGAACAGGTCTGGGCAGCACACTTTAGGAAGGATATATTGGCCTTGGAGGGAGTGCTGCGTAGGTTTACCAGAATAACACCTGGACACCAAGGATTAAATCACGAGAGGAGATTACACAAACTAGGGCTGCATTCTCTGGAATTTAAAGGGTTAAGGGGTAATTTGATCAATGTTTCAAGATATTAGGGGGAAGTGATAGGTTAGATAGAGAGAACGTATTTCCGCTGGTTGGGGAGTCTACGAATAGGGCCCATCGTTAAAAATTAGAGACAGCCCTTTCAGGAGTGAAATGAGGAAACACTTCTACACACAAATGGTGCTGGAAGCTTGGAACTCTCTTCCGCAAACGGCAATTAGTGCGGGATCAATTGTTAATTTTCAATCTGAGATTGATAGATTGTTGTTAACCAAAGGTATTCAAGAATGTAGGGCAAAGCTGTGTTTCGAGAGTTAGTTCGCAGATCATCCAAGCCCTCCTACCGTTGCTCCTATGTTCCTAGAAACAGTCTGGTTGAGCCTCAGACAATCGCCAAGGACAGGAATGGAGTCGCTGATTAGAGAATGGAGTTTGTGGCGGGAACCGAAGACAATGGAATCAGTCTTCTCAATATATAGTTGCAGGAAATTTCTGCTCATCCGCTATGCATTGGTTACCATGTCCAAATTAACAATTAACTGCATCTTTATTACAGAAAACGCTGGAAAAACTCAGTAGGCCAGACATCAACCATGGAAAGAGAAACAGAGCTAACATTTCAGGTCCATCTTTAATATCTTATGTGTTCGTTATAATGTCCAATTTAACAATTAACTGCATCTTTATTGCTCTGTGTATTGGTTATCGTTTCAAATTGGCCAGGGAATAAATAGAGTTACAGAACAGGAGTATAAAGTGAGAGGAAATGCTGTTACAATTTCACATCAAACACAACCAGGGCAAGTACAGCACGGTTTAGATACAGAGTAAAGCTCCCTCTGCACTGCCCCACGAAACAATCCCAAGGCAGGTACAGCACGGTTTAGATACGGAGTAAAGCTCCCTCTGCACTGCCCCATCAAACACTCCCAGGGCAGGTATAGCACGGGTTAGATATAGAGTAAAGCTACCTCTACACATTCACATCAAGCACTCCCAGGGCAGGTACAGCACGGGTTAGATACAGAGTAAATCTTCTGCTGCACTGTCCCATCAAACATTCCCAGGGCACGTACAGCACGGTTAATTGAATAGTAAAGCTCACTCGTCACTTTCCCATCAAACACTCGAAAGGCTGGAAAGCACGCTTTAGATACAGAGTAAAGCTTCCTCTACACTCTCCATACAAACATTCCCAGGGCAGGTACAGCACGGGTTAGATATAGAATAGAGCGCCGTCTACACTCTCCCACCAAATACTCCCAGGGCAGGTACAGCAATGGTTAGATACAGATTCGAACTGCCTCTACACTGTCCCATCTAAAACACCTAGGCCAGCTATCGCACAGGTTAGTTGCAGTGTAAAAGTCCCACATCACTGTCCGGTGAAACGCACACAGGGCAGGTACAGCACGGATTAGATACAGAAGAAATCTTGCATTTTACTGCCCCATCAAACACTCACAGGGCAGTTACAGTTTAGATACAGAGTAAAGCTCCCTCTACACTGTCCCATGAAACACTCCCAGGGCAGGTACAGCACGGTTTAGATACAGAATAAATCTTGCTCTAATTTGTTTCATCAAGCACAACCAACTCAGATACAGCATGTGTTCAATGCAGCGTACAGCTCCCTTGAGACTGCCCAATGAAGCACAACCAGCTCAGTTACAGCATGTGGTGAATAAAGATCCCTGGACATTTAAGTGTCAAACACTCCCACGTGAAGGGCAAGGTTTATCTCAGAATTAAGCTCCGCTCAACTTGTCGCATCAAAGGCCGAGCCTGACGGCAGATGTTGATCAGCTCCCAGTAAATGGTTAGATTCTCACCTCAGCAATATCCTGGACTAATGGGATTCTCAGTAAAGTTCCTCACCTTTCCAATCATTGTTGAAGCTTCCCGTTTTATCCCGTCTCCGAGACTGGGGGGTCTTGTTCCCGCCGAATCTGCTCTGTGAACCCAGCGACATTTCTCCAGACCCTCTCCAGCTTCCTGAGATATTGCTCACTCCCAGAGACTGTCAATTGAAAAATGTTTCATATTAATCCCAGAATCTCTACCTGGAATACAGTGGGACTGTTTTTGTGACTGTGATTATCGAATCATAGAAAGTTACAGCACGGAAGTTGGCCATTTCGGCACATCGTGTCCATGCCGGCCAACAAAGAGCTATCCAGCCTAATCCCACGTCCCAGCTGTTGGTCCGTAGCCCTGCATGTTAGAGCATCCCAAGTGCACATCCAAGTACTTTTTAAATATGGTTAGGGTTCCTGCCTCTACCACCCTATCAGGCAGTGAGTTCTAGACCCGCACAACCCTCTGGGTGAAGAAATTTCCCCTCAAATCCCCTCTAAACCTTCCACCAATTACTTTAAATTTGTGCCCCCTGGTTTTTGACGCCGCTGCTAAGGGAAATAGGTCCTATGTATCCACTTTATCTAGGCCCCACATAATTTTATACACCTCAATAAGGTCTCCCCTCAGCCTCCTCTGTTCCAAGGAAAACAAACCCAGCCTATCCAGTCTTTCCTCATAGCTAAGATTCTCTACTCCTGGCAACATCCTTCTAAATCTCCTCTCAACCCTCTCCAGTGCAATCACATCTTTCCTGCAATGTGGTGACCAGAACTGCACGCAGTATTCTAGCTGAGGCCTAACTAGTGTTTTCTACAGTTGAAGCATAACCCTCCTGCTCTTGTATTCTATGCCACGGCGAATAAAGGCAAGCATTCCGTATGCCTTCTTAACCACCTTATCTACTTGGCCTGCTACCTTCAGGGATCTGTGAGCATGCACTCCAACGTCATTTTGTTCCTCTTCACTACTCAGTGTCATACCCTTTAATGTGTATTCCCTTTCCTTGTTTGCCCTGCCCAAATGCATTACCTCACACTTCACCGGATTGAATTCCATTTTCCACTGTTCTGCCCAGCTGACCAATTTATTGATATCTTCCTGCAGTCTACAGCTTCCTTCTTCATTGTCAAACACACAGCCGATTTCAGTATCATCTGCAAACTTCTTAATCATACTCCCTATATTAAAGTCAAGATCATTGATATATACCACAAAAAGCAAGGGATCTAGTACTGAGCCCTGCGGAACCCCACTGGAAACAGCCTTCCAGTCACAAACACCTATCAACCATTACCCTCTGCTTCTTGCCTCCGAGCCAGTTTTGAATCCAACTTGACACTTTGCCCTGGATCCCATGGCTTTTAACTTCGTGACCAGTCTGCCATGTGGAACCTTATCAAAAGCCTTGCTAAAGTTCATATACACTACATCAAATGCACTACACTCATCTAACATTATATTTAATTTGAATATCTTTGCAATGAATGAGTGTGTTTCATTTCTAACCTTAATATTAATTTGTTCTTTTCTGTCCTTTGCCCTGTTTATTGAGACTAAACTCACTCCCAGTGTCAGCTGTCACTCCAACTCCTCCCACACTGACATCCCACTGATGGGCCGTAAACAGGGGCGGAAACCTGTCTCCAGGTGACATCACATAGGAGTCAGGAGCCAATCACACAGCAGCCAGGAGTGATGTCAGAAAGCAGCCGGGGCCCCGCCCACTCGAGGTGTCACAGGGTGACATTGACCAGACTCTGCTCCTGGTGTGCAGTCTCACTGGGCATGAAGACAGGGTGTACAATCAGCCCCGTCTCCGACCCCGCTCCCCTCATAGAATCATAGAATGATGCAGCTCAGGAGGAGCCCATTCGGCCCATCCTGCCTGTGCCGGCACTTTTAAAGAGCTATCCAATTAGTCACATTCCCCAGCTCTTTCCCCATAGCCCTGCAAATTTTTCAGCTTCAAGTATTAATCCAATTCCCTTTTGTAAGTTTATGTTGAATCTGCTTCCACCGCCCTTTCAGGCTGTGTATTCCAGATCACAACGACTCGCTGCGTAAATAATGTTGTCCTCACGTTGTCTCTGGTTCTTTTCTCAATTC
Source organism: Squalus acanthias (assembly GCA_030390025.1). Taxonomy (NCBI): domain Eukaryota; kingdom Metazoa; phylum Chordata; class Chondrichthyes; order Squaliformes; family Squalidae; genus Squalus; species Squalus acanthias. The sequence goes on along the minus strand of JASTWF010000034.1, from coordinate 3,570,574 downwards.
CCTTAAATCTGTGTCCTCTGGTTACCGACCCTTTTGCCACTAGAAACAATTTCTCCTTATCTACTCTATCAAATCCCTCCAGGATTTTCAGCAACTCGATCAAATCTCCGCTCAAATCTTTGCTCCAAGGAAACCAGTTTCTCTAATCTCTCCACGTAACTTAAGTCCCTCATCCCTGGTGCCATTCCAGTAAATCTCCTCTACACCCTCTCCAAGGCCTTGACATCCTTCCTAAAGTGGTGCTCAGAATTGGACACAATACTCCAGCTGTGGCCTGACCAGTGATTTATAAACGTTTAGCATAACTTCCTTGCTTTTGTATTCTGCCTCTATATATAAAGCTAAGGATCCCGTGTGTCTTTTTAACAGCTTTCTCAATCTGTCCTGCCACCTTCAAACACTTGTGTACATACACTCCCAGGTCTCTCTGTTACTGCACCCTCTTTAAAATTATACCATTTAGTTTATATTGCCTCTCCTTATTATTCCTACCAAAATGAATCACTTCACACTTCTCTCTGTTAAATTTCATCTGGCCTGTGTCTGCGCATTTCAACAGTCTGTCTATGTCCTCCTAAAGTCTGTAACTCTCCTCACTATTTACTACATTTCCAAATTTCGTATCATCGGCAAACTTTGAAATCTTGCCTGTATACCTGCGTCTAGCTCATTAATATATATCAAAAAGAGCAGTGGTACCGACACCGACTCCTGGGGGACACCACTGCACACTTCCCTCCAGTCTGACAAACAAGCGTTCACCGCTACTCTCTGCTTTCTGTCCTAAGCCAATCTTGTATCCACACAGCCGCTGCCCCTTGAACAGCATCGGCTTTTGCTAACAAGTCCATTGTGTGGTGCTTTATCAAACGCCTTTTGAAAGTCCATATACACAACATCGACGTCACTACCCTCATCTACCCTCTTCGTTACTTCATCAAAGAACTCAATTATGTTAGTCAAACATGATTTGCCATTAACAAATCCATGCTAGCTTTCATAGATGTCATAGAGTCATAACGGCACAGAAGGACGCCATTCGGCCTATCGAGTCCATTTCCGGCTCTCTGTAGAGCAATCCAGTCAGTCCCATTCATCCGCTCTATCCCCGTAGCCCTGCAAGTTAATTTCCCTCAAGTGCCTATCCAGTTTCCCCTTGAAAACATTGAGTGTCTCTGCTTCCACCACTTCCACCCTGGTCCTTGTACCATCAATTAGTGGGAAAAGTCTTTCACCATCTAGCCTATCCAAACCCCGGTGTGGGGAGGGAAATGGTGTGGGAGGTTTGTGGGGTGTTGAAAGTGTGTGAGGTGTGGGGATGGGGCTCATCTCATATGGTTTCCTTGAGCATCTGTCGAAGTTCACCAGGGTTCGGCCCCTCGACACAAACAGGGATAAATTTTCAACCATTTTCCGAGGCCTGGAATGAGGCCCTGGTGTCCAGACCCTAGGCCTCACTCGCCCTCCGACAGATCTCCGGCATCGGCGAAAGTGATCTCCGACTGAAAAGGGTTGGCAAACGGCGATGAGTTGCCCACCATAATCACGTCGTTCATCTGCACATTCGCCGCAGCTCCTACGGGGTAATTTTGTGGGTTTTTCCCCTCAGACCCACCCACCGCCACGTTGATTTAAAGCAGTGTCCGAGGTTCCGAGCTGGCTTGGCAGAAAGTGACTGGCCTCAAGTCTTAGCTTTCCCGCAGAAGCTCCGGCCCATCCTCCTCCTCCTCTACCTGCCACTCTCGATTGGTTGGCAGAGCGCCCACAGTCAGCACCGCCTCTCCCAACACCGAAGGCCCGGGCAGCCCAGGCTCATCCGCCCACCTTCCCGCAGGGCACCAGCTGCAGGCCTCAACAGTGAGGTGGCTCCAACCAAAGCCCCCTGCTGAATCTGGTCCGTCTCCCGGGGTGGAGGAGACCCACTAAAGCCCTCTGGAAGATCTTTAGGGGCCGCGTAGACCCGGTGGAGACCCCCTGGCTTATATCAATATGGGAGATTTTCAATTAAATACAAACAGCATATCATTTAATCTTTATATGTTACTTCATAGAGTCATAGAGTCATAACGGCACAGAAGGAGGCCATTCGGCCAATCGAGTCCTTGCCAGCTCTCTCTAGAGCAATCCAGTCAGTTCCATTCCCCCGCTCTATCCCCATAGTCCTGCAAGTTTATTTCACTCAAATGCCTATCCAGTCTCCCCTTGAAAACATTGAGTGTCTCCGCTTAAACCACGTCCGAGGGCAGCTAGTTCCAGGTCCTCACCACTCGCTGCGTAAAAAAAGTTTTTCCTCATAACCCCCCTGATCTCTTGCCCAAAACCTTAAATCTGTGTCGATTAGTCCTTGTACCATCAACTAGTGGGAACAACCTTTCGCCGTCTAGCCTATCCAAACCCATCATAATCTTGTACACATCTATCAAATCACCCCTCAACCTCCTTCGCTCTAATGAAAAGAAATCCAGATTCTCCAACCTGTCCTTATAGCTAAGATCCCCCATCCCTGGAACCATTGCGGTAAATCTCCTCTCCAACCTCTCAAGGGCCTTCACATCCTTCCTAAAGTGTGCTGAACACTTCTGGATGCAATACTCCATTTCTGGCCTAACCAGCGCTTTATAAAGTTTCAGCATAACTTCTCTACGTTTGTACTCAATACCTCCATGTATGAAGCCCAAGATCGCATATGCTTTGTTTACCACTCTCTCAATATGTCCCGCCACCTTCAGGGACCTTTGCACATTAATTCCCAGTTCCCTCTGTCGCTGCACACTCTTTAAAACTGTACCATTAAGTGTATATTGCCGCTCCCTTTTCCTTCTGCCAAAATGCATAACCTCACACTTCTCTGTATTAAATTCCATCTGTCACTTGTCTGCCCATTCTGCTAGCCTTTTTAAGTCCTGTTGCAGTCGATTGGTATTATTACCACTGTTTACCACAACCCCAAGTTTGGTGTCATCGGCACATTTAGAAATTCTATTCTGTATTCCAATATCCAGCTCATTTATATATGTCAAAAAAGCAGTGGCCCCAGCACTGACGCTTGGGGAACACTACTGTCTACCATCCTCCAGTCTGAAAAACAGCCAATTTCCAGAACTCGCTGTTTTCTCTCCTTAAGCCAATTCATTATCCAAGCTGCCACTGACCCACCTATTCCACGAGTCTCAATTTGTTAACTAGCCTTCTATGTGATACATTGTCAAACGCCTTCTGAAAATCTATTTAGACAACATCCATTACATTCCCTATATCAATCCTCTCTGTTGCTTCAAAAAAAATTCAATTAGTTTAGTCAAACACGATCTGCCTTTTACAAATTCGTATTGTCTCTCCTTAATTAGCTTAAACCTTTCCAAGTGTCCGTTATTTTTTTCGTTGATTATTGTTTCTAAAACCTTAACGAGCACTGACGTTAAACTGACTGGCCTGTAGATACTGGGATGGTCCTTATACCCTTTTTTAAACAACGGTGTCACATTTGCCACTTTCCAATCCACAGGCACCTCCCCCACATCTAGGGAAAATTGGAAAATTATGGCAAGCCCTTCCACTATCTCTTCCCCCAATTCCCTTAGCAAACTGGGATGCAAACCATCTGGACCAGGCGACTTGTCCACTCTAAGCATACCCAGACTTTCTAGTACGTCCTGTCTATTAATGTTCACCCCTTCCATTGCTTCTACCTTTTCCACTTCTACCGATATTTTGTCAGCATCTACCTCCTTAATAAACACCGATCCAAAGTACTCATTGAGTATTCTCGCCTTGTCCTGCACCTCTAAGCATATATCACCTTCTTTGTCTCTAACAGGTCCCACCTCGGCTCGCCTCTTACTACCTGCTTACTGTTTACATGCCGGTAAAAAAAAATTGGGTACCCTTTTATGCTAACCGCCCTTCTACTCTCATATTCTCTCTTTTCCAATCTTATTTTCATCTTCACATCCTCTCCCAACATATTGTATTTGATTTGATTCTGCCTTGAAGAATTCACCTGACATGCATCATACATACTCTTTTTTTTCTATCATCTTCTCTATCTCCGTCAAATGTGAGAAGTCGCACAACACCAGGTTATAGTCCAACAGTTTTATTTGAAATCACAAGCTTTCGGAGCGCTGCTACTTCGTCAGGACTATAACCTGGTGTTGTGCGACTTCTCACATTTGTCGACCCCAGTCCAACAACGGCATCTCCACATCATGGCTTCATTCTCCGTCGTCATCCAAGGCGCCCTTGCTTTGGTTTCCATACCCTTCCCTCTTGTTGGAATGTACCCAGCCTGTACTTGGAACATCTCCTCCTTAAAGATCACCCATTGTTCCATTGCAGTTTTTCCTGTCAGTCCTTGGTTCCATTTTACCCTGGCTAGATCCTTTCGCATCCCATTGAAGTTAGCCCTATTCCAGTTTAAAAGTTCCACTCCAGATTGTCCCTTGCTCCTCTCCATTGCTAATCTAAATCTTATGATACGATGATCACTCGTACCCAAGTCTTCTCCCATAGACAACTGGTCGACCTGGCCGCTCATTCCCCAGCTCCAGATCCAGCAATGCCTCATTCCTAGTTGGGCCGAGAACATATTGGTCAAGGAAATTCTCCTGAACAGATTTCAGAAATTCCACCCCCTCCTTTCCCTTTACCCTAGCATTATTCCTATTGATATTTGGGTACAGTCCCCCAATATCTCCATTCTATAGCTCTTACATATCTCTGTGATTTCCCTGCAGATTAGCTCCTCTACCTCCCTCTCACTCTAGCATACCCCCAATAGCGTGATCATACCCTTTTTGCTCCTCAATTCTAACCAAATCGATGCTGCATTTATAAAATTTCAAACATTAATATGAATAAAATGGCCTATCTATAACTCACAACATTAGAAATATAAATCCAAGCAACGTATATACAATCTAGAGCTGCCTGTGTACAATGTAACCAGAGATACTGATCTCTCAACATAGCATATCTATAGTCTAACCACAGCTCCTTGACATTCAACGGCATTACCACCGCCGAATCCCCCACCATCAACATCCTGGGGGGTCACCATTGACCAGAAACCTAACTGAACCAGCCACCATAAATACTGTGGCAACAAGAGCAGGTCCGAGGCTAGGTATTCTGCGGCGAGTGTCTCACCTCCTGACTCCCCAAAGACTTTCCACCATCTACAAGGCACAAGTAAAGAGTGTGATGGAATACTCTTCACTTGCTTGGATGAGTGCTGCTCCAACAACACTCAAGAAGCTCGACACCATCCAAGACAAAGCAGCTCGCTTCATTGGCACCCCATCCACCTCCTTAAACATTCACTCCCTCCACCACCGGCGTACTGGGGCTGCAGTGCGTACCATCTACAAGATGCTCTGCAGCAACTCGCCAAGGCTTCTTCAGCAGCACCTCCCAAACCCGTGACCTCTTCCACCTAGAAAGACAAGGGCAGCAGGCGCATGGGAACACCACCACCTCCAAGTTCCCCTCCAAGTCACACACCATCCTGACTTAGAAGTATATCGCCGATCCTTCATAGTCGCTGGGTCAAAATCCTGGAAACCCCTACCTAACAGCACTGTGGGAGTACCTTCACTACACGGACTGCAGCAGTTCAAGAAGGCGTCTCACCACCACCTTCTCAAGGGCAATTAGAGATGCGCAATAAAAACTGTCCTTCCCAGCGATGCCTCGATCCCTAAACGAATAAAAAAAATCAAAAGTATTGTATTTATAAGCTAACATTCTTAGTGGAAACGTGTGTGTGTGTGTAATTAATGCAACTTATCTCTAAATTAAAATGGCATATCTAAAATTCCAGTAAACAATATAACTTTAAAGTGTGGATGAATAATTTATCAAAGAATAATATAAATTAATGGCACAGAAGGTGGCCATTTTGCCCATCGTGTCTGTGCCAGTCTAAAAAGAGCTTTCTAGCCTGCTCCCACTTTCCAGCTCTTGGTCCCCAGTCATGTAGGTTAGGGCACTTCAAATGCACATTCAAGTACGTTTTAAACGCGAAGAGAGTTTCTGCCTCTACCATCCTTTCAGGCAGTGAGTTCCAGACCTTCACCACCCTCTGGGTGAAAAAATTTGTCCTCAATTCCCCTCTAATCCTTCTACCAATTACTTTAAATCTATGCCCCCTGGTTAGTGACCTCTCTGCTGAGTAAAATTGGTCCTCCCTATCCACTCTATCTCGACCCCTCATAATTTTTTACACCTCAATTAAATATCCCCTCAGCCTCCACTGTTCCAAAGAAAACAACCCCAGCTTATCCAATCTTTCCTCACAGCTAAACTTCTCCAGTCCTGGCAACAACCACGTAAATCTCCTCTGTACTCTTACATCTTTTGTGTAATGTAACAAGAACTGTACACAGTACTCTAGCTGTGGCCTAACTAGTGTTTTGTTCAGTTCAAGCATAACCTCCCTGCTCTATTGAAATGACCTATTTAAATTAGCATTCTTGTAATCGAAAGCAGCCACATTTACACATCATATCCAGCATTTAAAGCAGCAAGTGCCTCTCGATCGATATCATCTCATTTCAGTATATTTCTTCCAGTGTTTTTTCCTCTTTGTATGGCCATGTTCAAGGTAACGAGACAATGACCAGTTAAATGGGTAAAGAAGAGAACGGATGACTTTAAAATGAGGATTCAAACTTCACTCTCCCAGTTATAAGCTGCCCTTTCACACTGCTCTTTGAGCAGCAGGGCACCAGGGATGAGGGACTGCAGTTATGTGGAGAGACTGGGGAAGCTGGGATTGTTCTCTTTAGAGCAGAGAAGGTTATTGGATTATTTAATAGATGTGTTCATAACTATTGGATTCCTAGAATAGATTCAGAGAAACTTACAGCACAGAAGGAGGCCATTCGGCTCGTAGTGCCTGTGCCGGCTCTTTGGAAGGACAGTTGTGCTTAGTCCCACATCGCAGAGAAACATAGACTGACAGACAGACAGAGAAAGACAGTGACAGTGACAGACATACAGACAGAGACAAAAGAGAAAAACAGCGACAGGCAGGCAGAGACAGACAGACCGAGACACAGACAGACAGAGAAACAGACAGTGACAGACAGACAGGCAGAGACAGAAGTAGAGACAGATACAGACGGGCAGATCGAGCGACGAGAGAGACAGTCATGCAGAGTCAGACACGGAGGCATAGGGACAGAGACAGACGGATAGAGAGAGACATATAGAGACAGACAAACGCAGAGACAGAGAGAGGCAGAGCCAAAGAGAGAAAGCCTTGCAGAGAGAGATTGAAAGACAACGGAGACAACAGAGAGACAGACGGAGATACAGAGTAAAAGAGAAACAGACAGATACATATGTAAGAAACATTCAATTCTAGAAAGATTATAAGGTGATTAATGATTCCGTAGGAAATAGATCTGCTAACCCAACTAGTGAGGCTGACTGATCAACCAGAAAAAATTCCAATCACATCAGATAAGAACAGAGAGATGCCTTCAGTCAACACAAGTACAAGCAGGCCTCCCAAACAGACATAGCGAGACTGATAAGGGAGACACGGAACCAGCCAGCCGAATGAGCAGAACATTCTTAACCCTAATAAAATTATTAACACGAAGATAAGAACGAACTGAGCTCCGGGTCAGGAAATAAGATGGTCAGGAGGGGTAACTTTGCTCTGGTAATAAAAGTAATGAGGCGGATGAAAAATGAAAGACATCTGTGATCCCAGCCCACCGAAATAAGATATAAAAATGGGCAACAGAGAGAGAGAAGTTAGCTGTTCGGGGAAGTGCTTCCTCGGAGTGGATGAAATGCTAACTTCGGCTTAACACTCTGACTAGGCTCGACCTCTGAGGTGTATCCATGTTGGCTGACAGCCTAACACCTCCAACTGCTCGAGGAGACACCCAACAGAAGTGACCATTGTTGCAGACAGAGAAATCCGTCAACATTCATCGACGTCCGTCCGTCCATCCGACGTCCTTCCGTCCGGTTGTTTCGTTCTGTCGCAGGGCCGTAGATTGCTCTCATCCGTCACGGGTTGTATGTCTACTGTATCTATTGCAATCACATGTAGTGTCTGATTATGCTTAAACTGTAGCTTTCTAATAAAAAGCCATACAACTTCTAAGTCCCTCTGGGTAATCTGTGTGTGACCTGTGATCCAAATCTTACAGTGGTGTCGCAAGTGGAATCACACAGTTGGAAGTTGGAAGATTCAAGTTGTGGGAACCGGAGGGACTTGGTCGACCGTGCGTGATCGTCAATTGTGACCAAGTAGAAGACACCGTGAAAGAAAGGAGAGGGGGAGAGTGGGGTAAAGGTAAACGCAGAGTTACAATGGCGTTGGCATACCATCGAGAACAGCTAGTAGACAGCCTGACAGAAAAAGTCAGCACGTCCAGAGCAGAGGAACTCCTAAAAATCTCAGAAGATGGTAACGGCAAATATGACTACATCATTGATAAGCTCGCTGAGGATGTTCAGAAAATCAAACTTAAAATAAAGAGAGGCCGAGACAGGTCAGCTCACGCGGCACAGTTGTGTGCTGCCCAGTTAAATAGGGAGACTAAAGATTTCAAAGATTATTAAGCCAGAAGCGCGAAGAAAGAAGTGAATGGTGAGAGAACCTTTCTGCCCTCCGCAACCAGTTGCGCGGGGAGCAAAAGACACATGAAAAAATGAAGTATACACAAAAGAAACTAAATCAAATACTCGAACAGAATATTGAACTCCAGGCAGGAAACACCAGATTGTGTGAGGAGTTAGAGGATGCAAGGGGAGCGTTAAGGGAATTAAACCGGCGCCAAACCACTGCCTCCCCCGAAGCAGACCACATCCCGGGCTTAGAGAAAATCCAACAGCTTCAGGCACAAATCGGCAAACAACGGACAGTGGTGGCTGCTGTCTCCAAAATCAAAGCAAGAGATCCCGGCCTTTGCTGGGACAACATCGTTGGGGAACCTACTCCCTCTGTTCCCTCTGATCCGTCACACCCCAAAAAGGAAGGTGAGGCGGGGGAGACGGTACCAGTGTATGTGGTCACCCGAGCTGCAGCAGCACGCGAGCCCAAGCGCCAGGCTGGCCAAGACCCCAATGGCAAGGCAGCACCCTCGACCCCCACTAGTAGAGAAGCAAAAAACACTACCACAACCACGCATTGCTCCCTTTCCCCGGTTGAAGTAGGCTCACTAAAGGCTAACCTGGCGGCGGGGAATATGGACACCAGCCCCCTCAACCTCAGGCAGCGGTGGAGGATTTTTATAAACACCCGCCCAGAACTAGAAGGGAACGACTTCACACAGGTCCTCCTGGATGCATGTTCCTCAGGATTAAAACAAGAAATGGACCTGGACATGCTGAGGGGGTCACAATATATGAGATTTAATTAGAACTAGGCCAAACACTAGGGCAGGAGGGCATTGATTTTCACCAGGTCCTAGATAACACCAAACAGGGCCCAACCGGAAGCCCAAATGACTTTTGACCATAAACTCCATGACTTCTTCCAACGCACCAGGGGCGGTGGAGGGAATTACTTCAGTAACCCGGGACTCAAAACCCACTTTTTGAACGGCCTCCAACCATTGGTCCGTAACGACCTGGGCGTTTACTTCTCCAAAGACACCCGTGGGAACAATTACGCACCCATGCCAGGACCGCTTGGGATCAAACCCGTGTCAATATCCCTAGGACACCTGCCAAGGCTGCAGTGGCGGCCGTTGAGGGCCCGCTGCCTAACCAAAGTTCAGGGCCATCTTGAACTCCAGGGAAAGTGCTTCGGTCGCTGCTATCTCTGCCATCGTCTAGGCCACTATACCGGTCAATGCAACAACGGTCACAACCCCCCCGAGACAGGCAGGCCCCGACTCACTCGAACAACGACTAGAAAGGATGGAGGCAGCATTCCGGTCTTTGACCATCGGACAGGGAGCCCGACCGGTCGCTGTGGTGCATCAACAACCCGAGTCAACGGCGTCATTTTTACCTCCCCTGTGACTCCCGCAGAGGTAACTTCCCCTCTCCGATACAATGGTGGTGGGAGACCGGTAGTCCGCACTGTTGACTCCGGAGGCCGTCAACTATTGATGTTGGTCAACACCGGTCCATCAATCACCATCATTCATGACACCCCACCCTGATCCTACAACGGGCGTGCCACGTTTTATCGGGCTTCGACAATTCGACACAGAGGACCAAACAGAGGTCCCTTCCTTTGGTATTAGATGTGGACGGGGTTCAGGTCACTCTCCTGTCTCCCATCTCTATGTCTATGCACAATGGGCAGAGATTGTTGGGTAGCCATGTGATAAAAAGACACCGAGTGGTGATTGATTATGACAACAATTGTATCTGGTGGAACATTAAAAAAGGACACATCTAGCGCGCACTCGGTATTCGCGATTAAAAAAAGACAGAGGAGTATGAGCCAGCCAACTCTGATCACCCGGAGGTACAGGCGGTCCGAGAGTCTGTCCCGGGCGCATTTACAACACATAAACATGATTGCGGAAGCATGACTGAGCCCGAGGAGATCAACGGCCCGGTACATGCTCCTGTAAAACAACACTCGTATCCAGCCGAGAGCGTACCGTATATTCCAGCCACCATCGAGTCTTTGTTAAAGCAGGCTGCTGTTCGCCAAGGCACATTAACAACTAACTCCCCAGTTTGGCCAGTTAGGAAACCAGACGACAGCTGGCGACGAACTATCGATTACCGCAAACCTAATTCAGTCACCCCCGCGTGGTTCGGGAGACACCCACCCTGCTCTCTCAGCTTCCCAGCGGAAGGACTGTCTTCTCAACCCTGGATATTTCTAATGGCTTTTGGTGTATCCCATTAAGACAGGGAGATCAATTTAAATTCGCATTTACCTTCGAAGATCAGGGTTGCACCTGGACGTGCTTGCTGCAGGGGTTCCATGATGCCCCCACTATATTCCACAAACTTATGGCCAGGGTTCTGAAGAGCTTTTCACAACCTTCCCGATTGCTTCAACATGTTGATGATATCCTGCTTGCTACCACAGACCGCGCCCAGCACCTAACCCTCCGACAAAAACTATTGCGACTACTGAAGGGAGCCGGACTAAAAGTTCACCCAATTGGCGTAGGACTGTGTTAACTTTTCAGGTGTCCGAATCGGAGCATCCTGCATCCGCCCGGACCAGCACAAGGTCGAAACTATCCAGCGTCTATCCCTGCCCACCTCAAAGACTACACTGTGCTCCTTCCTTGGGCTAGTGGGATATCAGCGGACCTTCATTCCACGGTTCCAGAGACTGCTACACCACTTTACGAACAACATAAAGGAGATGAACATCATGTCGAACCCAGCTTGAACGATGGCTGCATGGACGCAGTGGCGCCGTTGAAGCAAGCCGTCGCACAGGCCACATGTCTGGTTTCACCCAATCCCACCAAACCCTTCCACATGGAGGTCGGAGTCACGGAGAAAAGCCCACCGCCGGCTGATGCCAAGATAACTAGGGCGGACTACTACCTATTGCATCGGCCTCCAGAATCTTAAGGGGCTCCGAACTGACTTACTCCACTTGCAAAAGACACTTGTTGTCCACGTTCTGGGCCGTCAAACACTTCACCCACATCATGTGGTTCAAACGGGTGAAATTGCAGAGTCCACACTCACCTCTGAACCTGTTGCTCCGGCCCGGAGACACGCTGTTGTCATCAGCCCGGCTGAGCCATTGGACATTGGAACTGACTCAGCGCGACCTGGAGGTCACTCCCAAACCAACTTCCTTACTGCCTCAGCGTCTCCTGTACGACGGACCTCCACAGGAATGTCCCTTCCTCCGCTGGACTTCCGCTCCCCTTCGGACCAGGCAGAGCTGATTCAGGAGGCAACGGCTGACTTTATCGAGGCATCGTCATTTAAAAGGATGGTAAACCATGCACCGGGTTCGCCATTATCTTGCTGAATGAGGTCATTCAGTACAAATGTAGGCCTCATTCGGCACAGTACGCTGGGGTGGCTGCCCTCGTCACTGCCATTCAGATTACCAGTTCTCAAAGTACAAAAATTTGGTCTGACAGTGCCTATGCTAACAACACCCTGCTCTCCTTACCCCTGTTTGCCCGGAATAACTTTTGCACGACCGACGGTGAACTCTTGCTACACGCGGTCCTTTTTCGGGCTCTGGACGCGGTGTTGCGGGGACATACGGCTCCTGTCTATGTGGGCAAGGTTAGGGCACATTCCCGCTCCACGGAAACACTAGCTCGGGCTAGGCAGCAAAGCAGGCCGGCATAGACGCCCGTTTGTGGGATAAACCCCAGGAACCTGACCCGCTACCCATATCAGCTGTAAGCCTGGCCAACGATCCAGCCTCCTTGCAAGCCATGTACGACCCATACTCGGTCGATATCGCATGGCACCCGCAGGGCCAGCCCTTACTGGGCCCAACCCCGTGGGCCCCCTCACCTCCGTTCACCAGGATGTGACCGGCACCCTGCTACCCATCCTCATGTACGTCAGTACCCCGCATGTCTGCGTCACCAGCGTCCCCCCGGCTATGGGTGAGTAATTGTTCGATTTACTACATGCTCACACCGTGGGGGGACATCATTCTCCAAAGACCACTCTGGAGAAATTATCCGCCATGGCCTAGTAACCGGGCTGCGAATGTGACTTTGAATCCAGGGCACAGAGGTGCCTTTCGTACCTCCGGCATAACCTGGCCACTCATTCTAATCGGGCGCTATTACTTGTGCCTTGTAGATGGTGGAAAGCCTTTGGGGAGTGAGGAGATGAGACACTCGCTACAGAATACCTAGCCTCTGGCCTGCTCTTGTTGCCACATTATTTATGTGGCTGGTCCAGTTCAGTTTCTGTTCAATGGTGACCCACAATATGTTGATGGTGGAGTATTTGGCGATGGTAATGTCGTTGAATGTCTAGGGGCTGTGGTTAGACTCTCGCTTGTTGGAGGTAGTCATTGCCTGGTAGGTCTGTGGCGCGAATGTTACCTGCCATTTGTAAACCCGCCCTGAATGTCGTCCAGGTCTTGTTGCATGCGGGCATGGACTGCGACATTATCTGTAGAGTTGTGAATGGCACTGAACACTGTGCAGTCATCAGCGAACATTCCCATTTCTGACCTTATGTTCAGGGAAATTAATTGATGAAGCAGCTGAAGATGATTGGGCCTAGGACACTGCCCTGAGGAACTCCTGCAATGATGTCCTGGGGGTGTGATGATTCACCTTCAGCCACCACAGTCATCTTCCTTTCTGCTATGTATGACTCCAGCCAGTGCAGAGTATTCCCCCGATTCCCATTGACTTCAGTTTTACTAGGGCTCCTTGATGCCACATTCAGTCAAATGCTGCATTGGTGTCAAGGGCAGTCACTCTCATCTCACCTCTGGAATTCAACTCCTTTGTCCATGTTTGGACCAAGGCTGTAATGAGCTCGGGAGCAGAGTGGTCTTGGCGGATCCCAAACTGGGCATCAGTGAGCAGGTTATTGATGAGTAAGTGCCGCTAGCACTGTCGATGACACCTTCCGTCACTTTGCTGATGACTGAGATTAGACTAATGGGGCGGTAATTGGCTGGGTTGAATTTGTTCTGCTTTTTGTGGACAGGGCATACCTGAGCAGTTTTCCACATTGTCGGATAGATGCCAGTGTTGTAGCTGTACTGAAACAGCTTGGCTAGAGGCGCGGCTAATTCTGGAGCACAAGTCTTCAGCATGACAGCCGAGATGTTGTCGGGGCCCATAGCCTTTGTTGTATCCAGTGCGCTCAGCCATTTCTTGATATCACGTGGAGTGAATCGAATTGGCTGAAGACTGGCTGCTGTGATGGTGGGGACCTCAGGAGTAGGCCGATGTGATCATTCACTCGGCACTTCTGGCTGAAGATGGTTGAAAACGCTTCAGCTTTGTCTTTCGCACTTACGTGCTGGGATTGTTACTGAGGGTAAGTGGGAAATCAATCCTGATTCCCTCTATCAGATTACAAGTAACAATTAGAATCTGGCTAAAAAACTGCAGAACTTCGATTTTACACATGAGATGAGGACTCAATGTCTTATTTTATCAGAGAATCATAGAATATTACAGCGCAGAAGGAGGCCATTCGGTCCATGGAGCCTGTGCCGGCCCTTTGAAAGAGCTATTCAATTACTCCCACTCCCCTGTTCTTTTCCCATAGCCCAGCAAGTCCCTCACTTCTAGTATTGATTCCATTCCCTATTTGAAAGTTATTATTGAATCTCCTTCTATCACCTTTCCAGGCAGTGCATTCCAGATCATAACAACTCGCCGCGTAAAACACATTCTCGTCATCTTCACTCTGGATCTTTTGCCAATTATCCTAAATCTGTGTCTTTTGGTTACGAACCCTTCCGCCACTGGAAACAGTTTCTCGTTATTTACTCTATCCAAACCCTTGAACCCCTCTATTAATTCCCCCACTTAACCTTCTCTGCTCGAAGGGGGAAAATCACAGCTTCTCCAGTCTCTCCATATAACTGAAACGTCTCATCTCTGGTACCATTCTCGTAAATCTCCTCTGCGCCTTCTCCAAGGCCTTGACGTCCTTCATGAAGTGCGATGCCAACAATTAAACACAATGTTCCAGCTCAGACCTAATATATATAAATGTTTAGCATAAGGTACTTGCTTTTCTACTCTATGCCTCTATTTATAAAGCCAAAGATCCTGCATGTGTTTTAACAGTCTTATCAAGGTGTCCTGCCACCTTCAAAGATTTGTGCACATAAACCCCCAGGTCTCTCTGTACCTGCACTCCATTTAATAAAATTGTACCATTTAGTTGATATTGCCTCTCCTCATGTTTCCTCCCAAATTGTATCACTTCACATTACTCTGTGTTAAATTTTATCTGCCATGTGTTAGCTGTGGTTCAGTGGGTGGCACACTCGCCTGAGTCAGAAGGTTGTCGGGTCAAATCCCCCTCCTGGGACTTGAGCACATAAATCTAGGCTGACACTCCAGTGCATTGCTGATGGAGTGCTTAACTGTCGGAGGTGCTGTCTTTTGAATGAGACGTTAAGCCGAGGCCCTGTCCACTCTCTCAGATGGACGTAAAAGATCCCGTGGCACTATTTCGAAGAGGATTAGACGAGTTTTACCCGGTGTCCTGGCCAATATGTATTGCTCAATCAACATAATAATAAAAATCAGATTATCTGGTCATTAACACATTGCTGTTTGTGGGAGCTTGCTGTGTGCAAATTGACTGCCGTGCATCCCACATTATGACAGTGACTACACTCTAAAAGTGCTTCAATGGCTGTAAAGTGCTTTGAGACGTACAGTGGTCGTGAAAGGCGCTATATAAATGTAAGTCTTTCTTTTTTTATGTTTCTGCCCATTTCACCAGTCTGTCTGTGTGCTCCTGAAGTCTGCTACTCTCCTCACTGTTTACTATTTTCCTGAGTTCCGTGTCATTTCCAAACTTTGAAATTATGCCTTGAGACTTTAGTCCATGCCATTAATGTCTGTCAAAAAGAGCACCGGCCCTAATATCGACCCCTGGGGAACACCACTGTACAGTCCCCTTCTGTCTGGAAAAACACCCGTTCACCACTACTCTCTGCTATCTGTCCCTCAGCCAATGTCGCATCCACGCAGCCACTGACCCTTTAAATCCATGGTTTTCCGTTTCCCAATCAAGTCTATTAAGTGGCACTTTATCAAACACCTTTTGAAAGTCCATAAGCACAACAACCGCACTACCCTCATCAACCCTATCCGTTACCTGATCAACAATCTCAATAAAGTTTGCCAGACACACTTAGACTTTAAAAAAAAATTTGTGCTGGTTGTCATTTATTAATCCATGTTTTTCCAAATGACAGATAATTTTGTCCTGGAATATGCCCTCCAGAAGTTTCCCCACCACCGACATTAGGCTGACTGGCCTGCAGTTACAGGGTTTATCCCCCTCTTCTTTTTTAAACAGTGTGTAATATTTTCAGCCCTCCAGTCCTCTGGCATCACTCCCATATCCAAGGAGGATTGAAAGATTCTGGCCAGAGCCTGCGCTATTTCCACCATTCCTTCCCTCAGCAACCCTCGTACATCCCATCCGGACCGGGTAAATCTTCTACTTTACTGTGGTACAAAAAGTGTTGGATTGAAAGGGGTTAACTGAAGCTGTTTGTTCAGTGACTGTAATTAATGTCAGTATCCACGGGTTAACTGAAGCTGTTTGTTTAGTGACTGTAATTAATATCAGTCTCCAAGGGTTAACTGAAGCTGTTTGTTTAGTGACTGTAATTAATGTCAGTCTGCATGGACTCTAATTGTATCAGTGCAGGGTTTCCCTCTTCTATTAATACGGGAGTCCTTTCAATGTGTTATCCCATAGCGTCAGTGAGAGCATCACCTCCGGCACTGACAGGGATCAGCGCACTGCTCCACAGAGAGAGAGTCGGAATCCGAGAACAGTAGATTGGAATGTTACAACAATGAATCGGAATCTGAGAACAGTAGATTGGAATGTTACAACAATGGGTCAGAATCTGAGAACAGTAGATTGGAATGTTACAACAATGGGTCAGAATCTGAGAACAGTAGATTGGCATGTTACAACAATGGAGAGGACTTTGTCCTCGGCGATTAACTATCTTTTAGGATGTTATGATGAAATACCATTAGGATATCGGATCTATTACGCACTTGTGATTACTCAGTACATTTACTATCCCCTCCTTGCTGCTGTTGGTGTTCCTGGTAAGTCTCTTTATCCAACTATTAATTCTAAAACCATGTTAAACTGCATTACTATTCTTGTTATTTACTCTTCCTCCTTGTTGTGGTTGGTTGTTGTTCCAGGTAAGTCTCTGTATCCAGCTATTAACTTTGCAAACCTTTGCTAACTGTATTAATGTTCTTGTAATTTGCTCTCTCATTTTTTCTGCTGTTGGTGTCCGTGGTAAGTCTCTGTATCCAGCAATTAGATCTTTAAAACACGTTTCACTGTATTACAGTTTTTGTTATTGAAATCTTGGGAAGAGCCACGCCAGTCTCTTCGGTCCTCGTCACAAACTGCATTCTCTATCTCCTGACTCAGTCCCCCTCCCTGGCCAATGTCTGAGGCTGAACCAGACTGTTCGCAACCCCGATGATCTCTTTGTCCCTGAGCTGAGTTCTGAACTCATATCTTCTGAATCACCAGTCCTGCCTACTACCACCTCCAAAATTTCACCCATCTCCGCTCCACCTCAGCCCTTCCGCTGCATAAACCCTCATCCATGCCATTGTTCAATCCAGACTCGACTATTCCAATGCTCGCCTGGCAGGCCTCCCAGTTACAAGCCTCCATAAACTAGAGCTCATCCAAAACTCTGCTGCCCGTATCCTAATTCGCATCATGACCCGTTCACCCATCACCCCTGTGACCACTTACCTACATTGGCTCCCAATCCGGGAACAACTCGATTTCAATATTCTCATCCTTATTTTCAAATTCCACCAAGGCCTCACCCCAGCAATTAGTCCCATTCCCCTGCTTTTTCCCATAGTCCTGCCAATTGTTCCCCTTCAGGTATTTATCCAATTCCCCTTGTAAAGTTAATTGCTTTCCCTCTGTACCTGTCCCTGTCTTTCAGTCTCTATTTTTATTTCACGCTTTCTCCCTTTCTCTCTATCACCCCACTTCTCTCTCTTTCTGTCTCTTGCTCATAGAATCATAGAACGGTACAGCACAAACAGAGACCTTTCGGCCCATCGTGTCTGTGCCGTCTCTTTGAAAGAGTTATCAATTTAGTCCTACTCTTTAATCAGCGCCCTGTAAAAAATGTCATCCAATTATCCAATTCCCTTCCGAAAGTTACAATTGACTTTGCTTCCACCACGTTCTCAGTCAGTGCATTCCAGATCACAATAACTCACTGATTAACGAAAATTCTCCTCATCTTTCCACTGGTTCTTTTGCCAATTATTTAAATCTGTTTCCTCTGGTTACCCACCATTCTGCCCCTGGAAACAAACTTACATACTCCATCAAAACCTATCAAAATTTTGAACATCTATATTAAATCTCCCCTAATGGAAAATGGCAAATTTAGACAAGGAGTAAAAGTTTTCAATTGGGGAAAGGCCAGTTTTACTTAGCTGAGATGTGATTTAGCAAAAGTGGACTGGAAACAGCTACTTGATGGGAAATCAGTGGAGAGCATTTACCGAGGAGATAGCGAGGGTTCAGAGCAAATATATTCCCACAAAGAAAAAGAATGGGTCTTCCAAATCTAGAGCCCCCTGGATGTCAAGAGGAATACAGGGTAGGATAAGCGAACAAAAAGGGAAGCTTGTCAGACACCGCAAGCTGAATACTACAGAAAGCCTAGAGGAGTATAGAAAGTGCAGTGGTGAAATTAAAAAGGAAATTAGGAAAGCAAAGAGAGGGCATGAAAAAATATTGGCAAGTAATATCAAGGAAAACCCAATCATGTTTTATACATACATCAAGAGCAAGAGGATAACTAAGGAAAGAGTATGGCCTATTATAGACCAAAAAGTTAATCTGTGTGCAGAGGCGGAAGACGTGGATGTGGTTCTTAATAAATACTTTGCGTCTGTTTTCACAGAAGAGTGAGACGATGCAGACATTGTAGATGAGGAGGAGTGTGAAATATTAGATGAGATAAACATAGTGAGTCTGGAAATATTAAGGGGTTTAGCATCTTTGAAAGTCGATAAATCACGAGACCCGGATGACATGTATCCCAGGCTGTTAAGAGAGGCAAGGGAGGAAATTGCTGTGGCTCAGATCATCATTTTCCAATCCTCTCTGGCTACAGGTGTGGTGCCAGAGGACTGGAGAACTGCTAACGTTGTACCATTTTATAAAAAGGGAGAAAAGGATAGACCGAGTAATTACATGCCAGTCAGTCTAACATTGGTGATCAAAAAAGTATTGGACAAATTCTGAGGGGCAGTATACATCGGCATTTAGAAAGGCACAGATTAATCAAGGACAGTCAGCATGGATATGTTCAGGGAAGGTCGTATCTGACTAACCTGATTGATTTTTTTGAGGATGTAACGAGGAGGGTCGATGAGGGTACTGCATTTGATGTAGTCCACATAGATATTAGCAAGGCCTTTGACAAGTTACCACATGACAGGTTGGTCATGGGATCCAAGGAAATGTGACAAGTTGGATCCAAAATTATTTCAGTGGCAGGAAGCAAAGGTCAATGGTTGATGGGTGTTTTTGTGACTGGAAGGCTGTTTCCAGTGGGGTTCCACAGGGCTCAGTACTAGGTCCCCTGCTTTTTGTGGCATATATCAATGATTTAGACATGATGAAGACATTTGCACATGATACACAATTGGCCATGTGGTTGATAGTGAGGAAGATAGCTGTAGACTGCAGGAAGATATCAATGGCCTGGCCAAGTGGAAAGAACAGTGGCAAATGGACTTCAATTCGGAGAATTTTGAGGTAATGGATTGTGGAGGTGTAAAAACAAAAGGGAATGCACAATAAATGGTAAGATGCTGCGAATTGCAGAGGAACAGAGGGACCTTGGAGTACATTTCCACATATCTCTAAAAATATCAGGACATATAGATAGGGTGGTTAAGAAGGCATGTGGGATACGTTGCTTCATTAGCCAAGGCACAGAATATAAAAGCAGGGAGGTTATGCTCGGACTGTATAAAACACTAGTTAGGCCACAGCTAGAAAACTGTATAAAGTTCTGGTCAGCAAATTGCAGGAAAGGTGTGATTGCACTAGATACATTATAAAGGAGGTTTACGTGGATGTTGCCAGGACTGGAGAATTTTAGCTATGAGGAAAGATTGGATAGCCAGGGGTTGTTTACTTTGGAACAGAGGAGGCTGAGGGAAGATTTAATTGAGGTGTATAAAATTATGAGAGGCCTAGATAGAGTGGATGGGGAGGAACTATTTGCCTTTACAGGGAGGTCAATAACCGGGGTCATAGATTTAAATTAATTGGTAGAAGGATTAGAGGGGAGATGGGGAGAAATGTTTTCAGCCAGAGGGCGGTGGGGGTCTGGAACTCACGGCCTGAAAGTGTGGCAGAGGCAGAAACCCTCATCACGTTTAAAACGTACTTGAATATGCACTTGAAGTGCTGTAACCTACAGGGCTAAGGACCAAGAGCTAGAAAGTGGAATTAGGCTGGATAGCTCTATTTCGACCGCGCAGATACAATGGGCCAAATGGCCTCCTTGTGTGCCATCAATTTCGATGATTCTATGATTCTTAACATTCGCTGCTCTAAAATGAACAATCCCAGTTTCTCCAGTATCTCCAGGTAACTGAAATCCCACATTCCTGGTACCATTCTGGTAAATCTCCTCTACACCTTCTCTCATCCTTGACATGCTTGCCTAAGTGTGGTGCTCAGAATTGGAAACAATACTCCAGCTGGGGTCTAACCAATGATTTTTAAAAGGTTAGCATTCCTACCTGGATTTTGTTACTCTGTGTCTCTCTTTGTAAAGCCAAGGACTCCGTATGCTTTAACAGCCATCGCTACTTGTCCTGCCACCTACAAAGATTTGTTTCAGTACACCCCAGGTCTCTCTGATCGTGCACCCGCTTTGAAATTGTACCGTTTACTTTATATTACCTCTGCTCATGCTTCCTCCCAACATTTGCCACTTCACCCTTCTCTGCATTAAATTGTATCTGCCATGTGTCTACTCGTTTCACTAGTCTGTCTATGTCCTCCTGAGGTCTGTTACTGCCATTCTCACTGTTTATTAACATTTCCGAGTTTCCTGTCGTCTTCAAACTTTCAAATTAGGCGCTGCATAGCCACGTCCATGACATTGATATATATGAAATGAAAAATGTTCTCAACCCCGACCCCTGGGAACCACCACTGTATACTGAGTATGAAAAACAACCGTTTACCACTGCTCGCTGACTTTTGTATCTTCGCAAATTTCCGAGCCATGTTGCCACTGCCACTTTAATCCCATGGGCTTTAATTTTGGTATTATTTGGTACTTTACCAAGCAGCTTTTTAAAGAATAGGGAGATTGGGAAAGTATGGGCAGTAACAATCAAATAATCATTGAATTGGTGATCCAAGTTGTGAGACAATTTGTTTAGCGGAGCATGACGCCCCGCTCTGATCTCAGCTCTCGCCTGGTTTCAATCAGCGAATTACAAAATCATTGATTTTATTATTTCTATCGTTTGTTCTCAGGATATGTGTCATGGTGTCATGGCCCGTATTTTCGCCCATCCCTAGTCACCCGTGAGAAGATGGTGGGCCTTCAACTTGAGCCACTGCAGTCCCCATGGTGAAGGTGCTCCCACAATACTGTTATGGAGGAATTTCAGGTTTTGACCCAGTGACAATGAAGGAACGGCGATATATTTGAAGGGTACGGAAGCATAGTGGTTATGTTGCTGGACTAGTAAACCAGATGACTGAACAAATGATCCAGAGTTCAAGTCCCACCAGCTGGGGAATTTAAATGCAATTAATTAAACAAATCTGGAATGAAAAGCTAGGATCAGGAACGGTGACCATGAAACTACCGGATTGTTGTAAACACCATCTGGTTCACTAATGTCCTTTAGGGAAGGAAATCTGCCGTACTTACCCGGTCTGGCCGAAATGTGACTCCAGACCCAGAGCAATGTGTTTAACTCTTAACTGCCCTCTGAAATGGCCTAGCAAGCCACTGAGTGTATAAGGCGGCTCACCACCACCTTCTCAAGGGCAATTAGGGGTGGACCATAAATGTGACCTTGCCAGCGACACCCACATCCCATGAATGAATAAAAAAATGTTCAAGCCTGGATGGTGTGTGACTTGAAGGGGGAAATTGGAGGTGATGGTGTTTTGAGCTACAGTCTGAGCCGAATTCGACCCCCTCCCCTGTGCATGTTGTCCCCTTGATGCCAATTGTAGAAATCCACCTGTGGCCCTGGGGATGAAACGTACTTACGGTAAAATACTGAACACAACCAAACTAACGTTTGGCATTTTTGGGAAGCAAATCCTTTACTGGACACTTGGCAATGAGTTGTGGCTGAACACGAGGATGAAGATTTTAAAATCAAAGCATTGTCGGACCGGGAGACAATGTCGGTCAGCGAGCACAAGGGGGGGGGGGGATAATGAGGGAGCGAGACTTGGTACGAGTTAGGACACAGGCAGCAGAGTTTTTGATGAGACAGAAATGCTTGTAATTAATTTTAGATACAACTCTTATATCTCCCCACCCCTCGAGCAATCTGTCTCGTAAGATAACAAATGACATTCAGTGGGTTCAAGCCGTGTCTTAGAGAGGAAAAGTCTTAGTCCAATTCGTCAGCACGCTGTGACATTTGATATCTGCCGATGTCTACAGACATTCGTCTTGGGCAGTGGTGCTAATCGGGCGGTATCGGATCGGGCGCACGTTACACGCAGCGGCTGATATTCAGCTCCACTGCAGTCAATGACGGCTTTCGAGGCCGAGGGCTTCATTTCTCCGTAACTCAGTGAAGTCACTACAGTGTCAAAGAATTGTCTCAGTAATCCTGCACCATCAACACCCCTGTGGTCCCAAAATTCCTGGTCATGTATAAAAAAAAAACCTCCATTCTGTCTCTTAATTGTATAACATGCAATAAACACGTAAACAAGAGGGCGGAGTCTCATTCAGTGACAGATAAACATTCACACAGGCATTTTAAAGAGACAGGACCAGACACACAGGCTTTTTAAAGTGACAGGGCCAGTCACACAGGCTTTTTAAAGAGACAGGAGCAGTCACACAGGCTTTTTAAAGAGACAGGACCAGTCACACAGGCTTTTTAAAGAGACAGAACCAGTCACACAGGCTTTTTAAAGAGACAGGACCAGTCACACAGGCTTTTTTAAAGAGACAGGACCAGTCACACAGGCTTTTTAAAGAGACAGGACCAGTCACACAGGCTTTTTAACGGGACAGGAACAGTCACGCAGGCTTTTTAAAGCTACAGAACCACTCACACAGGCTTTTTAAAGAGACAGGACCAGTCACACAGGCTGTTTGAAGAGACAGGACCAGTCACACAGGCTTTTTAAAGGGACAGGAACAGTCACGCAGGCTTTTTAAAGCTACAGAACCACTCACACAGCCTTTTTAAAGAGTCAGGTCCACTCACACAGGCTGTTTGAAGAGATAGGACCAGTCACACGGGATTTTTAAAGAGACAGGACCAGTCACACAGGCTTCTTTAAGAGACAGGACCAGTCACAGAGGCTTTTTAAAGAGACAGGACTACTCACACAGGCTTTTTAAAGAGACAGGACCAGTCACACGAGACTTTTAAAGAGACAGGACCAGTCACACAGGCTTTCTAAAGAGGCAGGACCACTCACACAGGCTTTTTAAAGGGACAGGACCAGTCACACGGGATTTTTGAAGAGACAGGACCAGTCACACAGGCTTTTTAAAGAGACAGGACAAGTCACACGGGATTTTTGAAGATACAGGACCAGTCACACGGTTTTTTTGAAGAGACAGGACCACTCACACAGGCCTTTTAAAGAGACAGGACCAATCACACAGGATTTTTGAAGAGAGAGGACCAGTCACACAGGCTTTTTAAACAAACAGGACCAGTCACACAGGCTTTATGAAGAGACAGGACCAGTCACACGGGCTTTTTAAAGAAACAGGACCAGTCACACAGGCTTTATGAAGAGACAGGACCAGTCACACAGGCTTTTTAAAGAGACAGGACCAGTCACAGAGGCTTTTTAAAGAGACAGGACCAGTCACACAGGCTTTATGAAGAGACAGGACCAGTCACACAGGCATTTTAAAGAGACAGCACCAGTCACACCGGCTTTTTAAAGAGACAGGACCAGTCACACAGGATTTTGAAAGAGACAGGACCAGTCACACAGCCTTTTTAAAGAGTCAGGTCCACTCATACAGGCTGTTTGAAGAGATAGGACCAGTCACACGGGATTTTTAAAGAGACAGGACCAGTCACACAGGCTTCTTTAAGAGACAGGACCAGTCACAGAGGCTTTTTAAAGAGACAGGACGACTCACACGGGACTTTTAAAGAGACAGGACCAGTCACACAGGCTTTCTAAAGAGGAAGGACCACTCACACAGGCCTTTTAAAGAGACAGGACCACTCACACAGGATTTTTGAAGAGACAGGACCAGTCACACAGGCATTTTAAAGAAACAGGACCAGTCACACAGGCTTTATGAAGAGACAGGACCAGTCACACAGGCTTTTTAAAGAGACAGGACCAGTCACACAGCCTTTTTAAAGAGTCAGCTCCACTCACACAGGCTGTTTGAAGAGATAAGACCAGTCACACGGGATTTTTAAAGAGACAGGACGTGTCACACAGGCTTCTTTAAGAGACAGGACCAGTCACAGAGGCTTTTTATAGAGACAGGACGACTCACACAGGCTTTTTAAAGAGACAGGACCAGTCACACGGGACTTTTAAAGAGACAGGACCAGTCACACAGGCTTTCTAAAGAGGAAAGACCACTCACACAGGCTTTTTAAAGGGACAGGACCAGTCTCACTGGATTTTTGAAGAGACAGGACCAATCACACAGGATTTTTAAAGAGACAGGACAAGTCACACGGGATTTTTGAAGAGACAGGACCAGTCACACGGGTTTTTTGAAGAGACAGGACCACTCACACAGGCCTTTTAAAGAGACAGGACCACTCACACAGGATTTTTGAAGAGACAGGACCAGTCACACAGGCTTTTTAAAGAAACAGGACCAGTCACACAGGCTTTATGAAGAGACAGGACCAGTCACACAGGCTTTTTAAAGAGACAGGACCAGTCACACAGGCTTTCTGAAGAAACAGGACCAGTCACACAGGCTTTTTAAAGAGACAGGACCAGTCACACAGGCTTTTATAAAGGGACAAGACCAGTCACGCAGGCTTTTTAAAGAGACAAAACCAGTCACACAGGCGTTTTAAAGAGAGAGGACCAGTCACACAGACTTTTTAAAGAGACAGGACCAGTCTCACCGGTTTTTTAAAGAGACAGGACCAGTCACACAGGCTTTTGAAAGAGACAGGACCAGTCACACAGCCTTTTTAAAGAGTCAGGTCCACTCTCACTGGCTTTTTGAAGAGATAGGACCAGTTACACGGGATTTTTAAAGAGACAGGACCAGTCACACAGGCTTCTTTAAGAGACAGGACCAGTCATTGAGGCTTTCTAAAGAGTCAGGACCACTCACACAGGCTTTTTAAAGGGACAGGACCAGTCACACGGGATTTTTAAAGAGACAGGACCAGCCACACAGGCTTTTTAAAGAGACAGGACAAGTCACACGGGATTTTTGAAGAGACAGGACCAGTCACACGGGTTTTTTTGAAGAGACAGGACCACTCACACAGGCCTTTTAAAGAGACATGACCACTCACACAGGATTTTTGAAGAGACAGGACCAGTCACACAGGCTTTTTAAAGAGTCAAAACGCTGCAAGCAAATTGACCTGCTGTAGTAGCCAAGGCATTTATGTGGCTGACCAGTTGAGTTTCTGATCAATGGCGATCCTTAGGATTTTGTGGTGGAGGTTTCGGTGATGGAAATGCCTTTGACTGTCAAGTTGAAGAGGTTAGACTCCCTCTTGTTGGAGGTGGTCATCGTCTGCCACTTGTGTGTACAGAATTTACCAAATTACTCCAGGGATGAGGGATTTCAGTTATAGCAGAGATTAGGGGAGATTGAATAGAAGTGTTCAAAATGATGAGGGATTTTGATACA
This sequence comes from Squalus acanthias, assembly GCA_030390025.1. Lineage (NCBI taxonomy): Eukaryota > Metazoa > Chordata > Chondrichthyes > Squaliformes > Squalidae > Squalus > Squalus acanthias. Next base: position 3,544,842 of record JASTWF010000034.1, on the reverse strand, counting down.
AAAGGAAAGGAGAAACTGTTTCCACTCCTTGCCTTATCATTACCAAAAGGGCACAGATATAAGATAATTGGTAAAATAAACAGGGGGCAGATGAGAAGAAATTTGGTCACACAGTGAGTTTTTATGATTTGGAATGAACTCTGAAATTCTAGTGGAAGCAGATTCCGGAGGCTCAGGTCATAGCTCTCTTGGCTCTGCGTCAGCAGGTTGTGGGTTCAAGTCCCACTCCAGCGACTTGAGCATAAAAATCTAGGCTAACAAGATGTGCCGATTCAACAGCTGAGGGAGGGTGGTAGGTGGTAATCAGCAGGAAGTTACCTTGCCCATGTCTGACTGGAAGCCGTAAGACTTCATTATGTCCTTCGGCAATATTATGACTCGCAGGGTTTCTCCCTCCAGACTCTGCCCCCACCTCTGGTGGGTCTGTGCAGACCCTGGGATGGTGATGGAGGATTCGGGAATGTTGGGTGATAGTTATGATTCTGTGAGTACGAATATCCGAGAATTCAATGTTTCCAGCGTGTTTATGGAGTATTGAGGTGTTTACAGGGTATTTATCTCGTCAGTTAATATTTTAAGCGTTTTCCTTTGATTCCTTGGTACTAATCCTTTGCTCCTTTTAATTATTATTCCTCTCGGTCAAACACCATGACATCTTTGTCTGGGTAAGGTCATCTTTAGAAACATGATGTCCTTGATCTTGTTCTAGTTTCAGGCAATAGAGAAATGAACTGGGAATGACATTCCTGGACTGAGGCGGGAGCAGTGTAATCTAGGCAGCCCTGGGAATGAAATTCCTGGATTGAGGCGAGAGCAATGTCATGTAGGCGAGTCCCATCGTTCCATCACTGGGATCAGCTCTCATATCCTGCCGTTCAGGACCATTTATTTATTGTTGTTTTATTTATCCTGATGATCATCCCAGAAGCCTTCTTCTCAGTAAGGGGTTAGACTCGGTGTCTTATGAGCGATTCACGGACGGCACTTGCAATGCCAATATTGTGCGCCTCCCTCCCACGTTGGTGCTGCTGATCCTCCTCTTCTTCCTCCTCCTCCTGCTCGCCCCTCTTTCTCCTCCCCCTGAGGTGGTGCACCAATCCCTGGTGGTAATGACTGGGTCCTCAGGAAATGGGTGACCGCCAGACAGAGTAAAAGAACTAGGAAGGTAGTGCAGGAGTCCCGTGGGTCCATCTTCCTCGCCGACAGATTTTCCGTTTTGGATACTGATGGGGGAGATGGTTTCTCAGGGGAATGCAGCAAGAGCCAAGTTCGTGGCACTACGAGTGGCTCAGCTGCACAGGAGGGGAGGAAAAAAGTGGGAGAGCAATAGTGATAGGGGATTCCATCGTAATGGAAACAGATAGACGTTTCTGTGGCCGCAGGCGTGACTCCAGGATAGCCTGTTGCCTCCCTGGTGCCGGGGTCAAGGATGTCACCGAACGGCTGCAGGGCATTCTGAAGGGGGAGGGCGAACAGTCAGTGGTCGTGGTTGCCGTTGGTACCAAAGACATGGGTAGAAAGAGGGATGAGGTCATGCAACAAAAATTTATGGAGCTAGTTAACAGATTAAAAAGCAGGACCTGAAAGGCTGTAATCTCTGTAAATCCACATCAGAGGAGTGGGAGTCTTTCAGAAAGGAAATGGAGAGAGAACAACGCCAATATGTTCCCGTAAAGGTCAAGGGTGGGACCAACATCCCCAGGGAACCCTGGATGTCAAGGGATATACAAGAATGGATTAGGAAAAAAGGGAGGCTTTTGGCAGATACAAACAACTAAAAACAGAGGAAGCCCGACAGTAGTATAGAAAGTTCAGGGAGGTACTTAAAAAATAAATTAGGAGAGCGAAGAGGGGGCATGAAAAAACACTGATTGGCAAAATAAAAGAAAATCCCAAGGTGTTTTATAAGTATATTAAGGCCAAGAGGATAACCAGGGAAAGAGTAGGGCCCATTAGGGACCAAAGTGGCAATCTGTGTGTAGAAGCGGAAAATGTAGGTGAGTTCTTAAATGAATATTTTGCATCTGTGTTCAAGATAGAGAAGGTCGATGTACGCATAGAAATACTTGAACAAATTAGCATTGAGCGGGTGGATGTACCAGCGGTTTTAGCGGGCTTAAAAGTGGATAAATCCCCAGGCCCTGAAGAGATGTATCACAGGCTGCTGTGAAAGTCAAGGGAGGAGATTGCAGGGGCTCTGACATAAATTTTGAGAACCTCCCTGGCCACAGGGGAGGTGCCAGAGGATTGGAGAACAGCTAACGTAGTACCATTATTCAAGAAGAGTAGTAAGGATAACCCAGGGAATTACAGGCCAGTGAGCCTAACATCAGTGGTAGGGAAATTATTGGAAAAAATTCTGAGGGAAAGAATTAGTCTCCACTTGGAGAGGCAAGGATTAATCCAGGATAGTCAGCATGACTTTGTCAGGGGGCGATCATGTCTAACCAATTTGAATGAATTTTTCGAGGATGTGACTAGGTGCGTGGATGAGGGTAGTGCAGTTGATGTAGTCTACATGGACTTCAGTAAGGCTTTTGACAAAGTTCCAAATGGGAGACTGGTCAAGAAGCTAAGTGCCCATGGGATCCAGGGCAATTTGGCACATTGGATACAAAATTGGTTTAGTGGCAGGAGGTAGAGTGTGATGGTCGTAGGTTGTTTTTCTGACTGGAAGCCTGTGTCCAGTGGTGTACTGCAGGGATCGCTGCAGGGTCCTTTGCTGTTTGTAGTGTACATTAATGACTTAGATATGAATGTAGGAGGTATGGTCAGTAAGTTCGCAGATAACACGAAAATTGGTGGGGTGGTAAATAGCGAGGAAAGAAGCCTCAGCTGCAGGACGATATAGACGGGTTGGTCAGATGGGAAGAACAGTGGCAAATTTAATTTAACCCTGTAAAGTGTGAGGTGATGCATTTTGTGAGGACTAACAAGGCAAGGGAATACACAATGAATGATAGGACCCTAGGAAGGACAGACGATCAGAGGGCCCTTGTTGTGCATGTACATAGATCCCTGAAGGCAGCAGGACAGGTAGATAAGGTGGTTAAAAATGTATATGGGATACTTGCCTTCATTAGCCGAGGCATAGAATATAAGAGCAGGGAGGTTATGATGGAGCTGTACAGAACGCTAGTTAGGCCACAGCTGGAATACTGCGTGCAGTTCTGGTCGCCGCACTATAGGAAGGATGTGATTGCATTGGAGAGGGTGCAGAGGAGATTCAGCAGGATGTTACCTGGGCTGGAGCGCTTCAGCTATGAAGAGAGACTGGACAGGCTGGGGTTGTTTTCGTTAGAGCAGAGAAGGCTGAGAGGGGACCTGATTGAGGTGTACAAAATTTTGAGGGGCATAGATAGGGTAGATAAAAAGGAACTTTTCCACTTAGTAGAGGGGTCAATAACCAGGGGGCATAATTTCAAGGTAAGGGGCAGGAGGTTTAGAGGGGATTTGAGGAAAATCTTTTTCACCCAGATGTTTGTTGGAATCTGGAACTCATTGCCTGAAATAGTGGTAGAGGCAGGAACCCTCACAACATTCAAGAAGCATTGAGATGAGCACTTGAAACGCCATAGCATACAAGGCTACGGACCAAGTGCTGGAAAATGGGATTAGAAAAGATAGGGCTTGATGGCCGGCGCGGACACGATGGGCTGAAGGGCCACTTTCTGTGCTGTATAACTCTATCTATGAATCTATGACTCATGATTGCAGTGCTATGAAGCATGCAGCACACAACAATGACGAGGGAGACTCGCTCGGAAGAGTACTGCAGGGCTCCCCCTGAGTGGTCCAGACACCGGAGCCGTTGTTTCAAGACGCCGAACGTCTGCTCAATGATGTTCCTGCTGGCGCTCTGGCTCTCATTGTATTGCAGCACGACAGGGGTGTTGGCGTTACGGACCGGTGTCATCAGCCAATGCAGTGTGGATAACCCTTGTCCCCGAAGAGCCATCCACTAGGTTGATACGGTGGACGGATGAGGTCTGTGACACCGGTCTGGCGCAGGATAAAAGTATCATGGCTACTGCCAGGATAGCGGGCATTGACGGCGAGTATGAGCTGTCTGTGGTCGCACACCAACTGTATATTCAGAGAGTGGAAGGCCTTGTGAGTTCGGAACACCGCTGCATTCTCTAGAGGGACCCACAATGCCACATGCGTGCACTCAATGTGGCCCTGAACCATGGGGAAGACCACTATCCTCGCAAACCCACATGCGCATTCGCGCTGTTTGTACTGGGTCATGGGTAGAGATGTACGGGCGTTTCCTCTTATACAAAGCCTTTGACACCTCTCGGATGCAACAATGAACAGCGAACTGGGAGATATTCGCTATGTCCCCAGTAGAAGCCTGAAAGGAAATGCTGACTTAGAAATTCAGAGCCAATGTCACCTTCACTGCCACCGACAGAGACGTCCTGGTCCTGAGCTGAGGCAGCAGATCTGGTTGCAGGAGGTGGCAGAGCTCAGTGACCACCTCCTTGCTGAAGCACAGCCATTGGAAACACTGCTCCTCAGACAAATGGATATAGGAGGAGAATTGTTCGCTGAACATCCTGGGAAGGTAAGGTCTCATGTGTCGAGTCCTGATGGCCCTCCTCCTTCTGGCCACATTTACCAACATACGATTTAGAAGCAGGAGTAGGCTACTCGTCCCTTCGAGCCTGCTCCACCATTCAATAAGATCATGGCTGATCTGATTACTCCACATTCTCGCCTACCCCCGATAACTTTTCACCCCTTGATTACCAAGAATCTATCTAACCATATTCAAAGATTCTGAATCCACCGCCACACTCTCTGCGCCTCTGCTGCCTCTGAAGGCGAAGCTGGAAGACGAAGATGCCCCGAGTTAGTGCAACCCCCATCGAAGCTTCTAAATATCGTTAGAAGGAAGGTCAAACAAAAAGGAAACTCCAAAGTGGTGCTCAGAACCCAAAACTCCTTCGGTCAGCATCAAATCTCTCCAGACGTCTCTCTCCCTCTCAACCTACGTGTACCAAGCATTTTGCTGACAAGAAAAAGCAGGATGCGGCTGCCTTTAAATCGCGCTCCCACAGCCTCTTCCCAACTTGAAAACATTCCCCTCTACTTGTCATTACTATCGGCCGGCGGAAAGGCAGGGTAATCAACTCAATATCCGGTCATGGGCGTTACCAGGGAGTTGCACGCTCGCACGATGTCACGATCTGCGGGCGCAGGAGATGGTGTCGGTAGTCTTTAGCGCTGCTGCAAAATGACTGGTGTATTTCGTGAGTGGCGGTAAAATAGCCGCGTTCGGGCGCCCCCCGAAGGCGCTAAGGGGAGGCGCTAACCAACCGACATTTTCCCCACATGTTTAACTGTGTTTCTCTCTTTGTTGTTCCCCATCCCATCCGCGCTGCTGTCAGCTATTGATTCTGATCGTGATATTGTGTTACCAAGATTCAAATGTTCTATATTCAACTCCAGCAAATTTATTGAGGTGACTCTTTATTTAACGAATTTCAGTCTGCTACCTACACTGAACATTTGTATCAGATCAGATGAATGCTGTCTTGGTTTAGGAGACTTTTCACCTGATGGCGCAAGGTCATCGACCTAAAACGTTACCTTTGTTTCTCTCTCTCTCTATCCACAGATGCTGCCTGACCCGCGGCTATTTCCATCATTTTTCTGTTCTCATTTCAGATTTCCTGTATCCGCAGTTTTTTGCGTTTGTTTTCACGTAATGCTCGGTATGGTTACTTACAGAGTCGAGGAACAAATCCTGGCAGATCACATCCACATCTTTAAATGCCTGAAATATCCGCTAATCATTCAGTTCCAGTCAGTGTCTCCTTTCCCACCCTCTCCAGTTCTGCATTAGTGGCACTGCTTCTGCTGGTTAAGTAGAATACAAGGATAATTTACATTCTCAAAAAATCTTCATTCAGCCAGATTTCAATACATTTATTTCCAATCATTGTTTTGAATATTACAATTGGATCCCATGCCCGTCTGTCACAGTTCAGTGGATCTGTCAGTGAGACCCAGAGTGATTCTCTATTGCCTCCTGTTGTACTTCAGGATAAACAATCCCAGCTGATTCTAACTGAAGTACCGAGGATAAGAAAATCCTTTGATATAATTTTGTCTAATATTTTCTGCACAAGTTGGAAAGCAACAGTTGAAAAAGTACAAGGATAAATCTCTTCCATTTGTGTTCAGATACTTTACAAAAGCATTTGGTGGCACGTTGCCTGTGGGATAAGTCGTCTGATTTCGATGCTGATAAATGCATTTAGTGGGACATTGCCTGGTCAATGATAACTATTTATTTTAATTCAGTGTCCATTCTTATTGATGTTAATTGTATTGTTATTTGGAAAATCTTACTGTCGACGAGCTACGATTTGAGTGTTTCAAAAAAAATGTGGAAAATCCAATCTTCAAAACACATCTGACAGCTCAGTTATCATTATAACTGCAGTGCCATTGTATTTATTATCTTAGCATTGTACATTTCACATACAATTGCCTGTAATTATTGAATGCCAAGGTTGAAGTTTCTGTATTTTGCTGTTCCATTAATTACCAGTTCTAAATATAATGGATATTCTAACCAGAAGCAGGAATCGATGTGGGATTCGCCCCCCCCCCCCCCCTCCCACGTTACACAGGGGCATGGAAGCGAATTGCAACACTCCAAATGCTGACTGATCCCGGGACACGAAGGCTTCCTGAGAGGTTCTGCTCCTTTGTGTCCCTGGCATCTCGGGCTATGCTTTTTTCTGCTGGGCTAAAGATAGATCGATCATTTAATCTTTCATTGATCAAACATCTGTAACTGTCATGTTATATTTATTCCCATTTCATTTATTGATTCCACAATGTACTCCCGATTCTTCTTACAATAAACCCTGTTCACAGGTAATAGGATTAGATTATATCGTTGAATGTCGCTCGTGAGTTGCAGATTTCATCCCGAATTCCATCAAACTGCTGCTTTTGCTCCCAGCCTGATGAATAATTTCCCTGTTTATTTCCTTTCCTCACAGTGAACTTAGTGACGATAGTGATCCTGTCTCGGGGAAAGTGCGGACTCTCCAAATGTGTCACTCGCTACCTGGTGGCCATGGCAGCGGCGGATCTACTGGTCGTTATCCTCGACCTGATATTGAGGCACATTCCGATGGTTTATAGGGAACAGTTTTATTTCGTGTATTCCATCCGTGTGTGTAATATCCACGCCGTCCTGCTGTTCTCAGCCACAGACTGCTCTGTCTGGTTCACCGTCACTTTCACCTTTGATCGATTTATGGCCATTTCTTGCCAGATGCTGAATACTAGATATTGCACCTAAAAAACGGCGACTATGGTTCTGGGTACAGTGACTGTGCTGAGCGGTTTAAAGAACATCACCTGGTATTTTATGTACACAGGTCAGTATAGGCTTTGGAACGACCCCTGGTGTTGTGATGCCACAATGGATGTTCGCTTGTCAAGGGTCTGGGGACCTATCGAGCTCCTTCATTATATTCACAAACCGTGTGCCCCATTTGTGGTGATTCTGCTGCTCAATGCTGTCACCGTCAGACACATTTTAGTGGCCAGCAGAGCCCGCAGGAGACTCCGGGGTTCCGGCAGTGGGGAGAGTTCCAGAGACCCAGAGATGGAGAGCAGCAGGAAATCCATCATTTTACTGCTTGTTATCTCCGGCAATTTCATCCTGTTATGGGCAGTGTTTATGGTGTATTCTATATGGAGCCGGATGGATTATTAGGGGGATAAGTCTGTATTTCTACCGTATTATGTAATGGAACTGGGATTCATGCTGCAGCTGCTGAGTTGCTGCACAAACACTGGGATTTACGCCGTGACACAGACTAAGTTCAGACAGCAGTTGAAGAATGTGGGGAAATATCCCTTTACTCTGATTGTAAAATGCATTAAAGGATGAGAAAAAGCGGTGACTTTGCAGCCTGAGAGTTGAGAGTTCACTGGGCCTCATATTCTGCTGGCTCGCGGAAAGATGACGTCTCTGGGGCCCCGCACAAAGATGGTGGCTCCGGGGCCCCGCACATAGATGGCGGTTCCGGGACGCAGCAAAAATATGGTGGCTCCGGATCCCGTACAAAGATGGCGGCTCCCGCGCCCCGCACAAATATAGCGGCACCCGGGATCAGCACAAAGATGACGGCTCCGGGCGCCCCGTACAAAGATGACGGCTCAGGTCGCCCAGCACAAATATGGTGGCTCCGGGGCCCAGCACAAAGATGTCGGCACCGTGTCGGATCACAAAAATGGCGGCTCCGGGGACCCGTACAATGATGGCGGCTCTGGTGCCCTGCTTAATGATGGCGGCACACGCGCCCCGCACAAAGATGGCTGCTCTGGGGCACTGCAGAAACCTGGCGTCTCTGGCGCACCGCACAAAAATGGCGGCTCTGGGACACAGCACAAATAGGGCTACACCCGCTCCCAGCAAAAAGCTGGCGGCTCTTGGGCCAGCACAAAGATGGCGGATCCTGCGCCCCGCGCAAAGATGGCAGCACCTTCGCCCAGCACAAATTGGCGGCACTGGGGCCTGCACAAAGATGGCGGCTCTAGGGACCCGCACAAATAAGTCGGATCTGGAGACCCACACAAAGATGGAGGAACCCGCAGCCCGCACAGCAATGGCGACTCTGGCCCGCCCCAACGCCCAGCGCAAGGAGGGCGGCACTGGGGCACCGCCCAAAAATGGCGGCTCCGGCGCCCCGCACAAAGATGCCAGCTCTGGTGCCCCGCACAATGTTGGCAGCTCAAAGATCGCCGCCCAGGGTACCCTGGACAAATGTTGTCGGCTCTGGGGCCCCATCCAAAGATGGCAGCGCCTTCGCCCAGCGCAAAGATGGCGGCTCTGAGACATGCACAAAGATGGCGGCTCTGGGGACCAGCAAAACGATGGCGACTCCGGCCCCCACTAAGGCCCAGCACAAAGATGGCCGCACTGGGGCAAAACACAAAGATGGCGGCTCCAGCGCCCCGTACAATGATGGCGGCTCTGTGGCATCGCACAACGATCGCGGCTCTGGGGGCCCCGCACAATAATGTTTGGTGCTGGGAATCCGCACAAAGATGGCAGTGCTGGGGCCCCGCACAATAATGGCGACTCTGGCACCCCCCAACGCCCAACACAAAGATGGCGGCTCTGGGACTATGCACAAAGATCGCGGCCCTAGGGCCCCACCCAAAGATGGCAGCGCCCTCGCCCAGCACAAAGATGGCGGCTCTGGGGCCTGCACAAAAATTGTGGAACCCGCGGCCCGCACAACGATCGCGGCTCTATGGGCCCCGCACAAAGAGGGTGGCTCTGGAGCCCCACACAAAGATGGTGGCTCTGGGGCCCCACACGAAGATGGCGGCTCTGGGTATCCGCACAACGATGGCGGTGCTGGAGCGCCGCACAATGATGGCGGCTCTGGGTATCCACATAAAAATGGCGGCTGTCACTCGGGGCATTTCCCTGCCGGCGGGAGTCGAGTTTCCGGAGGACGGCAGCTAGAGGCCCGGTTACTGTGAGACCGTGTGGCGAGGCGGGGCAGCCCGGCCCACAGGAGCCCGAGCAGCCCAGCCCAGGGAGGAGGAGGCCCGGCACCAGGACTTTATTAATTATTATAACCCTTTATAATGCTTTAAAATCATTACAGCACTTTACAGATCTTTTATAACCCTTTTTAAATCATTATGACACTTAATAAATCATTTTTACAATTCATTCTTGTGATGTGGGTGTCGCTGGCAAAGCCACCATTTATTGCCCATCCCTAATTGCCTTTGAGAAGGTGGTGGTGATTCGCCTGAAACAAGCAAGTGTCTTGCTGGGCCATTTCAGAGACCAGTTAAGTGTCAATCATATTGCAGTGTTACTGGAGTCACATTTCAGCCAGCCCAGGTAAGGGCGGCAGATTTCCTTCCCTGAAGGTCATTAGTGAAGCAGATGGGTTTTTATGACAATCCGGTACTTTCATGGTCACCATTATTGACACAAGCTTTCTATTCCAGATTTGTTTAATTAATTGAATTGGAATTCTCCAGCTGGTGGGATTTAAACTACTGGATTATTTGTCCAGGAATCTGGTTTACTAGTCCAGCAGCACAACCACTATGCTACCGCACCCTTCAAACTTGTCGCCGTTCCTTCATCGTTACTGGGTCAAACGCATGAAATTCCTTCCATAAGTCTATTGTGGGAGCACCTTCACCACACGGACTGCAGCGGCTCAAGATTCGTTTGGGAAATTTGGCCTATAAAAACAGGCTTCGCAGTGCGATCTGCACTAACAGCGGTTTGAACAGAGTGCTGTGAGTTGGGTGAGTGAGGGAGTTAGGTAGGTAAGGAGTGAAAAGAAGAGCTCCCTTGCTTCGCCTTTGCTTTTCCTAACTTTTCACTCTGTAGGAATTGGTTCTTACTTTACACACAAGAAAGAGTCCGAGAGCGGAAGCAGTCAAACAACAACAACTGCAAAACCACTAAAAGGACGTCACAACCAGGGAAGGCGCTGATTGGTAAGTAGGGCCTGGTGAGTATTTCTACAGTCCAGTCGTTAAAGTAAAAGTACGGTCTCTGGTTTAGAGTAAGTAGTGTTTAAAGTGAAGTAGGGTCCCTAATGTCTTTAATATTCTTTAATTTAGAGGAAGTAAAGAGAGTAAATTATAGCATAGGACATGGCAGGGCAGCTCGGCAGCGAGGAATGTTCCTCCTGTGCTATGTTGGAAGTCAGGGACACTTTCGGTGTCCAGGGCGAACACATGTGCAGGAAGTGTCTCCAGCTGCAGCTACTCGAAATCCGCGTTTCGGAGCTGGAGCTGCGACTGGAGTCACTGTGGAACATCCGTGAAGCTGAGATCTTCGTGGATAGCACGTTTAATAAGATGGTCACACCGCAGGTAAAGAGTGCACAGGCAGACAGGAAATGGGTGACCACCAGTCAGAGTATAAGAACTAGGAAGGTAGTGCAGAAGTCCCCTGGGTCAATCTCCCTCCAATACAGATTTTCCGTTTTGGATACTGATGGGGGAGATGGTTTCTCAGGGGAATGTAGCAAATGCCAAGTCCGTGGCACTACGAGTGGCTCAGCATGCACAGGAGGGCAGGAAAAAGAGAGGGAAAGAAATAGTGATAGGGGATCCTATCATAAGGGAAACAGATAGACGTTTCTGTGGTGGCAGACGTGACTCCAGGATGGTATGTTGCCTTCCTGGTGCGAGGGTCAAGGATGTCACTGACCGGCTGCAGGACATTCAGAAGTGGGAGGGTGAACAGCCAGTGTCGTGGTCCATATCGGTAATAACGACATAGGTAGAAAGAGGGACGTGGTCCTGCAATCAGAATATAGGAAGCTAGGAAATAAATTAAAAAGCAGGACCTCAAAGGTAGTAATCTCAGGATTACTCCCAGTGCCACGTGCTAGCGAGATGGTTTCCTGGATCAGTATGTGGAGGAACCAACCAGGGAACAGGCTATTCTGGATCTGGTACTATGTAAAGAGAAAGGGATAATCAATAATCTTCTGGTAAAGGGGCCTTTAGGGACAAGTGACCATAATATGATTGAATTTTACATTATGTTTGAGAGTGATATAGTCCAATCTGAAACTAAGGTCTTCAATCTAAACAGAGGAAACTACAAGGGTATGAGGGACATGTTGGCCATTGTAGATTGGGAGACTCCACTAAAAGGTATGAAGATGTACATACAATGGCTAATATTCAAGGAAATAATGCATAATTTGCAACAAACATATATTCCTCGAGGACATAAAAACCCAAAAGGAAAAGTGATCCATCCATTGCTAACAAAAGAAATTAAAGCTAGTATTAAGTGAAAGGAGGAAGCTTATAAAGTTGGCAGAAAAAGCGGTCAGCCTGAGGATTCGGATCTTTTTAGAAATCAGCAAAGAGGGATCAAGAAATTGATAAAGAAAGGGAAAATGGAATATGAGCACAAACTAGCAAAAAATATAAAAACGGATTGGCAAAGCTTCTATAGGTATGTGAAAAGGAAAAGACTGGCGAAGGTAAATGTAGGTCCTTTACAGTCAGAGACGGGAGACTTTATAATGGGGAATGAGGAAATGGCGGTGAAATTAAATAAATACTTTGTTTCTGTCTTCACGGAGGAAGACACAAAAAACCTCCCAGAAAGACGAGAAAAGCAAGGGTGTGGCGAGAATGAGGAACTTAAAGAAATTATTATTAGTAAAAAAACAGTACTAGCAAAATTAATGGGACGAAAAGTCGATAAATTCCAAGGACCGGATGACCTACATCCTAGGGTATTGAAAGAGGTGGCCACTGGGATAGTGGATGCATTGGTTGTCATTTTCCAAAAATCTATAGATTCTAGAAGGGTTCCTGCAGATTGGAGGATAACAAATGCAACCCCGCAATTTAAGAAAGGCGGGAACTACAGAACTGTTAGCCTCACATCAGTAGTTGGGAAAATGCTGGAATCTATTATAAAGGATGCAATAACTGGGAACTTAGAAACTAATAGTAAGATTGGACAGAGTCAACCTGGATTTATGAAAGGGACATCCTGTTTGACAAACCTACTGGTGTTCTTTGAGGATGTAACGAGTGTAGTAGACAAAGGGGAACCGGTAGATATGGTGTATCTGGATTTTCAGAAGGCCTTTGATAACGTCCCACACAAGAGGCTGGTGAACAAAATTAGGGCACATGGAATTGGGGCTAATATACCTGCATGGATTGAGAATTGGTTAACAGACAGAATACAAAGATTAGGAATAAACGGGTCTTTTTCAGAATGGCAGGCTGTGACTAGTGGGGTACCGCAAGGATCGGTGCTTGGGCCCCAGCTATTCACAATCTACATCAATGATTTGGATGAGGGGTCTAAATGTAACATTTCCAAATTTGCTGATGATACAATGCTAGGTGCCAATGTCAGTTGTGAAGAGGATGTGAAGAGGCTTCAAGGGGACCGCGACAGGCTCAGTGAGTGGGCGAGAACATGGCAGATGGAATATAATGTGGATAATTGTGATGTTATCCACTTTGGTAGAAAAAACAGAAAGGCAGTGTATTTCCTAAATGGGGAAAGGTTGGGGAATGCAGATGCTCAAAGGAATCTGGGTGTCCTTGTACACGAGTCACTGAAAGTGAATGTGCAGGTGCAGCAAGCCATTAGGAAGCCAAAGTTAGCTGGCCTTCAATACAAGAGGATTTGAGTGCAGGAGTAAAGAAGTCTTACTCCAATTATATAGGGCCTTGGTGTGACAACACCTGGAATCCTGTGTTCAATTTTGGTCTCCTTACCTAAGGAAGGATATATTTGCCATAGAGGGAGTGCCACGAAGGTTCACGAGATTAATTCCTGGAATGGCGGGACTATGGTATGAGAAGAGATTGAGTAAACTAGGCCTGTATTCTCTTGAATTCAGAAGAATAATAGGGGATCTCATTGAATCATACAAAATTATTACAGGGCTTGATAGGTTGGATGATGGGAGAATGTTTCCCTTGGCTGGGGAGTCTAGAGCCAGGGGCCATTGCCTCAGGATAAAGGGTAGGACATTCAGGAATGAGATGAGAAGAAATTTCTTCACACATAGGGTTTTGAATCATTGGAATTCTCTACCGCAGAGGGCTGTGCAGGCTCAGTCATTGGGTATATTCAAAACAGAAGTCGATAGATTTCTGACCAGTAAAGGCATCAAGGGATATGGTGATAAGGGCCGGTGAATGGAGTTGAGGCAGAAGATCAGCCATGATCTCATTGAATGGCGGAGCAGGCTCGATGGTCCGAATGACCTACTCCTGCACCTATTTCTTATGTTCTTAAGATGAAGGCCCACGATTTTCACATAGGTAACTAGGCCTTGACAGCGTTACCCATATCCTGAGAAGAAATACAGTGAAATATTAAAATGGATTAAAATCAATGATTTTATAATTCATTGATTGAAACCAGACGAGGCCTGTGATCAGAGCGGGGCGTCAAGTACGCTAAACAAATTATCAACAACACTTGGATCACCAATTCTGTCATTGTATGATTGATACTACTCACACTTTCCCAATTTCCCTATCGTTACAAAATGTGCTTGATAAAGTATCACATATTACCAGAATTGAAGCTCTTGGGATTAAGTGGCAGTGACAACAGTTAGTGTTGTGGGGTATATCAGTATGTAAGAGAGGATTACAATGAGGGGAATATCAGAGTGTTACAGTGAGGGGGTTGGTGTATATCAGACTGTCAGAGGGGTGTGGTGTTTATCAGCGTGTTGCAGTGAGGTGTGTGGGGTGTATCAGAGTGTTACAGTGAATCATGTGGTGTATATTAAAGTGTTACAGTGAGGGGTGTGGGGTATATTAGTGTTAAAGTAAGAGGTGTGGTGTATATCAGAGTGTTACAGTGAGGGCTGTGGGGTATATCAGGGTGTTACAGTGAAGGGTGTGGGATATATCACAATGTTACAGTGATGGTTGTTGGGTATATCACAGTGTTACAGAGTGTTAAAGGGAGGTGAGTGGGGTATATCAGAGTGCTCCAGTGAGGGGTGTGGGGTATATCAGAGTGTTATAGTGAGGTGAGTAGGGTATATCGGTCTGTTACAGTGAGAGGTTTGGAATATGTAAGAGAGGAATAAAGTGAGGGGTATATCAGTGTGTTAAAGTGAAAGCTGTGGGTTTATATCAGAGTGTTAGAGTGAGGGGTGTGGGGTATATCATAATGATACATTGAGAGGTCTGGGATATATCAGAGTGTTACAATGAGGGGTATGGGGTATATCAGAGTGCTTCAGTGAGGGGTGTGGTTACATCAGAGTGTTCTTCTTCTTAGGCATTCTCTCTGAACCGAGGATGACTTGCTTCCACACTAAAAATGAGTTCTCAGGTGACTGATGATTCCAATGCGGGAACTACAGTCTCTGTCACAGGTGGGGCGGTGTGGTGCTTGGGTTGACGTGCGATCCATCTGCTGTTTGTACTTTATTCCGCTTGCTCCCGGTGAAGAGATTGAGGTGTTCGGCGCCTTCCTGGATGCTTCTCCTCCATTTTGTGCGGTTTTGGGCCACGGATTCCCAGGTGTCGGTGGGGATGTTGAACTATTTCAAGGAAGCTTTGAAAGTGTCCTTGAAGCGTTTCCTCTGCACACCTGGGGCTCACTTGCCGTGCCGGAGCTCCGAGTAGAGCGCATGCTTTGGTAGTCTCGTATCGGGCATGCAGACAATGTGGCCCGTCCATCGGAGCTGATCGAGCGTGTTCAAAGGTTCGATGCTGGGGATGTTGGCCTGAGCGAGAACACTGACGTTGGTGCGCCTATCCTGCCAATTGATTTGCAGGATCTTGCGGAGGGAGCGTTGGGGGCACCTCGCCAGTGCTTTGAGGTGCCTGCTTTACATGGTCCATGTCTCTGAGGCATACAGAGCATGAGCTTGGTGCTGGGTTGAGATCCTGATCTTCAAACCCTCTTTTCGTCAGGCGACCGATGGTTACACTGGCACACCGAAGGCGGTGTTGGACTTCATCAACGACGTCTGCCCTTGTTGACAGTATGCTCCCGAGGTATGAAAAGTGGTCCACGTTGTCCAAGGCCTTGTCGTGGATATTGATAATCGTGGAGCAGTACTGTGTGGCGGGGGCAGGTTGGTAGAGGACCTTTGTCTTACGAATGTTTAGTGTAAGGCCTATGCTCTCGTACGCTTCGGTGAAGATGTTGACGATGGTTTGAAATTCGACCTCAGTGTGTGCGCAGACGGAAGCATAGTCTGCATAATGTAATTCGATGACAGAGGATCGGACAACCTTGGTTCTGGACTGGAGGCGACGGAGGTTGAACATTTTCCCGCTTGTTCTGTAGATCAGCTCCACTCCAACGGGGAGCTTACTGAGGGTGAGATGGAGCATTGCAGTCAGGAAGATCGAGATGCGTTGGTGCGATGACACAGCCTTGCTTGACCCCGGTCCGTACGTGAATTGCATCTGTGGTGGATCCATTGTTCACGATCACGGCTTGCATGTCGTCATGGAGCAGGCGGAGGATGGTGACAAACTTTTGAGGGCAGCCGAATTTGAGGAGGATACTCCATAATCCCTCATGGTTGATGCTGTCGAAGTCCTTTATGAGGTCAAAGAAGGCCATGTACAGCGGTTGGTGCTGTTCGCTGCATTTCTCTTGTAGTTGACGTGCGGTGAAGTCCATGTCCATTGTGCCCCTTAGTGGGCGGAATCCGCATTGCGACTCTGGGAGGAGCTCTTCAGCCACTGGAAGAAGGCGATTGAGGAGGATTCTTCTGATGACTTTCCCTGTGGCACACAGCAGGGGGACTGTAATGACCGCAATCGGACTTGTCACCTTTCTTGAAGATGGTTACGATTACGGCATCTCTGAGATCCCCTGGCATGCTCTTCTACTTGCAAAAGAGAGAAATGAGTTCCTGTATTCGCGCCAATAGTGCTTCTCCACCATGTTTTAGCACCTCGGAGGGGAGTCCATCAGTGTGTTACCGTGAGGGGTGTGGGGTATATCGCTGTGTTACAGTAAGGGGTGTGGGGTATTTCAGACTCTTTTAGTCAGGGGAGTGGGTTTACATCAGAGCGTTACAGTGAGGGGTGTGGTGTATAACAGAGTGTTACAGTCAGGGGTGTGCGATTATATCAGTGTGTTACAGTGAGGGGTGTGGGGTATATCAGTGTTACAGTGAGGGGTGCGCGGTATATCAGAGTGTTACAGCGAGGGGCATGGAGTCAAGATTGATAATTTACCAATTTCGCTTCTAATGTTTTTCTCTCAAACATTCTCCACAATATTATTCCCTGTTCTTAAATACGAAAAGTGTTGAAGTATTTTCGGAACTTCACCATTAAAAGCGGGAAACAAATTTCATTGTACTCTCGATCTTTTTCTCCTATATCAAACATTCAAACCAAATCGAATTGTACGTTATCAGTTTAATCAAAATATTTTCCGTGTCTTTCTCAATAAACAAAGGGTGGTTTCTTCTAAAGTAGCTTCATACAATTTTTATATATCATTACATATCTCTTATTTCTATTAACACTTCCCTAAACGTTTAAGAGGAAATCTATATTTACATTATTCCTGCGACTTGTTCGGATTACAGAACGACAAGCAAAAAACATGGTTTGTGCTTTTCCCCTTTTTTGGTTCTCTTCCTAAATATCTTAATGTTTTTTTTTAAGTCATTAAAAAGTAATATGTAACTCCTGCAAATCTTCCCCTCCTCAATATCATGGTTGCATGTTTGTGTAAAGCTACTCACTTCACTCGATCGCTCAAAATCAAATATTGAGCAATTTCAATTTTAAAACATTTTAAGCATTTCAGAGACTCTTTAAAAGCGTTTGGACTTCAAGACCTGGATGAAAATTGTTTAGGTGAGGGGAAAATTGACTTTTGCTTCTGTTTCTTGCAAAATCATATTCGAAACTTAGGGACGGAAAGTGTTTTTAACATGCATTTTTTGTGAAAAGTTCGTTAAAAATCTTTAAATTATTTGAAGTCTCATTGCAGCATTGACAGAAGAAGTTGCTCCAAGTTTCTCTGTCCTCCTTCAATGCTGTCGTTAAACATATAACAAAATATAAAAAAATAAAATCTAATTCCAAACGGAGCAGAAATCAGAAAGAGAATAAAGTTGTTAAACTTCCTCAGAAGGCGGTGAGATTATCTATCCCCAACCTTGGCGATGAGTTGGGATCAGTTTCTGGAGATGTTGTTTCCTGTTTTTCTGCTGCCGTTCCCTCCGTCTCTCAGACTCTGAGATACAAACGGGGGCACAAACCTTTTCCACTCTCTTACAACATGATTTAAATAACCCTGATAAACTATTTCAAAAAGGAGACGAGCACTGGGAAAATTGAACTGGAACTTACCATGAAACATTCAAAATCAATTTCCCATAACTTTTTCCGGCTTTAAACATTTTTCTGAATTAAAAACAAAACAAATTCTCATAATTTTATTTCACCGAGGGGCTACAAAATGTTTGCTTTCGCCTCCTTCCAGCGGCCATTGTACCATTGTTTATGCGCTGCGTCTCCACCTGTGTTGTTCCAACGTGTGGCCGTCGCTCAGTCCGCGGGAATGGACTACAGGCGTCTCCATGGAAAAAGTGCTGAAAGAATCCCGAGACAACGCTCGCCGTATTCTAGAGCTATGTATCTCAGCAAATGTTGTTCCAATTCGGATCGGCTCTGTGAGTTCACAAATGGCTGTGTGAAGATTCGCGTGTCATTGGGTATCGGGACCCTCCGCCCGCTCGAGCTCACTGCGCCGCCTGTGAATTTCAGTGCGCGGGACCTTACAGATCGCAGTGCACCCAAGCACCTTACAGGGAACATTGCTCAGCAGATCAGGCAGCATCTGTGGAGGGAGAAACAGAGTTAATTATTCAGGTCGATGACCTTTCATCAGAACTGGAAAATGTTACTGATGTAACGGATTTTAAGCACGTACAGAGGCAGGGAAAAGAGGGTATGGGAGGAAAGAACAAAAGGGAAGGTCTATGCTGTACCTGCCCTGGGTATGTTGTGTGGGATTGGGTAGTGGGAGCATAACTCGTGCTGTACTTGCCTTGGGAGAATTTGATGGTACAGTGTAGAGGGAGATTTACCCATAACTAACAGGTGCTGCAAAATGAGAGATTACAAAATGCTGAAGTACAGAGGGATCTGAGGGTCCTTGTACATGAATCACAAAAGGTTAGCATGCAGGTACACTCCTAGCGCAAGTACAGCATGGGTTAGATACAGATTAAAGCTCCCTCTGCACTCTCCTGTCAAACACTCCTAGCGCAGGTACAGCAACGTTTAAATACAACGTAAAGCTCCAGCTATACTGTCTCCTCAACATTCCCAGGGCAGTTAAAGCACGAATTGTGTTTTAAGTTCCCTCACACAGGGACACTGTTTACAGAGTTCGACTGCACACCAGCAGAGACACACGCTGTACACAGGGACACAAGTTTGCTGATGACACGAAAATAGGTGGGATTGTGAGTTGTGAGGAGGATGCAAAGAGGCTTCAAGGCGATTTAGACAAGTTGGGTGTGTGGGCAAATACATGGCAGATGCAGTATAACGTGCATCAATGTGAAGTTATCCACTTCGGTAGGAAAAACAGAAAGGCAGTGTATTATTGAAATGGTGATAGATTGGGAAATGTTGATGTACAAAAGGACTGGGTGTCCTTGTACACCAGTCACTGAAAGCAAACATGCAAGTGCAGCAAGAAGCTAGGAAGGCAAATGGTATGTTGGTCTTCATTGCAAGAGGATTTGAGAACAGGAGCAAGGATGTCTTACTACATGATACAGGGCCTTGGTGAGACCACACCTGGAGTACTGTGTGCAGTTTTGATCTCCTTACCTGAGAAAGGATATACTTGCCAGAGAGGGAGTGCAGCCTAAGTTCACCAGGCTGATTCCTGGGATGGCAGGGCTGTAGTATAAGGAGAAATTGGGTCGACTAGGCCTGTATTCACTAGAGTTTAGAAGAATGAGAGGGGATCTCACTAAAACGTATACATTTCTGACAGGGCTAGACTGACTGAATGCAGGAGGATGTTTCCCCTGGCTGGGGGGTCTAGAACGAGGGGTCACAGACTCGGGAGACGGGGTAGGACATTTAGGACTGAAATGAGGAGAAATTTCTTCACTCAGAGGGTGGTGAACCTTTGGAATTCTCTACCACAAAAGGCTGTTGAGGCCCAATCACTGAATATATTTAAGGAGGAGATAGATGGATTTCTGGAGACAAAAGGCATCAAGGGGTATGGAGAGAGAGCAGTAATATGGCATTGAGATAAAGGATCAGACATGATCATATTGAATGGCGGAGCAGGCTCGAAGGGCCGAATGGCCTACTCCTGCTCCTATTTTTCTATGTTACTACTTGTTTCAGAGTCCGACTCCACACTGGGAGAGACACACACTGATCACAGGGACACTTGTTCCAGAGTCCGACACCACACCAGCAGAGACACAGACTGTACAGAGGGACACTTGTTGCAGAGTCCGACTCCACACCAGCAGAGACAGACACTGAACACAGGGACACTTGAGGTAGACAACGTTGGCCTCATACGTTGCAGGAAAGAATGCACCGCGGCATGGTACATCGGCGAGACCATGCAGACACTGAGACAACGTATGAACGAGCACCACGCAACAATCGCCAGGCAGGATTGTTACCTCCCAGTCGGGGAACACTTCAGCAGTCAAGGACATTCAGCCTCGGATCTGCGGGTAAGCGTTCTCCAAGGCAACCTTAGAAACACACGACAACGCAAAATCATCGAGCAGAAACTGATAGCCAAGTTCCGCACTCATGAAGACGGTCTCAATCGGGATCTTGGGTTTATGTCACGATACATGACGTGATCCGGACTCGAGTCGTCGTTAGCTTGTTCACAGATGTGATTCCCAGTAAAAAAGTAAAAATTTTCCCAGTAAAAAAGTAATTTTTTTTTAAAGCTTTTCGTTTTACATACAGACGGCAGCTTTTGACACGTTGGAACCCCTGCGACTACACCTCATTGTCTCAGTTGTATCTTGCTATGTCTTTTGATGTGGTACCTTCCTGGCTGACTTAATTAACTTTATCACACCTCGGCAGATAGTCAGGATGATTTAATTTATTGGTCTGCAATTGTAAAGTACACATGCTTTTTTTTCCATCTATATATGCTCTGGCGATTCTGTATCCAATTTACTTCACCTGAGGAAGGAGCGATAGCTCCGAAAGCTTGTGATTTCAAATAAAACTGTTGGACTATAACCTGGTGTTGTGCGACCTCTCAATTTTGTCCACCCCAGTCCAACACCGGCATCTCCGCATCATTACATTCTGAGACCAGTGGGACACACACGCAGGTTGTACAAAGATTCGTGTCCTGTATCTCTAATGTTTTTCATTATAGCTCTGTATTTCTACAGTTTTCTTTATATCTCTGTACATCTCTCTCTATGTGCCTCTCTGTATATCGATCTAGCTTTATATTTCTGTATCTCTCTGTACCTTTCCTTTATTACTTGATAATTTAGTATTTCTTGAATACGCTACACCTCTCTCTTTGAAACTCTCAGAATGCCTGTTCTTAATTTCTGTCAGGATCTCTCTCACGCCTATTATTTGAGAGAGTCATTTTAAAGTTAAACTGAACCTGCTCCAAAGACACAAGAGATGCAGAACTATAATGAGTGCCTCATCTGGTCTGGGAACCTTGGGTTTTGTATATTCCACCATCTCCTGGTCTTGAAGTCTCTGGCGTTGGCCAGACATTGTTTACACATTTCATTGTCATGGGGTGATTAATATGAACACCTGAATCTGTTTCTGATCTACACAGGATGCAGCAGATCAGGAAAAGCATGACCCTGGCCATGGTGCTGCCCTGGGCAAAAACCGCATCTCCATTCAACAATGCCATTTCCTGCCTCTGCAAATATATCATACTGTTCCACAATGCAAGTATGTCAGAAAACGCTTTTGATCCCATATCCTAGATCAACTTTAAACACTCAAATCTTTCAGGTAATTAAAGTAGACTTACCAGCCAGATTCCGAGCCACAAAGTCAATCGTTTAAGACATAAAAATTGTCACAGAAATGTGATTTATTGTTGTTAATTTACAATTGACAAATATACAAAGAATTTACGTCACTTCATTATAAACACAAAGCAGGAAAATCTATGACTGAACAGATTAATAATCATATGTCTTTCTTCCTGGACAGCACAACCAGTCAGACTGACTTGGACATGTTTATTCATATGTTGAATTAAAGATTTATAAATTACCTATTTCGCTTCCAATGTTTTTCTCTCAAACATTCTCCAAAATATTAATCCCTGCTCTTATCATGAAAAGTTCTGAATAATTTCAGGTACTTCCCCACTAAAAGCAGGAAACAAACAAACAAACAAACTTCATTGTTCTCTCAATTTTTAATCTCCTATTTCAAACATTCAATCCAAATTAAATTGTACATTATCAGTTTAATCAACTGTTTTTCTGTGTCTTTCTCAATAAACAAAGAGTGGTTTCTTCTAAAGTAGGTTCCTGCAATTCTTATACTTCATTACATAAATCTTCTTTCTATTAACATCCCCGATTTTAAACGATCCGTATTTTTATCTTTAGATCTCCATCTTAAAATATATCCAAAATCCATCTCCAACATATACACACACACAAACACCAAAATACACAGACTTTAATCTGTATCTTTATAAAGTACACACAGCGGGTAAAAGGCAACAATTCACTCCCGCCTTGTGCTGTCCGGCACACTCGTGTACTGGACCAGGCGGGAGGGAGTCATTCTGTTTTAGAAGTTTTTTTATTCCAGATTTATTTTATTTCAAAAGAACAGAATTCAAATTCACAACAACCCAGGGAGGGATTTGAACTCCTGCTTTCTGTATTGTTTGCCCAGGCCTCCAGAATGACATCACCCCGAAACTATCAGCCTGGAGAATGGTTAATCTGTGAACAAACCTTCCTTCGGCCCTTGTCTGGGGTCTCAGGTTTGTGTATTGCCCCCATCTCTAGTTCCTTCATGTGTTTGAAGAGTTTGAAGTTAGACAGATACGATCTAATTCTTACCCTATTCAAACAAAAAAAATCCGCATCTCCTTTCAACAATCTTATTTCCTACTTCTGCAAAGACATCACACCGTTCCAGAATGCAGGAATGTCTGAAGCATTCTCTGTATCCATATACCAGTCAATTTTAAACACTCAAATATTTCAGATCATGAAACTAGATATAGCCAACAGATTCCGAGCCCTATGCTTAAGATATAAAAAATGTCACAGAAATGTGATTTATTGTTGTTATTTTAAACAGTCAGGCTGAAATATTTCAGGGTACTTTTCAATCAAAAAAATCAGAGCGGAAACAGAGAGAGAGGGAGAGAGTAAAAAAGAGAGGTGCACAGGGAGAAGGAGAAAATTAGGGATAGAGGTAGCGTGTTGGCAGAATAGACGAAGAGAGAGCGAGAGATGGGGAGATGGACGGCAGCAGAGAGGGAAGGAGCGAAAGAGAGAGAGAGGAATGGACATTGAGAGAGAGAAAGACAGAGGGAGCGAAATGGAGTGAGAGAGAGGGAGCGACATGGAGAGAGAGAGAGAGTGAGGGAGTGAGACACTCAAACACTCTCAGGGCAGGTACAGCACGGGTTAGATACAGATTGAAGCTCCCTCTTCACTGTCCCATCAAACACTCCCAGGACAGGTACGGCACAAGTTAGATACCCTGTAAACCTCCCTCTACACTGTCGCATCAAACAGTGCCAGGGCAGGTACAGTGTAAAGATCCCTCTATACTGTTCCATCAAAGACTCTCAGGGCAGGTACAGCACGGGTTTGATACAGAGTAAAGCTCCCTCTACACTGTCCCATCAAACTGTCCCAGGACAGGTACAGCACGGGTTAGAGACAGAGTAAAGCTCCCTCTGCACTGTCCCATGCATGTTTTTGTCAAAAGGAATCATAAAACTCTACAAGTGGTTGTAATGATGGATTGTAAAAGAACAAAAACCTTTAAGGGTCGATGACAGACACCTGAAATGTTTAGATCCCAATATCGGAAGTATTAGCAATTGCAAGCACAGACTAAACTACGAAGAGCACAGGTTTTATGCAGTTGAGTGTCGGTCAGATGTGCATAATGGTCGAGAGATTTATTGAAAGGGCTACAAGGGATATAGGAAGGGTCGAGGAGTTCCGAAGGGTTGAGGGGTTTAGGGCTCATCCGACTGTGGGTAATACATTAGCATGGATTGAGGATTGGCTATCGGACAGAAAACAGCGAGTAGGAATAAAAGAGTCATTTTCGGGTTGGCAGGCTGTAACTAGTGGGGTAGCACAAGGATCAGTGCTTGGGCCTCAGCTATTCACAATTTATATCCGTGATTTAGATGAGGGGACCAAATGTAATGTATCCATGTTTGCTGATGATAAATGCTGGGTGGGAATGTAAGTTGTGAGAGGATGCAAGGAGGCTTCAAGTGGATATAGACAGGCGATGTGAGTGGGCAAGAACAGGGCAAATTGATTATAACGTGGAGAATTGTGAAGTTATCCACTTTGGTCGGAAAATAGAATAGCAGATTATATTTTAACTGTTGAGAGATTAGAAAATGTTGTTGTTCAGAGGGATTTGGGTGTTCTTGTACACGGATCACTGAAAGTTAAACTGCAGGTACAGCAAGCACTTAGGAAAACAAATGGTATGTTAGCCTTTATTACAAGAGTGTTTCTGCATAAGAGTAAAGACGTCTTACTGCAATTATATAGGGACCTGGTGAGGCCACACCCAGAGTATTATGTACAGCTTTGGTCTCCTTATCTAAGGAAGGATATACTTCTCATACAGGGAGTGCAACGAAGGTTCACCAGACTTGTTCCTGGGATGGGCGGATTGTCCTATGAGGAGAGATTGAGTAGACTAGACCTAAATTTTCGAGAGTTTAAAAGAATGAGAGCTGATCTCATTGAAACAAACACAATTCTTACAGGGCTTGACAGGGTAGATGCAGGGAACATGATTCCCCTGGCTGGGGAGTCTAGAACCAGGGGTCACAGTTTCAGAATAAGTGGTCGGCCATTTAGGACTGAGAAGAGGAGAAATTTCTTCACTCAGAAGGAGGTGAATCTTTGGAATTCTCTACCCCAGAGGTCCGTGGAGGCTCAGTCGTTGAGTATATTCAAGACAGAGCTCGATAGATTTTTGATTATTAAGGGAATCAAGGGATATGGGGATAGTGCAGGAAAGTGGAGATGAGGTAGAAGATCAGCCATGATCTTATTGAATGGCGGAGCAAGCTCTAAGGGTCAAATGGCCTACTCATGCTCCTATTTCTTATGTTCTTACGTTCTTATGACAGAGCTAGAAGCAGAGGAGTTCGAAATTGCACCAGGTTCGCACATACACAGCAGTACTGCGCAGCAGAGAGAAGATACTGCACAACGGCCAGAGGAGGGAGGAGCAGCAGCAGATACAATCCGAACCTGCAGAACAAGCATACCCGCTGGGAGGAATTTACCTGCTGGAGTTAATATCTACACCTTGGACATTTCAGCTTAGAATGGAGGCATATGTGACATAGTGTGACACAGATAAACAAGTTAGTAACTTGCGTGGAATATTAATTCAAATTACTTTGTGAGCGAAGGAACAAGATGGATGGAGCTCAAATTTAAAAGTGAACTATTTCCGACTGATATCAGGAGAATGATCAACACTTCCAATGGACTCCAGGCCGAGCGATGGTGGTGAAAGCCCCGGAATGATTTAGGAAACAACTGGATTGAGCAATGGGGTGAAGACTATGGTTGTTCTGGAGGGATGAATTGAAATGGGCTGAATGGCCTAGAGCAGGAGATTTAATAAAATGTTTAAAACCGGCAGTGTGTGGGAGGAAGAGGAGAAAGCCTTCACTATCTCCTCGTTGAATGCTTCCCATTGCTCTGATTTCCTGTCAAGTAGCTGTTTCCAGTCCACTTTTGCTAAATCACATCTCAACTTGTTAAAAGTGGCCTTTCCCCAATTGAAAACCTTTATACCTGGTCGATAGTTTTCCTTTTCTATGAGGGGAGATTTAATATAGATGTTAAAAATTATGATGGGTTTTGATAGAGTAAGTAAATCTGTTTCCAGAGACAGAATGGTGGGTAACCATAGGAAACAGATTTAAAGTAATTGGCAAAAGAACCAGAGGAGAGATGAGGATAATTTTCGTTAATCAGTGAGTTATTGTGATCTGGAATGTACTGTCTGAGAACGTGGTGGAAGCAGATTCTATAGTAACTTTCGAAAAGGATTGGGATAATTAGATGAAGAGGAATTTTTTACAGGGCTCTGATTCAAGAGTAGGACTAAATTGATAACTCTTTCA
The DNA here is from genome assembly GCA_030390025.1 of Squalus acanthias. Taxonomy (NCBI): domain Eukaryota; kingdom Metazoa; phylum Chordata; class Chondrichthyes; order Squaliformes; family Squalidae; genus Squalus; species Squalus acanthias. Next base: position 3,518,930 of record JASTWF010000034.1, on the reverse strand, counting down.
AAGAGACGGCACGGACAGGATGGGCCAAAAGGTGTCTGTCTTTGCTGTACCTTTCTATGATTCTATGAGCAAGAGACAGAGAGAGAGAGAAGAGGGGGAGATAGAGAAAGGGTGAAAGAGTGAATTAAAAATAGAGGTTGAATGAAAGGGAGAGGAACAGAGGGAAAGAAATTACCTTTAAAAGCGGAATTGGTTAAGTACCTGAAGGGGAACAATTTGCAGGACTATGGGAAAAGAGCAAGGGAATGGGAATAATTGCAGGGGTGAGGCCATGGAGGGATTTGAACATGAGGAGGAGAATATTAAAATCGAGTTGTTACCGGATCAGGAGCAAATGTAGGTCAGTGATCACAGGGTTGATGGGTGAACAGGACATGATGCAAATTAGGATACGGGTGGCAGAGTTTTGGATGAGCTCTAGTTTATTGAGGCTTGTAACTGGGAGGCCGGCCAGGGGAACATTGGAATAGTCGAGTCTGGATTTAACAAAGGCATGGATGAGGATTTATGCAGTGGAAGGGCTGAGGCGGGGCGGAGATGGGTGAAATTTTGGAGGTGGTAGTCGACAGGACTTATGATTCAGAAGATATGAGTTCGGAACTCAGCTCACGGACAAAGAGATCGCAGAAGTTGTAAACAGTCTGGTTCAGCCTCAGACATTGACCAGGGAGGGGGTTTGAGTCAGTCGATAGAGAATGGACTTTGTGTCGAGGACCGAAGACAATGGCTTTGCTCTTCCCAAGATTTAAATGACAAAAACAATAGTACAGTGAAAAGTGGTTTACAGATCTAATTGCTGGATATAGAGACTTACCAGGGACACCAACAGCAGCAGAGATGAGAGATAGTAAATTACAAGAACAGTAATACAGTTAGCAAAGATTTTTAGAGTTAATAGCTGGATACAGATAATTACCTGGAACAACAACCGCAATAAGGAGGGGAGAGTAAATGACAAGGACAGTATCTCAGTTAAACAAGGTTTATAGAATTAATAGCTGGATAGACAGACTTACCAGGAACACCAACAGCAGCAAGGAGGGGATAGTAAATGTATTGAATAATCTGAAGTCCGTAATAGATCCGATATTCTAATGCTATACTATCATAATTTGCAGAAAAATAGTCAAACAGCCAGCTGAAACTCCTGCCCTTTGTTGTAACATTCCAATCTACTGTTCTCAGATTCTGAGCCATTGTTGTAACATTTCAATTTACTGTTCTCAGATTCTGAGCCATTGTTGTAACATTCCAATCTACCGTGCTCAGATTCCGACTCTCTCTCTGTGGAGCAGCGCGCTGATCCCTGTTAGTGCCGGAGGTGATGCTCTCATCAAACTATGGGACAACACATTGAAAGGAGTCTCTTATTAATAGAAGAGGGAAACCCTGCAATGATACAATTAGCGTCCATGGAGACTGACATTAATTACAGTCACTAAACAAACAGCTTTAGTTAACCCGTGGAGACTGACATTAATTACGATCACTGAACAAACAGCTTTAGTTAACCCGTGGAGACTGACATTAATTACGGTCACTGAACAAACAGCTTTAGTTAACCCCTTTCAATCCAGCAATTTTTGAACCACAGTAAAGTAGAACATTTACCCGATCCGGATGGGACGTATGAAGGTTGCTGAGGGAAGGAATGGTGGAAATAGCGCAGGCACTGGCCAGAATATTTCAATCATCCTCGGATATGGGAGTTGCGCCAGAGGACTGAAGGGTTGAAAATGTTACACCCTGTTTAAAAAAGGAGAGAGTGAAAGTAACTGCAGGCCAGTCAGCCTAACGTCAGTGGTGGGGAAACTTCTAGAGGCCATATTCCAGCACAAAATTATCTGTCTTTGGAAAAAGATTGATTAATAAATGACAACCAGCACAGATTGTTTAAAGTCCCGTCTGTCTGGCAAACTTGATTGAGTTTCTGATGAAGTAACGAAGAGGGTTGATGAGGGTAGTGCGGTTGATGTTGTGTATATGGACTTTCAAAAGGCGTTTGATTAAGTGCCACTTAATAGACTTGATAAGGAAACGGAAACTCATGGGATTAAAGGGGCAGTGGATACGACATCGGCTGAGCGACAGATAACAGAGAGTAGTGGTAAACGGGTGTTTTTTCAGACAGATGGAGAGTGAACAGTGGTGTCCCCGAGGGTCGATATTAGGACCAGTGCTCTTTTAGATAGACAGTAAAGGCCTGGACTTAAGTCTAAAGGCATAATTTCAAAGTTTGGAGATGACACGGAAGTCAGAAATATAGCAAACAGAGAGGAGAGTAGCAGACTTCAAGAGCACATAGACAGACTGGTGAAATGGGCAACAACATAAAAAAAGAAAGTCTTGCATTTATATAGCGCATTTCATGACCACTGGATGTCTCAAAGCGCTTTACAGACAATGAAGTACTTTTGGAGTGTAGTCACTGTCGTAATGTGGGAAACGCGGCAGCCAATTTGTAAACAGCAAGCACCCACTAACATGAATGTAATAATGACCAGATAATCTGGTTTTTATTGTTATGTTGATTGAGCAATAAATATTGGCCAGGACACAGGGTATAACTCTTCTTCGAAATAGTGCCATGGATTCTTTTACATCCACCTGAGAGAGTGGACAGGGCTTCGATTTAACGTCTCATTCAAAAGACAGCACCTCCGACAGTGCAGCGCTCCCTCAGCAACGCACTGGAGTGTCAGCCTAGATTTATGTGCTCAAGTCCTTGGACAAAGGTTTGACCCCACAACCTTCTGACTCAGGCGAGTGTGCCACCCACTGAACCACAGCTGACACATGGCAGATAAAATTTAACAGAGAGTAATGTGAAGTGATACACTTTGGGAGAAAAAATGAGGAGAGGCAATATAAACTAAATGGTACAATTTTATTAAATGGAGTGCAGGTACAGAGAGACGTGGGGGTTTATGTGCACAAATCTTTGAAGGTGGCAGGACAACTTGATAAGACTATTAAAAACACATGCAGGAGCTTTGGCATTATAAATAGAGGTCATGATGCGGAGATGCTGGTGTTGGACTGGGGTGGACAAAATTGAGAGGTCGCACAACACCAGGTTATAGTCCAACAGTTTTAATTGAAATCACAAGCTTTCGGAGCTTACTGAGTATTAAGCTCCGAAAGCTTGTGATTTCAAATAAAACTGTTGGACTATAACCTGGTGTTGTGCGACCTCTCAATTTTATAAATAGAGGCATAGAGTAGAAAAGCAAGGACATTATGCTAAACCTTTATAAATGTTAATTCTGAGTGTTTAATTGTTGGCATTGCACTTCATGAAGGACGTCAAGGCCTTGGAGAAGGCGCAGAAGAGATTTACGAGAACGGTACCAGAGGTGAGACGTTTCAGTTATACGGAGAGACTGGAGAAGCTGAGATTTTCCCCCTTCGAGCAGAGAAGGTTAAGGGGAGATTTAATAGAGTTGTTCAAGGATTTGGACAGAGTAAATAATGAGAAATTGTTTCCAGTGGCGGAAGGGTTCGGAACCAAAAGACAAAGATTTAGGATAATTGGCAAAAAAACAGAGGGAAGATGAGGAGAATATGTTTTATGCAGCGAGTTGTTATGATCTGGAATGCATTGCCTGGAAAGGTGATAGAAGCAGATTCAATAATAAATTTAAAAAGGGAATGGGATCAATACTGGAAGTGAGGGATTTGCAGGGCTATAGGAAAAGAACAGGGGATTGGGACTAATTGAATAGCTCTTTCAAAGGATCGGCACAGGCTCCATGGACCGAATGGCCTCCTTCTGTGCTGTATGATTCGGTGATAAAAGAAGGCATTGAGTCCTTATCTCATGTGTAAAATCGAAGTTCTGCAGTTTTTGAGCCAGATTCTAATTGTTACTTGTAATCTGATAGGGGGAATCAGAATTGATTGCCCACTTACCCTCAGTAACAATTCAAGCAAGTGAGTGCGAAAGACAAGGCTGAAACGTTTTCAACCATCTTCAGTTGGAAGTGCCGATCCATATCGGCCTACTCCTGAGGTCCCCACCATCACAGAAGCCAGTCTTCAGCCAATTCGATTCACTCCACATGATATCAAGAAACGGCTGAGCGCACTGGATACAACAAAGGCTGTGAGCCCCGACAACATCCCGGCTGTCGTGCTGAAGACTTGTGCTCCAGAACTAGCCGCGCCTCTAGCCAAGCAATTCCAGTACAGCTACAACACTGGCATATATCCGACAATGTGGAAAACTGCCCAGGTAAGCCCTGTCCACAAAAATCAGGACAAATCCAATGCGGCCAGTTACTGCCACATCAGTCTACTCTCAATCACCAGCAACGTGACAGAAGGTGTCATCGACAGTGCTAGCGGCACTTACTTACCAATAACCTGCTCACTGATGCCCAGTTTGGGATCTGCCAAGACCACTCTGCTCCCGACCTCATTACGGCCTTGGTCCAAACATGGACAAAGGAGCTGAATTCCAGAGGCGAGGTGAGAGTGACTGCCCTTGACTTCAAGGCAGCATTTGACCGAATGTGGCATCAAGGAGCCCTAGTCAAACTGAAGTCAATGGGAATCGGGGGTAAAACTCTCCACTGGCTGCAGTCATACCTAGCAGAAAGGAAGATGACTGTGGTGGCTGAATGTCAATCATCACAGCCCCAGGACATCGCTGCAGGTGTTCGTCAGGGCAGTGACCTAGGCCCAACCGTCTTCAGCTGCTTCATCAATGACTTCCCCTTCAACATAAGGTCAGAAATAGTAGTGTTCGCTGATGACTGCACAGTGTTCAGTGCCATTCACAGCTCTACAGATAATGAAGCAGTCCATGCCCGCATGCAAAAAGACCTGGATGACATTCAGGCATGGGCTTACAAGTGGCAGGTAACATTCGCGCCATAGACGTGCAAGGCAATGACTATCTCCAACAATCGAGAGTCTAACCACCTCCCCTTGACTTTCAACGACATTACCATCGTCGAATCCTCCATCATCAATATCCTTTTGGTCACCATTGACCAGAAACTTAACTGGACCAGCCACATAAATACTGTGGCAACAAGAGCAAGTCAGAGGCTAGGAATTCTGCGGCGAGTGTCTCATCTCCTCACTCCCCAAAGGCTTTCCACCATCTACATCGCACAAGTAAGGAGTGTGATGGAATATACTCTCCACTTGCATGGATGAGTGCAGTTCCAAGACCAATCAAGAAGCTCGACTCCATCCAGGACAAAGCAGCCCGCTTGATTGGCACCCCAACTACCATCTTAAACATTCTATCCCTCCACCACCGGCATTCCGTGGGTGCAGTGTGTCACATCTACTAGATGCACTAAAGCAATTCACCAAGCCTTCTTCGGCAGCACATCCCAAACCCGCGAACGCTTCCACCTAGAAGGACAAGGGCAGCAGGTGCATGGGAACAGCACCTTCTCCAAGGTCCCCCTCCAATACACACACCAGCCTGACTTAGAAGTATATCGCCGATTCTTCATCGTTGTTGCTGGGTCAAAATCCTGGAACTCCCTACCTAACAGCACTGTGGGAGTACCTTCACCACATGGACTGCAGCGGTTCAAGAAAGCGGCTCTCCACCACATTCTCAAGGGCAACTAAGGATGGGCAATAAATGCTGGCCTTGCCCCCTGGAGAAGTGGGGTGAGGGGTGGAGTGAGGAGGTGGGCAGGCCTTCAAATTACCGCCCCGTCATAGCCTGTTTAGCTGAAATACCTGTGGTGCTATGAGGGGTTGCACTCTTGGCCATCAGACAGTTGGGTAACATGTTAAACCACTGTGTGGGGTGGTCCGTATAAAACTTTCCCAGCATGGTTTTAAGGGTTCGATTTCCACACTCCACTACCCCTGATGATTGTGGGTGGTGCACCAAATGCAATTTGTGGGAGATTTTCATGAGTCTCTGAAGTTCTCATAAAATTTTGCTGGTAAAATGAGTCACTTGGTTACTATCTACCTGGATTGTTATTCCCCACCTCCAGACCACCTCACACAAAAGCAGTTTTGCTGCTGTCAGGGCTGTGTTCATTCTACAGCGGAAAGCCTCAATGCATTTCATCAATGTGTCTATTAGGACCAGACAGTATTTGTAGCCCGACGGCGCCGTGACAAGTCTATCTGGATGTGTGTCCAGGGTCCGTAGTAAATCGAATAATTCTTCTCCCATAGCCGGGGGGACGCAGGTGACGCAGACATCCGGGGTACTGACGTATATGAGGATGTGTAGCAGGGTGCCGGGCGCATCCTGGTGAAGGGAGGTGAGCGGGGTTAACGGGGTTGGGGCCAGTAAGGGCTGGCCCTGCTGGTGCCATGCGATTACGACCGAGTATGGGTCGTTCATGGCTTGCAAGGAGGCTGGATCGTTGGCCGGGCTTACAGCTGATACGGGTAGCGTGTCAGGTTCCTGGGGTTTTGCCCCCACAAACAGGCCTCTATGCCGGCCTGCTTTGCTGCCTTGTCTGCCAAGGAGTTACCCCTAGCTAGTGGTTCCATGGAGCGGGAATGTGCCCTAACTTTGCCCACATAGACAGGTGCCGTACGGCCCCGCAACACCGCGTCCAGAACCCGAAAAAAGACCGCGTGTAGCAAGGGTTTACCGTCGGTCGAGCAAAAGTTATTCCGGGCACACAGGGGTAAGAAGAGCAGGGTGTTGATAGCATAGGCACTGTTGGACCAAATGTTCATACTTTGAGAACAGGTAATCTGAATGGCAGTGACGAGGGCAGCCAACCCTGTATATTGTGCCGAATGAGGGGTACATTTGTACTGATAGACCTCATTCGGCAAAATAATGGAGAAACCTGTGCACGGTTTACCCTCCTTGTGAAATGACTATCCCTCCATAAAGGCATCCGGTGCCTCCTCAATCAGCTCTGCCTGGACCGAAGGGGTGCGGAAGTCTAGCGGAGGAAGGGAACATTCGTGCGGCGGTCCGTCGTACAGGAGAGGCTGAGACAGTAAGGTAATTGGTTTGGGAGTGACCTCCAGGTCACGCTGAGTCAGTTCCAATGTCCAATGGCTCAGCCGGGCTGATGATACCAGCGTGTCTCTGGGCCGGAGCAACAGGCTCAGAGGTGAGTGTGGACTATGCAGTATCACCCGGTTGATCGCCATATTGTAGGTGAAGTGTTTGACGGCCCAGATCGTGGAAAACGATTTTCTTTCACAAGTGGAGTCAGTCAGTTCGACGCCCCTTAAAATTCTGGAGGCCGATGCAATAGGTAGTAATCCTCACTGGTTATCTTGGCATAGGGCAGCGGTGGGCCTTTCTCCGTGGTTCCGACCTCCATGTGGAAGGGTTTGCTGGGATTGGGTGATACCAGACATGTGGCCTGTGCGACGGCTTGCTTCAATGGCGCCACTGCGACCGTGCAGCCCTCAGTCCAGCCCGCTTGGACATGATGGTCATCTCCTTTAAGTAGTTCATAAAGTGGTGCAGCAGTCTCTGTGAACCGTGGAATGAAGGTCCGCTGATATCCCACCAGCCCATGGAAGGAACGCAGTGCGGTCTTTCAGGTGGGTAGGGATAGACGCTGGGTGGTTTCGACCTTGTGCTGGTCCGGCCTGATGCCGGATGCTCCGATTCGGACGCCTGAAAAGGTAACACAGTCCTGCGCCAAATGGGCCTTACGTGGGTGAACTTTTAGTCTGGCCCCCCTTCAGTAGTCGCAATAGTTGTTGTAGGAGGGTTAGGTGCTGGGCACTGTCTGTGGTAGCAAGCATGATATCATCAACATATTGAATCAAACAGGAAGGTAGTGAAAAGCTCTTCAGAACCCTGGCCATAAGCTTGTGGAAAATAGTGGGGGCATCATGGAACCCCTGCGGCAAGCACGTCCAGGTGGAACCCTGATCCTCGAAGGTAAATGCGAATTTAAACTGATCTTCCTGTCTTACTGGGATTCTCCAAAAGCCATTAGAAATATCTAGGGTTGCGAAGACAGTCCTTCTGCTGGGAAGCTGAGAGAGTTGGGTGGGTGCCTCCCGAGCATCGCGGGGGTGACTGAATTGAGTTTGTGGTAATCGATATCTAGTCACCAGCTGTCGTCTGGTTTCCCAACCGGCCAAACTGGGGAGTTAGTTGTAAATGTGCCTTGGCGAACAAAACCCTGCTTTAACAATGACTCGATGGTGGCTCGAAAAGACGGTACGCTCTCGGCTGGATACGAGTGTTGTTTTACAGGTGCATGTATCGGGCCGTTGATCTCCTCAGGCTCAGTCATGCTTCCGCAATTATAGTTCTGGGTTGTAAATGCGCCCGGGACAGACTCTCGGATCGCCTGTACCTCCGGGTCATCAGAGGTGGCTGGCTCGTACTGCTCTGTCTTTTTTAATCGCGAATACAGAGTGCGCGCTATATACCGGAGTAGGGGGTCCGTTTTTAATGTTCCACCAGATACAATTGTTGTCATAATCAATCACCACTCGGTGCCTTTTTAGCACATCGCTACCCAACAGTCTCTGCCCATAGACATAGAGATGGGAGACAGGAGAGTGACCTGAACCCTGTCCACGTCTAACAGCAATGGAAGGGACCCCTGTATGGTCGTCTGTGTCGAATTGTCGAAGCCCGATAGAACTTGGGGCACTCCCTGAGTAGGATCAGGGTGGGGGTCATGAATGATGGTGGCGGCGGGGCTGGAGTGGACCAACATGAATATTTGACGGCCTCCAGAGTCAACAGTGCGGATTACCGGTCTCCACCACCATCGTATCGGAGAGGGGAAATTGCTTCCCCCTGAGGGGCCTGCGGGAGTCACAAGGGAGGTCGAAATTACGCTGTTGACTCGGGTTGCTGATGTACCACAGCGACCGGTCGGGCTCCCTGGCCGATGGTCAAAGCCTCGAATGCTGCCTCCATCCTTTCTAGTCGTCGTTCGAGTGAGTCGGGGCCTGTCTGTCTCGCGGGGTTGTGACCATTGTTGCATTGACTGGTATAGTGGCCTAGACGGTGGCAGAGATAGCAGCGACGGAAGCACTTTAACTGGAGTTCTAGATGGCCCTGACTTTTAATTAGGCAGCGGGCCCTCAACGGCCGCTACTGCAGCCTTGGCAGGTGTCCTAGGGATATTGGCAATGGTCTGATCCCAAGCAGTCCTGGCATAGGTGCGTACTTGTTCCCACGGGTGTCTTTGGAGACGTAAACGCCCAGGTCGTTACGGACCAATGGATGGAGGCCGTTCAAAAAGTGGATTTTTAGTCCCGGGTTACTGAAATAATTCCCTCCACCGCCCCTGGAAGAAGTCATGGAGTTTATGGTCAAAAGGCATTTGGGCTTTCGGTAGGGCCCTGTTTGGTGTTAGCTGGGATCTGGTGAAAATCAATGCCCTCCTGCCCTATTGTTTGGCCTAGTTCTAACTCAATCTCATATATTGTGCCCCCTCAGTATGTCCAGGTCCATTTCTTGTTTTAATCCAGAGGAACATGCATCCAGGAGGACCTGTGTGAAGTCATTCCCTTCTAGTTCTGGGCGGGTGATTATAAAAATCCTCCACCACTGCCTGAGGTTCAGGGGGCTGGTCTCCATATTCCCCGCGCCAGGTTAGACTTTAATGACCCTACTTCAATAGCGGTAAGGGACCGATGGCTGGTTGTGGTAGAGGTTTCTGCCTCGCTACTAGTGGTGGTCGAGGAGGCTGCCTCGCCACTCGGGTCTTGGCCAGCCTGGCGCTTGGGCTCGCGTGTAACTTTCTATGATTCAATGATTCTATAGACAATATCATGGTTCGCACTTTACTGGTAAGATTTTTACCCACCTGCAGGAAATGTTGGGGATAAAACACAAACTACATGTTGCTCACCACGCCCAGTCGTCCGGAGGCGTCTAAAGGAGGAATAGGACCCTCAAATAAATGTTACCCTGAAGGTAGCAGGCCAAGTAGATACGGTGGTTAAGAAGGCATATGGAATGCTTGCCTTTATTAGCCGTGGCATAGAATACAAGAGCAAGGGGTTATGTTTCAACTGTATAAAACACTAGTTAGGCCTCAGGTAGAATAATATGTACAGTTTTGTCACCACATTACAGGAAAGATGTGATTGCACTAGAGAGGGTACAAAGGAGATTTACAAAGATGTTGACAGCACTGGAGATATTTTGCTACGAGGAAACATTTGATAGGCTGCGGTAGTTATCTTTGGAACAGAAGAAGTTGAGGCGAGATTTAATTGAGGTCTATAAATTATGAGGGACCTAGAAAGACTGGATAGGAAGGGCGTAGACCCATGGCAAAAAGGTCAATATCCAGGGGCATAGTTATAAAGTAATTGGTAGAAGGATTAGAGGGACGTTGATGAGTACTGTTTTCACCCAGAGAGTGGTGGGGGTCTGGAACTCACTTCCTAAAAGGTTGGTAGAGTCAGAAACCCTCATTGCATTTAGAAAGTACTTGAATATGCATTTGAAATGCCGTAACCTACAGGGCTATGGACCTAGATCTGCAAAGTGGGATTAGGCTGGATAGCTCTTTTACAGCCGGCAGGATGACGATGGACAGATTGGACACATTCTGTGCCGTAAATTTCTATGATTCTATGATGTTGTCAGACAGTTATGCGCCACTGCACATGTTTTTTTAAATACATTGGCCCAGAAATTCGCCTCTCCGGCTTGCCGCGGGGGTAAGGATCACGCGCGCTCTTACCTACCGTGCCTGCCGTTGTGTTTTGGGCCCATGGGAACTTCGGGTCCTGGGCCTCTCCCAACTGCCGGCGCGCAGTGCTTGCGTGTTCCAGGGGCACAGTTAGTAAGATGCGTCCCCTGGGATCACGTGGGCCATGGAGAGCGAATGGCAACAGACCATCTTTCATTCATAGATTTGACAGGAGACCTGTCAAATCTGTGAATTGAAATCGGCCCCAAAAGAACAGCTAAACTTAAAATATATATTTTTAAACCCATCACATTTATAAAATAACTATAGTTAAATAAATTAACCACTTTAAAGAAAAATTAATTTTTGAAAAAATTAAAATACTTTTTAAAATTGATACAAATAAACTTACCTTTCTTTAAAGTATCTAAAAAAGATAAACTTGTTGAAATGTTTTTTTAATTATACTTAATTAACTACTTACCTTGTTGAAAACGGGTCTTGCGACACCTTTTTAATAGCGTAGTTTCTTCAATACTTACCTTCGCGTAGAAACCTGAAAAAAAATCTAAGTATGCTGCATGCCCGCAGCCTCTACCGTGCACGCGGTTAACCTAGGAACCGCCCCCTTCACCAGACGGAAGTTCCGGTTTCCCGCGCAGTGCATGTTGGAAACCGGCACTTCGGGACGTCTTACGGGTGAGTGCACACTGTGTACTCTCGCGGGAAGGGCCGAATTTTTGGCCCATTACCGATAGAAAAATAACCAAACTCCATTTTACTTTTTACAAAGTCTTTCGACCTTGAAAACATCCTCAGGAATTAACTCTTCGGTTAATTAATACAATCCAATTAATATATGACTCCAAATTTCTACCACAGAGATAGAATTTACCACTTGAAATCATTAAACATTTGAGAAAACGTAAACTGCCAATTGTTATATGTGATGATCTCATGTCCGGAATTAGCGATCGCCATATAGTTTACAATCAGCAGAATTTAATTGTGGCCACATGAAACTCGGGTTCACAACATTTAATCGGTTAGTGAACATCAATTATTGCAACTTCTTTCAGAGCAATATTTTAGGAACTATAAAATAATGAATATAACTGAAGAAGAAATTAGTTTGAACCAACTAAATCTTTGTAACATTTTTACACATTGAGAAAGAGCTCAAAGCCACGGCACTGGCACCAAAACATTCAGACAGGCTTTTTAAAGAGTCAGTCCGTCCGCTGAAAACAAAGGAACTCCTGCTGCTTGTGAGACTCGAAAGGTACAGAATCTGTCCCCTTCTCCTTCTTCATTCCATCATATTTACTGCCTTTTCTCCCAAACCAATTTACAATTTCTGATGAGTGTTACTTAGCCCAATTTGGAATAACAGTCAATTGGAACCAAGCTGTTCTGTTTACCCTCTGAGTCTTTTGAAATGGGCCAAATCAATCAATTTGCAAATTTCTTCACGGGCCATGGCTGCAGGGACATGGCCAGAGGACGTTTTAGCTCCAGGATCATACTGGGCACAGGGGAGACAATCATTACTAACATCATTCATGGGCTGATCAATACTGGGCCACCGCACCTGCTGCACCTGCCTTTGGACCAGGCTTTCACCCTCCTGGTACCCAGCAGGGGTGTGGCCCACCGGACACCTCGTTAGAAGTGACTGTCGGACCACCCATTTACCCGGATCAAATCACACGTCATCCTGTACTGTAAATTGTCCTTTCTTTGAAGGCATCTTTGGGCCACGAGGCTTCAGCTTTGATGGCCGCCTGAACTGAATAATTCAAGAGCCCTCACCCTGCAACCCTGAACGAGCGAAAGGGGATGTTTCACTTCAAACTTTATTTATCTGGCCTGCAAGGCTCCGTGTGGTTCCCACACTTCCACGGTAAGCTAATCTCAAACGTTTTGGCTAGCTGCTGTGCCTTGTCATTCTCACTGCCCCTGAGGACCATGTTGGAATGGGCTCAGATGTTTACCACTCCTAAAGGCTGTTGCCTCCTCTCAACCTCTGTCAGAATCCACTGGACCTTCCCTGCCGAAGGCAACGACTTGCTGTCCACAGAAATAAATCCCCTTTTATTCCAAATTACTTCCTGCTTGTCAGAAGCTTAGTGGGGGTGGGAGGATGCAGTCTCAAAGGCAGGTCTCGGACTTGCAGCAACCGAATAAGAAAATAGTGCTTTTGAAAAGTTTCAATTCATTTCAAACAAGAACAGGCGTTTTTAATTTAATCTGCATTAAGCAACAGCAGTTTCTTAGCTGTAATCCCATTAGTACAAAGCGCTTTGAAGAAGTTCAAATTGATTTACTACCAGACACCATCTTGCGATTGTAACTTGTAATCTTCAAAGCTGGATCTTATCTTTCTTATTGTAAATCAAACTTTTTGGTGCTTTTCAGTTACACAAGTAAACTTCAGCCAAAATAAATCCACACCAGCATCTTTAACTTAAAATGTAAAGCACAGAAATTTAAAATATTGATCACTGTAAAGGGTTATGAGCCATAATGCACCTAAACTTTACCTAATACTCCCAGGTCGGGAGCCCAAGAATTATTCCCACAGTTTAAATCAGTTCAAAACCAAACAGCACTCAAAGTATCTCAACATAACCCACATGTCTAAAAATACAAATGAAAACAATTAACACACTTAAAGCAGCACATGCTTCGATAAATTGAAACCGGAAACAAACATCACACAGACACAATTTAATAGAGATTTACAAACAAAAGAAATGAAGTAGAAACATTCTCAGCATTCTTAATGTGAAGCCCTCGGCTCTTTTACACTTTCACACACACTTCCCTACACACTGAAACCACAAACAACAGCCTTTGCCTGCTGCGACAAGACTGATGTTAACCTGTTTCCAAACTTTTCTCTTACTTCTCAACACTATCTTTGACCGTTCTTCTAACAGACACACCCACTCATCAGCATCTGCTTCAAAGGAGTTTCACTGAAGGTCCTCTGCCTGGAACCAGTCCTCTCTTCATGGTAACTTCACCGCTATGTATTCTTGGATTGCTACGTCCATATTCCACCCGTGATACCCTCCACGCCTCTGTCCAGAAAACCATCTTCCTGCTGGGACGTGAACACCATATTCACTGGAATCGACACACTCGTGACAACCTTTCTTTCTTTGACTATGTCAGGACCCTATTCGGGCGCCATTTATTCTGTCGGGATACAAATGTTCCATTGATTCGTGAACCTGGACAGTAGCCAGCCAGAGAAAGTCAATCTACTCTGAATATTAATGAATTAAAGTTACCTTTTATGATTTAAAAATTACACACAGCATTAAAACAGTTTACACAAGCATCAAGACTGCATCAAGCGATACATACGATCTTTAAACCAAGGATCTCAGCATCAAGGCAGAAGAGTGATCTGCTCTCTCTCATCCATTCAAGTTTCTTCTCTTTGTTCCTGGATATTGTAAGAATAAAAATATACGTTTTGCATTTGTGATGGACTCGAGACTATTAATATAAGATGTTTGTAATAAAAATGAATTTGATGTGTATGGATCTCCCTGCTCAAAGGAACGGCGCGAAACTTAACAAAGTAAACCTGCATAACAGGATAACCCCCACAGAGATAGCATCGAAAACCCATCGAAACTCACCATCGAAACTCACGAGCCATTAAAAGGTGTCAACAAACAATTCACTTAATCAAGAAATGGCACCAGCCACTGCAGACAGACACATGTTCAAAGGAAAGCCAATCAAGAACTGCCATGAAACAAGACCCAATCCAGGTGTCTTAGCAATTTAGACTAGAGACAATGGACTTTAAAAGATATAAAATAAGGAACCCAAACGCTCTCACTTTCTCTCTGGATGACCACGCAGAAAAGCCGGAATCCCTCCCTCCACAGACCAGACCAAGAAGCAAGAAAAACGCCGCGTGCATTGCTTGACTCGGGGAAGTACAAGTCTGTTTAAATCTAACCCATTACCTTACCTGTTGTAATCGAGTAGAGTCCATTGGATACCAGTAGGCTATTGCTTTGATGTGCCTGAGTGTGTGTGTTCAATAAACTTATTCGAAGTTGTTTGAAAAGAATTGGTCTTGCTGTCAATTTAATGCCAGTCGAAATAAAAAGCTAACAAAACCGAGGGCTCGTCCGGGATCTAGCAAGACAGTTTCAGCTCATTCTTTTAAACAATTGGAAATTTCGGGAGTTGCGATTCGAACCAGTGGTGTGAAGTTTAAAATTCAATTCAAAAATCAAAGGATGAAGGTATCGGGGACAGACAAAAAGCCAGCAAAAGACGTAGCTGTAGACTACCATGAGAAAATATACGAAAAGGTGTCCATAAGGGACTTACAAGAGTTACGGACACGATGCATCTGTAAGGGCCAACATGCGTCATAGAATCAAAGAGTTATACAGCACAGAAAGAGGCCCTTCGGCCATCGTGTCCGCGCCGGCCATCAAGCCCTGCTTATTCTAATCTCACTTTCCAGCACTTGGTCTGTAGCCTTGTATGCTGTGGCGTTTCAAGTGTTCATCTAAATGCTTCTTGAATGTTGTGAGGATTCCTGCCTCTACCACCATTTCAGGCAGTGAGTTCCAGATTCCAACCACCCACTGGGTGAAAAAGTTTTTCCTCAAATCCCTTCTAAACCTCCTGCCCCTTATGTTGAAACTATGCCCCCTGGTTATTGATCCCTCTACTAAGGGGAAAAGTTGCTTTCTATCTACCCTATCTATGCCCCTCATAATTTTGTACACCTCAATCAGGTCCCCCCTCAGCCTTCTCTGCTCTAAGGAAATAAAGGCCAGCCTGTCCAGTCTCTCTTCATAGCTGAAGCGCTCGGGCCCAGGTAACATCCTGGTGAATCTCCTATGCACCCTCTCCAATGCAATCATATCCTCCTATAGCGTGGCGACCAGAACTGCACACAGTATTCCAGCTGTGGCCTGCAGCTCCATCACAACCTCCCTGCTCTTATATTCTATGCCTCAGCTAATGAAGGCAAGTATCCCATATGCCTTTTTAACCACCTTATCTACCTGTCCTGCTGTCTTCAGGGATCTATGTACATGCACAACAAGGTCCCTCTGATCCTCTGTCCTTCCTACGGTCCTACCATTCATTGTGTATTCCCTTGCCTTGTTAGTCCTCCCAAAATGCATCACTTCACACTTTACAGGGTTAAATTCCATTTGCCACTGTTCTGCCCATCTAACCAACCCGTCTAGATCGTCCTGTAGCCTCAGGCTTCCCTCCTCGCTATTTACCACTCCACCAATTTTCGTGTCATCTGCGAACTTATTGATCATACCTCCTACATTCATATCTAAATCATTAATATACACTACGAACAGCAAAGGACCCAGCACCGATCCCTGCGGTACACTACTGAACACAGGCTTCCAGTCACAAAAACAACCTTCGACCATCACCCTCTGCCTCCTGCCAGTAAGCCAATTTTGGATCCAATGTGTAAAATTGCCCTGGATCCCATGGGCTGTTACCTTCTTGACCAGTCTCCCATGCGAGACTTTGCCAAAAGCCTTACTGAAGTCCATGTAGACTACATCAACTTCAGTGCCCTCATCCACACACCTCGTCACACACGCTACAAATTCAATGAAATTGGTTAGACATGATCTACCCCTGACAAAGCCATGCTGACTATCCTTGATTAATCCATGCCTCTCCAAGTGGAGACTAATTCTGTCCTTCAGAATTTTTTCCAATAATTTCCCGACCACTGATGTTAGGCTCACTGGCCTGTAATTCCCTGGTTTATCCCTACTACACTTCTTGAATAATGGTAATACGTTAGCTGTGCTGCAGTCCTCTGGCACCTGCCCTGTAGCCAAAAGAGGTTCTGAACATTTGTGTCAGAGCCCCTGCAATCTCCTCCCTTGCCTCACACAGCAGCCTTGGATACATCTCGTTTGGGCCTGGGGAGTTATCCACTTTTAAGCCCGCTAAAACCGAGAGTACCTCCTCCCTCTCAATACGAATTTGTTCAAGTATATCAAAATCCCCCTGCCTGATTTCTATGCCTAAATCGTCCTTCTCCACAGTGAAAACAGACGCAAAATATTCATTTAAAACCTCACCCACATCTTCCAGCTCTACGCACAGATTACCACTTAGTCCCTAATAGGCACTACTCATTCTCTGTTTACACTCTTGCCCTTAATATACTTATAAAGCACGTTGGGATTTTCCTTTATTTTGCCCGCCAGTATTATTTCATGTCCCCTCTTCGCTCTCCTAATTTGTTTTTTAAGTACCCTCCTGCAGTTTCTATAATCCTCTAGGGCTTCCACTGTTTTTAGTCCTTTGTATCTGGAAAAACCTCCCTTTTCTTCCTAATCCATTCTTCGATATCCCTTGACATCCAGGGTTCCCTGGGCTTGTTGGTCCCACCCTTGACCTTTACGGGAACATGTTGGCGTTGTACTCACTCTATTTCCTTTCTGAAAGACTCCCACTGCTCTGATGTGGATTTTCCTACAAGTAGCTGATCCCAGTCCACTTTGGCCAGACCTGCCGTATCATATTAAAATCGGCCTTCCCCAATTTAGAACCTTTATTTCCGGTCCATCTTTGTTCATTTCTATGACTACCTTAAATCTCACCGAATTATGGTTACTGTCACCAAAATGCTCTCCTACTGACACTTCTACCACTTGTCCGGCTACATTCCATAGAATTAGGTCCAGTACCGCCCCCTCTCTTGTAGGACTTTCTACATGCTGGCTCAAAAATCTCTCCTGGATACACTTTAGAATTCCACACCCTCTAAGCCTTTCACACTCTGACTTTCCTAGTTAATATTGGGGAAGTTGAAATCCCCTACTATTACAACCCTATTATTTCGACACTTCCATGAGATTTGCCTACATATCTGTTCCACTATCTCCAACTGACTGTTTGCGGCCCTATAGTACACTCCCAGCAAAGTGCTTGGCCCCTTTTTGTTTTTAAGTTCTACCCATATGGCCTCATTAAAGGTACCTGCTGAGATATCATCCCTCCTTACAGCAGTAATTGCCTCCTTCTTTAATATTGCGACACCCCCTCCTCTTTTATACCCCCTCTGTCTCGCCTGAAGATTCTATATCCCGGAATATTGAGCTGCCAGTCCTGCCCCTCCCTCAACCATGTCTCTGTGATAGCAACAATATCATACTCCCATGTGTACATCAACACCTTCAATTCATCTGCTTTACTCGCAAGACTCCTTGCATTAAAATAATTGCCAACCAGTCTTGCCATACTCCCTTGTGCCGTTACATATTTGCTCTGCCTACCAGGCTGACTTGTTTTTTCCTCTATATTTGGCTATGCATCACCCCCTACTATAGCTCCACTTCGTATCCCATCCCCCTGCCAAGTTAGTTTTTACACCCCCCAACAGCAAGGATGTTGGTCCCGTTCCGGTTCAGGTGCAACCCGTCCGACTTGTACAGGTCCCACCTTCCCCAGAAGCAGACCAAGTGATCCAGGAAACTAAAGCGCTCCCTCCAGCACCAACTCTCTAGTCAAGCGTTCATCTGCTCTATCCTCCTATTCCAATACTCACTCGCACGTGGCACCGTGAGTAATCCAGAGATTACAACCTTTGAGGTCCTGCTTTTTAATCTGCTTCCTAACTCCCTAAATTCTTGTTGCAGGACCTCATCCCCCTTTCTACCTATGTCGTTGGTACCAATGTGAACCCCGACCTCTGACGCGGATTTCGTGTAGCTGCAGCTGGAGACACTTCCTGCACATGTGTTCGCCCTGGACACCGAAAGTGTCCCTGACTTCGCACACAGAGCAAGAGGAGCGCTCCACGCTGCCAAGCTGCCCTGCCATGTCCTCCCCTTAATTTACTCCCTTTTCTTCCTATAAATTAAAGAATATTAAATATACTAGGGAACTTACTTCCCTTTGAACACTACTTGCTCTAAACTAGAGACCTTACTTTTACTTCAACGACTGGACTGCAGAAATACTCACCAGGTCCTACCTACCAATCAGTTCCTTCCCTGGTTGTGACGTCACTTTAGCGGTTTCGAAGTTGTTGCTTGACTGCTCTCGCTTTCGGATTCTTTCCTAACTCGCAGCACTCCGGTGTCGGGCCTCCTCTGCAGAGCTCTTTTATGGCCGCTCCACCTTCTCTCAGGTCCCGCTGCCGCTCCCACACAGGTCCGCCTCCTCCGCGGAGATCGTGGCATTTATCCAGGAGAGGGTAGATGAGGGAAAGCTAAGGCCTAACCAGGCAAACCGTCTCTTGGCATTCGGGGCATATTACTGTGCTTGGAGAGATGAGGAATTACTGAGGCAGGATGCAAAAGAGATTCGAGATTTAAAGGGAGAGATACAAGATTTAAAAGAACTAAAAGTCAAAGAGATTCAACTAAAAGAAAAGGAGATTCAAAATATTAAAGAACAGAAAGAAGAAGGCATCCAGCTTGTTAGGCATTTAAAGGAGGATGAAATCCAGCATTTGAGACAGGAAATTGATCGATTAGGCCACAGTATCAGGCAACTAGAAAGAGGAGCCGAGCAGGCAGCTCCGTTGCTTAAGTAACAAAGCCTCTCACATTTAAATGCAGGAGCATCTGTAGTGGCAGCAAAGGAAACCAAATGAAATCAAGAAATATAAATTGGAAAACCTGGGGCTCCGGCAGGAAGTAGAAGACGTTAGGGCGTCATTACGGGAAGCAATTAAGAAGCCACATAGGGAGGCAGACCACTCCCTGTGCCACCTAGAAATAGTGCGACTGAAGAGTAAATTAGGGCAGGAACAGGCTCTAGTATCCGCAGTAACACGGGGAGCCATGACAGAGACAACAGAAAGGGACGAGGGGAACACAGATTTGGAAGAGGAAGGCAGTCAGTATAATCCCCAGCAGGGCGGCGAAGGATGGGATACCTTGGAGACACAAGGGCCAACCGTAGCAGTAGTGACCATCTCTTTTCGGCGTAATGTGCATGATCACATGACTAGTACCCATACCGACTCACGGCCCATATCTGGTGCTGACACCACGGCGTGTAGCCACGAGTTAGGATCTATTAATTTTCGGGACGACCCACTGGTAGTTAATAGGAGGTGGGCAGATTTCAGGAGGGGTCACCCCGAGTTAGAAGAAGGAGACTTAACACGAATCCTCCTCTTGGCCTGTTCCACTTTTTAAAGAATAATCTGCCAGACGCGATCCTCCAGCGTGGCACAGCGACCGATGCTGTCGTGACCGAGATCATAAACCATTTAGGGATCCAAAACTTAAACATAGTGGATTTGCTTATTCAGACCAAACAGCTCCCAGATGAGACCCCGAGAGCGTTCAGTAATCGCCTGTACGATATCTATGAACGTCCCCAGAACCAGGCACCCGCAAATGCTGCAGCAGGAAAGAATCAGGAACCATTCAAACCGATGTTCACAACCCAGCTCCACTCTTTAGTTAAAACCACACTGGGTATAGCCCTGAGGCCCGCCGATCAGTGGACAGATATAGAGATTAACGTTCAAAGAGCCTGGGAGAAGTTAACAGCACAGTTAAAGGTGAAGTCAACACCCACGGCAAAGAACCAGTGTCAGCGATGGAGGGATCTAGGTACTACCCCTTTAGAGGACAGTGCTTTAATTGTAAGAAGGAAGGTCACCTCGCAAAACACTGCAGGAGACCCAGACAGGCACCGGACCACGATGCAACGCATAGATAGCTCCCGAAGGATGAACCCAAACCCTCTGGGGTGGTACAACAATTGGCTCAGTTAGTTACCCTTTCAAAAAAGGATGAATTCAAGTCCTCTGGGACTGATCAACGATTGGACCATTTGATAACCTTCATGAAAGCCCAAATTGTCACGGGGTGTGGGGGGGGATGCAAAATCATTTGCCAGTGCACACCCATTGGGAATACAAATTCCTATTGTCAATGCACACCCATTGGGGGGACCCCTGCAAGGATCCACCCTATGACAGGGTTTGGTCCCTAAAGATTGGTCGCAAGTGGGGTTCCGACATGATGGTAGCGGGAGACCTGTAATCCTTGTTGTTTTAAAAGGGGACCGGCAGCAGATTATGCTTATAGACACTGGCTCAGCCGTTACCATCATCCACACCCTATACCCTGAACGCCATCCAGCTGCGGGCAAGAGTTGTATGGCCCTTAAAGGGTTATTGGTGTTACAACTACCGCGTATACAGGGAAGGCCTTTGAACTTCAGTTGGGAGGCCTCACCTGTAAGGTCCCAGCGACGATGCTGATGACCACCCCGACGGAAGGGGAATTTTAGGGACTGATGTGTTGGATCAGTATGGCGCGGTAATAGATTACAATCGGGGCTGTGTTTGGATGGGATTGAGAAATAATGCAAAAGTGATAGAAATTTCCGATGCTCACTCGGTTTTTGCTATTATAATGCTATCCGAGTTTGATCCTCCGGAAGCCATAAATGAAGCTGTGGCAAAACTAATTCAGGAACACCTAGCGATGTTGGCCACGTGCAAGCACGATTGTGGAGAAATGGGAGGCGAAGATTCTATTGAGGGACCCCCCCACTCATTCACTAAACAGTACCCCATCCCAAGGGAGAGTCACCCGAGACACCATAAAATCACTAGTCGAGAAGGGTATTGTTAGGACAGGCACTTCCACAACCAATTCACCCACATGGCCGGTTAAAAAGCCTGATAGCAGCTGGCGACTGACTACTGATTACAGAAAGTTAAATTCTGTAATGCCAGCCTGCTCACCGGTAGTAAGAGAAGCTCCCACCATATTATCTCAAATTCCTGCTGGTTCCAAGTACTTCTCGGCCCTCGACATCGCCAATTGATTCTGGAGTATCCCTGTTAAAAGGGAGGACCAATACAAATTCGCGTTCACATTTGAGGATCAGAGCTACACCTGGAGATGCCTGCCTCAGGGGTTCCACAATGCCCCCCTGATCTTCCACAAAAGAATGGCTGCAGTTTTAAAATACTTTTCCCGCCCTACCTGCTTGCTACAGTATGTAGACGATCTACTGCTGGCAACCGATAACATGGAGGAGCATCTGTCCCTTTTGCATGAACTGTTGACATTGTTGGCTCAGGCGGGACTGAAGGTGAATCCCCGTAAGGCTCAGTTGGTAAAAGACCGGTCACCTTTCTGGGAGTGTCCATTTCTCCAGAGGGAACGTCTCCCGACTCCCACAAGGTGGAGATAATACAGCGACTACCATGACCCTCTTCCAAAACAGCCCTACGATCATTCTTGGGTTTGGTGGGCTACCAAGGGAACTTTATCCCAGGCTTTGCAGAGTGCGCAAAACCCTGTATGATTTGATAAAACTGCAGGGTGATGACATACTCCCGGCATGGACTGATTCTCACACCCAATCCGTGGCCAAATTAAAAACTGCAGTGATACAGGTCGCATGTATGATTCCTCCGGTCCCACGCAGCCCTTCCATTTGGAGGTCCGGGCCGGGCCACAGCAAAAAGCCTCGCCGCAGTTCTGTGCCAAACGCGAGCTGATCGACTACCGTCCATTGCATATGCGTCTGGAATCCTGCAGGGGGCAGAAAAGACGTATACCGCGTGCGAGCGCCACCTGCTGGCCGTCTTCTGGGCGGTACATAATTTTACCTTTATTTCTGGCTGCAAGCTACCATCCTTCACAGCGCTCATACGCCTCTGAGCCTACTGATGAAACCTGGATATTCGCTAGTTTCCTCGCAGCACCTCAGCAAATAGACATTGTAATTGATGGAAAGATACATTAGTATAATTTCCAAACCCACCACATTGCTGCCACAATTTCTGGTTTATGAGGGGGAACCGCATGAATGTCCGCTACC
This sequence comes from Squalus acanthias, assembly GCA_030390025.1. Taxonomy (NCBI): domain Eukaryota; kingdom Metazoa; phylum Chordata; class Chondrichthyes; order Squaliformes; family Squalidae; genus Squalus; species Squalus acanthias. The sequence goes on along the minus strand of JASTWF010000034.1, from coordinate 3,496,497 downwards.
CCTGAATAACTTTGAGACCCATCCTGTGCAGAAAGAGCCCATACAGGGAGCCCCAGTTGTCTACGTCGATGGTCCTCATATCATATCGAGGGATCCCCCCACACCGGGTATGCTGTGGTATTGCCAGAGAGAACCGTCCAGCGATGATGCAACCGACAGTCCACACAATATGCAGAAATCGCCGCACTTCTAAGCACCGTGAATGAAACCTCAGATAGACCCGTGAATATTTGGTCTGATAGTGCCTATGCCATAAACACCATGCTCTCCTTGCTCCTATACCACAAAAATGACGACCGTACAATTGACGGTAACGAACTGGTCCATGGGGCCTGGTTATGCCTGCTCTGGTCATACCTTAAACAGCAATCCCATCCCTGTTTCATAGAAAATGTAGCAGCACATAGAAAAGGTGTCCACAAAGTGAGGGAAATTCCAGAGCAGACAGAGCAGCCAAGGTCGCTGCGATTAATGGGGAGATAGAGGATATAGTTGTTGAGCCCTGCAATGGCTCCCCAACAGATCACCAAGATTTAAATTCCGTGCAGCAGCAATACTGGCCATACGCCGTTGTAAGCGCCTGGCACGAGGAAGGCCGACCCCCTTCCTCAACCGATAGCCTGGGCCCCCAATACCAGACTAGCCACTGCCCCGGACTCAGCGGAGTAGTTGGTGATGTTCAAAAGAAAGCCATACGTCTGCCCGGTGTTGTGTGTTCCACCAGAGCTGGGTCAGGAACTGTTGTCTCTCTTTCACACCCTCACCACGGCAGGGCACTATTCGGACCTAGCAATCTTCAGTAAGTCAGCATCCACAGCTTGGTGGTCTTCCATGAGGGAAACAATCAACCAAATGTGTCACGATGCCGACCGTGCCTGCAGCCCAATCCTCCCACGTGCACGAACACAGCCTTGCTTCAAAGTGCGTCCTCACCTCAAGGGCCATGGACTCACGTCCAAATAGACTTCTTTGGGCCACTTCCACAGGCGCGAGGCAATTCTTGGCATGCCCTAGTGGTGGTGGATCAATTCACAAAATGGATCGAAGTATTCCCCTGGCGCTCGAACACCACAATCACGGATGACAAAACACTATTAAATCATATGTTTTGTAGGTGGGGTGTACCGGTAAAAGTTGTCAAGGGAATACACATTAAATGGTTGGACACTGAGTAATGCAGAGGAACAGAGGGACATTGGAGCACATGTCCACAGATCCCTGAAGGTAGCAGGCCAGGTAGATAAGGTGGCTAAGAAGGCATACGGAATGCTTGCATTTATTAGTCGTGGCATAGAATACAAGAGCAGGCGGGTTATGTTTCAACTGTATAAAACACTAGTTAGGCCTCAGCTGGAATACTGCGTGCAGTTCTACTCACCACATTACAGGAAAGATGTGATTGCACTAGAGAGGGTACAGAGGAGATTTACAAAGATGTTGCCGGGTGTAGAGAATCTTAGCTATGAGGAAAGACTGGATAGGGTGGGTATGTTTTCCTTGGAACAGTAGAGGCTGAGGGGAGACCTTATTGAGGCTGTTTAAAATTATGAAGGGCATGGATAAAGTGGATAGAAAGGACCTGTTTCCCTTAGCAGAGGGGTCAAAAACCAGGGGGCACAGATTTAAAGTAATTAGTGGAAGGTTTAGAGGGGATTTGAGGGGAAATTTCTTCATCCAGAGGGTGGTGGGGGTCCAGAACTCACTGCCTGAAAGGGTGATAAAGGCAGGAACCCTAACCACATTTAAAAAGTATTTGGATGTGCACTTGGGATGCTCTAACCTGCAGGGCTACGGACCAAGAGCTAGGAAGTGGGATTAGGCTGGATAGCTCTCTGTTGGCCGGCGCAGACACGATGGGCCGAAATGGCCTCCTTCCGTGCTGTAACTTTCTATGATTCGATGATTCTATAGACAATATCATGGTTCGCACTTTACCGGTAAGATTTTTACCCACCTGCAGGATATGTTGGGGATAAAACACAAACTACATGTTGCTCACCACGCCCAGTCGTCCGGAGGCGTCTAAAGGAGGAACAGGACCCTGAAGTAAATGTTTAAAAAATTGTGTGCAGACCACCACACTCAATGGGCCAACATGCTGCCAATGTTCTTAATGGCAATGAGGTCCATACCTCATAAAACAGCAGGAGCCTGCCCATATCAGGCCATGACGGGGAGACTCATGAGAACGCCAGGCCAGCTAACACTAATGGGGATGAACACCTTGACAATGGAACCATGTAGTTCCAATTGGCTGAAACAATTGGTAGATCACACCGATCAGATGAATCGATTTGTGGCCACGAAATTGGGGAAGTCAAAAAGACACCTTAAAAGGTACTTTGACAAGAAAGTCCGTCCCTTTGAGTATCAGATGGGGGACATCGTAATGATTCCAAATTATGGGAAAAAGAAGCATGCCTTTGAGCCCAGGTTGTTGGGACCGCATACGATTATAGACCGATTGAATCCCGTGGTTTATTTGATTCAGTTACCGGGGAAAAAGGTGTTAAGTACAAGAAATGGTATCATATTAACCAGTTAAAAACTGCCAAAAAATAAATACTACACTGATCTTGTTTCCCAAAGGACCATGATACGGATACAGATGGCACACAACAATGTCATAAACAGCAGAGCTATACAAAAGCCAGGTGCCAGCCCATGGTGGGAAACAATGTAGAATGTAGGACAACACCTCTGGCTCAGAACCCTCTCAATGCTTATGATATGCGACCCCTGGGGAGATAAATCAAAGGAGAGGTCAATAAGGTTATTTCCCCCTCAAGGCGGGGAATCTGTAAGAATAAAAATATATGTTTTGTATGTGTGATGGACTCGAGACTATTAATAGAAGATGTATGTAATAAAGATAAATTTGATGTGTAAGGATTTCCCCTGGGCGAGCAGAACTCAAGGCAATGGCACAAAACATAACAAAGGAAACCTGCATAACAGGATAACCACAACAAAGACACCATCGAAATTCACCATCGAAACTCAAGAGCCACTAAACGGTGTCAACAAACAATTAACTTAAGCAAGAAATGGTACCAGCCACTACAGACAGACACATGTTCAAAGGAAAGCCAATCAAGAACTGCCATGAAACTAAGACCCAATCCTGGGGTCTTAGCAATTTAGACCAGAGACAATTGACTTAAAAATATATAAAACAAGGAACTCAAAGGCTCTCTCTCTCTCTCTCTCTCCGGATTGCCACGCAGAAAAAACAAGAAGCCCCCCCTCTACAGACCAGACCAAGAAGCAAGGAAAAAGTCCGCGTGCATTGTTGAGTCAGGGAAGTACAAGTCTCTGTAAATCTAACCCATTACCTTACGTGTTGTAATCGAGTAGAGTCCATAAATAAAAGGAGGCTATTGTTCTGATGTGCATGAGTGTGTGCGTTTAATTAACATATTCCAAATTGTTTCAAAAGAATTGGTCTTGCTGGCAATTAAATGACATTCGAAATATAATGCTTACAACTCTCTGCACGGGGGAATAAAGTTACAGTTAAAGTTAGCTTGACATGATGCCCTCTACACCAGGGAATAAAGTTACAGTTAATTGTTAATTTGACATGATGCCCTCTGCACCGGTGAATAAAGTTACAGTAAATTGTTAATTTGACATGATACACTCTACACCAGTGAATAAAATTACAGTCAATTGTTAATTTGACATGATGCCCTCGACACCGGGGAATAAAGTTACAGTTAATTGTTAATTTGACATGATTCCCATTACACTGTGGAATAAAGTTACAGTTAATAGTTAATTAGACATGTTACCTCTACACCGGGGAATAAAGTTACAGTTAATTGTTAATTTGACATGATACCCTCTACACCAGGGAATAAATTTACCGTGAATTTTTAATTTGAGATGATAACCTCAACACCGGGGAATAATGTTTCAGTTCATTGATAACTTAACATCATGCCCACTACACCAGGGAATAAAGTTCAAGTTAGTTTCTAATTTAGACATGATGTCAGCTACACCAGGGAATAAAGTTTAAGTTAATTGCTAATTTGACATGCTACCATCTACACCAGGGAATAAAGTACTAGTTAATTGTTAATTTGACACGATACCCTCTACAGCAGAAGCAAATTTACAGTTAATTGTTAATTTAACATGATTCTCTCCACTGGGGAATAAAGTTACAGTTAATTGTTAATTTAAACATTATACCCGCTATACCAGGGAATAAATCGGCAGTTAATTGTTAATTTAGATATGATGCCTTCTACACAAGGGAATAAAGTTACAGTTAATTTTTAAGTTGACATTTACCCAGCACACTGCATAATAAATTAACAGTTAATTGTTAATTTGCCATGATACCCTCTATACCGGGGAATAAAGTTACAGTTAATTGTTAATTTGACATGATACCCTCTACACCGGGAAATAAAGTTACAGTTAATTGCTAATTTCACATGATACCCTCTACACCGGGGAATAAAGTTACAGTTGATTGTTAATTTGACATGACACCCTCTACACCGGGGAATAAAGTTACAGTTAATTGCTAATTTCACATGATACCCTCTACACCGGGGACTAAAGTTACAGTTGATTGTTAATTTGACATGATAACCTGTACACTATGGAATAAAAATATAATCAATTGTTTATTTGACATGATAACCTCTACACTGAGGAACAAAGATAGTCAATTGTTAATTTGACATGATATCCTCTACACCTGGGAATAAAGTTACAGTTAATTGTGAATTTAGATATATTACCCTCTACGCCCGGGAATAAATTTACAGTTAATTGTTAATTTAGACATGATTCCCCCTACACCATGGAATACATTTACAGTTAATTGTTAATTTGACAGAATGCCCTCTACACCGGGGAATAATGTTACAGTTAATTATTAACTTAGAAATAATTCCCTCTACTACGGGGAATAAAGTTACAGGTAATTGTTAATTTGACAGGATGCCCTCTACCCCGGGGAATAATGTTACTGTTAATTATTAACTTAGAAATAATTGCCTCTACACCGGGGAATAAAGTTACAGTTAATTGTTAATTTGACATGATGATCTCTACACCAAGGAATAAAGTTAAAGTTAATTGTTAATTTGACATGATGCCCTCTACACGGGGGAATTATGTTATATTTGTTTGTTAATTTGACATGATGCCCTCTACACTTGGGAATAAAGTTACATTCAATTGTTAGTTTAGACATGATACCCTCTACAGCGGGGAATTATGTTACAATCAATTGTGATTCTGAAATGATACCCTCTACATCGGGGAATAAACTTACAATTACTTTTTAATTTTACACGATGCCTTCTACACCGGGGAATAAAGTTAAAGTTAATAGTTAATTTAGACATGAATCCCTCTACACCGGGGAAAAAGTTACAGTTAATTATTAATTTGACATGATACACTCTGCACCAGGGAATAAAGTTACAGTTCCTTGTTAATTTAGATATGATACCCTCTACACCGGGGAATAACGGTACAGTTAATTGTTATTTTAGACATGATATCCTCTACACTGTGGAATAAATTTACAGTTAATTGTTAATTTAGACTTGATATCCTCTGAGCCAGAGAAAAAAGTTACAGCTAATTGTTAATTTGACAGGATACCCACTACACCGGGGAATAAAGTTACAGTTCATTGTTAAATTGAAATGATACCCTCTAAACCGTGTAATAAAGTTACAGTTAATTGTTAATTTTATATGATATCCTGTAAACTGGGGAATAAAGTTGAAATTAATTATTTATTTGACATGTTGCACTCCAGGCCGATGAATAAAGTTACATACAATTGTTAACTTAGCATGATATCCTGTAAACTGGGGAATAAAGTTGAAGTTAATTATTTATTTGACATGTTGCACTCTACACCGATGAACAAAGATACAGCCAATTGTTAATTTAGACATGATTTCCTCGACAGCGGGGAATAAATTTACAGTTAATTTTTAATTTAGACATGCTACCCTCTGCACCGGGGAATTATGTTACAGTTAATTGTTAATTTGAAATGATGCCCTCTACACCGGGGAATGAAGTTACCGTCAATTGTTAATTTGACATGATACCCTCTACAAGGGGGAATAAAGTTACAGTTAATTGTTAATTTGACATGAAACCCTCTACACCGGGGAATTATGATACAGTTAATTGTTCATTTGAAATGATGCCCTCTACACTGGGGAATGAAGTTACAGTCAATTGTTAATTTGACATGATACCCTCTACAAAGGGGAATAAAGTGACAGTAAATTGTTAATTTGATATGATACCCACTGCACTGGGGAATAACATAACAGTCAATTGTTAATTTAGTCATGATGCCCTCTGCACCGGGGAATAAAGTTTCAGTTAAATGTGAATTCATCATGATTCCCTTTACATCGGGGAGTAAAATTTCAGTTAAATGTTAATTTTACATGATACCCTCTACATCAGGGAATAAAGTTATAGTTAATTGTTAATTTAGACATGATTCTCCCTATATCGGGGAATAAAGTTACAGTTAATTGTTAAATTGATATGATGCCCTCTACACCGGGGAATAAAGTTACAGTTAATTATTATATTGACATGATACACACTACACCGGGGAATATAGTTACAGTTCATTGTTAATTTAGCCACGATAGCCTGGACACTAGGGAAAAAGTGACAGTTAATTGTTAATTTTACATGATGCCCTCTACACCGGGGAATAAAGTTACAGTTGATTGTTAATTTGACATGATACCCTGTACAATGTGGAATAAAATTACAGTCAATTGTTTATTTGACATGATAACCTCCACATGGGGGAATAAAGATATTGGCCCAGAAATTTGTCCGAATACAGGAGAGTACGCACTGTGTACTCACCCATATTCGGTCCCGAAGTGCCGGTTTCCTGCATGCACTGCGCATGCGCGGGAAACCAGCACTTCCGATATTGCGAAGGGGGCGGTTCCTAAGTGAACCGCGTGCGCACGACAGGCTGTGCGCGCGCAGCACACTTAGTTTTTTTTCAGATTTGAACGCGAAGGTAAGTGTTGAAGATTTTATACATGAAGAAAGGAGGCGTAAGACCCCCTTTTAACAAGGTAAGTAGTTAATTAAGTAGTATTTTAATTTTTTTTCAACAGGTTTATCTTTTTTAGAGACTTTAAGGAAAGGTAAGTTTATTTTTATAACTTTTAAAAAGAATTAAAAAATTTAAAAAATTCAATTTTTGTTTAAAGTGGTTAATTTATTTAACTCTAGTTATTTTATTAATGTGATGATTTTTTTATAAAATAATTGAGGTTTAGCTGTTCTTTTGGGGGCAAGTTGTATTCACAGCTTTGACAGCTCTTCCTGTCAAAACTATGAATGAAAGATGGTGTGCTGCCATTGGCTCTAACTAGCCTACGTGATCCCAGAGGTCGCATCGAACTAACTGCGCCTCTGGGACACGCACACACTGCGCGCCGGCACTAGGGAGAGGCCCAGGAACTGAAGTTCGTGTGGGCCAAAACCATAAAGGCAGGTGCAGAGTGCTATATCGCGGGGAATCCTTACCCCCGCGGCAACCATCGAAGTCCAATTTCTGGGACATTGTGGCGGAACGCCACCTAAATGGGCGCAATCCACTTGACCGTCTGTGGACAATAAATCGGGCACCTGCCTTTAAGGCGCATGCTGCCTTTAAGGGAGGAAAAACGGAGTGGGCGTGGCCTCTGGGTTTTTGCAGAGAAATGTTGCAGCAGCCATTTTACCAGAGATGTGATTAAAAGCTATGTGTTTCACCTATTGACTCGGCCTCAATTCGTGCTTCACGGCAGCCACAACATTGGTGACCCCGACGCTCAGAATGTATTCCGAGCACTGCAATGGTGGACACGAACGCAGTTTCCGTGAAACTGCCGGAGTTGTGGGAAAACCAGCCCGAAGCCTGGTTTCTCCAAGCTGAGTCCCGAATCCGGCTGCAACGCATCGCCACAGATGGTATGAAGTACGACTACCTTGTCACATCACTCGGTAGCTCCACAGTTACGAAGGTCTGGACAGCGCTGCAGAACCCACCAGAGGGGTCAAGTATGCACATCTTCAGGCCACGCTCCTTTAAAAATTTACGGCCTCGACATACCAGCGAAACTGCCACCTCCTCAACCTTCCAGGCCTCGGTGATGCCTCACCGTCAGACCTCCTCTCCCACATGCTCTCCCTCACCGACGAGAGCCCACCCGGATCCCTCTTCTGCACGCTGTTCATCCGCCAGCTACCTCTCAGCATCCGCCCAGCGATCGTGGCGTCCGGCCTCACGGACCTGGAAGCACGGGCAGATGGGGCCGACAAGCTGTTGTCTGCTCACTCCAGCCGCGACATCACTCCGGACCTGGCAGACACTTCCTGGGCGCGTCCCTCACCGGCCACCACGTGGCCACAAGGCCCAGCACCGGGCTCACGAGGCCTTCGCGCCCCACTAACCCGGGCCACTGTTACTTCCACAGACGGTTCGGCGCCAGGGCACAACGGTGCACACCTCCCTGCTCTTTCAAGTCCACCCCCGTACCAGCCCCCGCGATGGCCGTGGGCCACGTGGGCTCCCTGCTGTACGTCACGGATGATAAACTTGCCGCCGGTTCCTGTGCGACTCTGGAGCTCAGCACAGCATCATCCCAGCCTCCTCCCTCGACATCCAAAAGGGCAAACGTGGACCGGCGCTGGCTGCTGCTAACGGCTCGGACATCCGGACATACAGCACCCGCACAGTCACCCTCGACCTCGCTGGTCACGCTACCGATGTGAGTTCATCACTGCCAAGGTGCTCTCCCCTCTCATCGGCGCGGATTTGCTGTGCACCCACGGCCTACTGGTAGACATCCCTCGACACCACCTCGTGGACATGAACTCCATGTCCCCCATCCTGGGCGCCATGGCCCCCCGTCAACCCGCCGACATGGCGTCACAGTGCCACGCCTGGGCCACGGATGACTACTCGGCACTCCTGCCCGAATTCCCGGCCCTTACCAATCCGAAATTCTCCACGGAGGCCGCCAAACACGTGGTGGAACACTTCATCCCCACCACAGGCCCCCCAGTGTATGCCTACACCCGCAGGCTGGACCCGGCAAAACTGGAGATCGCGCGGACCGAGTTTGCCTGCATGGAACAGCTCGGCATCATCAACCGCTCCAACAGTCCCTGGGCATCCCCACTCCACATCGCCCCCAAACCAGGTGGGGGTTGGCTCCCCTGCGGGGATTACCGCCGCCTCAACGACGCCACCACCGCCGACATCGCCAGAGCCTTCGTCAGCACCTGGGTCGCACGGTTCGGCATCCCCTCCGACATGACGTCGGACAGAGGTCCGCAATTTACCTCTGAACTCTGGACCGCCGTCGCACGCAATCTCGGGGTGACCATTCACTGCACCACAGCATAACACCCCGAAGCCAACGGACTGTGTGAGCGGTTCCACAGATCCTTGAAGGCATCTCTTCGAGCCAGCCTCCAGGACGGCGCCTGGACCGACCGACTCCCGTGGGTCCTCCTAGGCCTGCGTACCGCGGTTAAATAAGACCTCCACGCATCGGCAGCAGTGCTCATGTACGGTCAGCCGCTGCGCGTACCCGGCGATTTCCTGCCCACCGCCACGACACCCTGGTCAGCCGACCAGCAACACCACGACTTCGCCTGACTGGCGCTACTGTTCGTCCCGGTGCCTGACATGGTGAACCCACCTCACACGTCCCACTAAGCCTGCACGTGGCACGGTTCGTTTTCGTCCAGCACGACGCCCACCACGGACCTCTTCAACCCCCATACGACGGGCCCTACAAGGTGCTACAGGCTGGGGACAAATTTTTCACCCTGCAAGTGGGCGACAGGACCGAAAAAATGTCGGTTGACTTACTCAAGCCAGCACAGTCGGAGCCCGGTGAGCAGGTCCCGATAGCTCGTCCACCGCCAGTTCACCCGGCTGCTCCACGCCCGTCCGTTCCACGTCCACCGGCGTCCTACAAGAGCCGCTCCAGCCGGCCCATCAGACCGCCGCAACATCTCGTTCACACCTCCTAAGTGGATTCTGGGGGAGCTGTGTGGCGGAACGCCACCTAAACGGGCGCATTCCACTTTTCCGTCCGTGGACAATAAATCGGGCACCTTGCCTTTAAGGCGCATTCTGCCTTTAAGACAGGACAAAAGGAGTGGGCGTGGCCTCTGGGTTTTTGCAGAGAAATGTTGTAGCAGCCATTTTACCAGAGATGTGATTAAAATCTGTGTGTTTCACATATTGACTCGGCCTCAATTCGTGCTTCGCGGCAGCCACAGCAAGAGAGTCAATTGTTTATTTGACATGATACCCTCTACACTGAGGAATAAAGATAGTCAATGTTTTATTTGACATGATACCCTCTACACCTGAGAATAAAGTTACAGTTAATTGTTAATTTGACATGATTCTCTCTAAACCGGGGAATAAAGTTACAGTTAATTGTTAATTTGATAGGATGCCCTCTACACCGGGGAATAATGTTACAGTTAAATATTAATTTAGACATAATTCCCTCTAATCCTGGGAATAAAGTTACAGTTAATTATTTATTTGACATGATACACTCTGCTCCAGGGAAAGAAATTACAGTCAATTATTAATTTGACATTATACCCTCTGCACCGGGGAATAAAGTTACAGGTAATTGTTAATTTAGACATGATTCCCTCTAGACCAGGGAATAAACTTAGAGATAATTGTTTATTGGATATGATTCCCTCTACACCAGGGAATAAAGTTTCAATCAATTGCTAATTTGACATGTTACCCACTGAACCTGGGAATAAAGTTACAGTTCATTGTTAATTTAGACAGGATGCCCTCCACACCAGTGAGTAAAGTTACAGTTCATTTTTAATTTGACATGATATCCTCTACACCAGAGAATAAAGTTATAGTTAATTGTTAATTTAAAATGCAACACTCTACACTGGGGAATAAAGTTACAATAAATTGTTAATTTGACATGATACCCTCTGCACCGGGGAATAAAGTTTCAGATAAATGTTAATTTGACATGATTCCCTCTACACCGGGGAATAAAGTTTCAGTTAAACTTGAATTTGACATGTTACCCTCTACACCAGTGAATAAACATAACGTTAATTGTCAATTGGACATGATATCCTCTATATCGGGGAATAAATTTACAGTTAATTGTTAATTTGACAAGATATCCTCTACACCGTGAAAAAAGTTACTGTTACTTGTTAATTTGGACATGAAACCCTCTAAACCAGTGAATAAAGTTACAGTTAATTGTTAATTTAGATATGATACCCTCTACTCCGGGGATTAAATTTACAGTTAATTGTTAATTTTAGATGATGACCTGTAAACCGGGGAATAAAATTAACGTTAATTGTTAATTTGACATGATAAACTATGCACCGGGGAGTAAAGTAACAGTCAATTGTTAATTTAGATATGATAATCTATACACCAGGGAATAAAGTTACAGTTAATTGTTAATTTAGACATGATGCCCTCCAAACCGTGGAATAAAGTTACAGTTAATTGTTAATTTAGACATGATACCCTCTACACTGTGGAATAAAATTACTGTTCATTTTTAGTTTGACATGATATCCTCTACACCAGAGAATACATTTAGTTAATTGTTAAATTGACATGATGTCCTCTACACCTGGGGTTAAAGGTACACTTAATTACTAATTTTGACATGAAGCCCTCTACTCCGGGAAATAAAGTTACAGTTAATTGTTAATTTTGACATGATGCCCTCTACACCGGGGAATAACGTTATATTTAATTGTTCATTTTCTCATGATACCCTTTACACTGGGGATTAAAGTTGAAGTTGATTGTTCATTTGACATGATAGGCTCTACACTGTGGAGTAATGTTACATTCAATTGTTTTTTTTGACATGAAACATCGACACTGGGCAATAAAGATACAGTCAATTGTTAATTTGAAATGATACCCTCTACACCGGGGAATAAAGTTACAGTTAATTTTTAATTTAGACCTGAAACCCTCTACCCTGGGGAATAAAGTTGCAGTTAATGGTTAATTTGACAGGATTCCCACTACACCGGAGAATAAAGTTACACTTAATTGTTAATTAGGAACAGTGTCGGAAGCGGAGAGAGCAGCAGCACAGTGAGTATTTAAACTCACTTTCGCGGGCTTTTTTACAGGGGTCAGTGTCTGGAGCGGAGAGAGCAACAGCACAGTGAGTAGTTAAACTCACTTTCGCGGGGTTTTTCCAGAGGCCAGTGTCGGGAGCGGAGAGAGCAGCAGCACAGTAAGTAGTTAAACTCACTTCTGTGGGCTTTTTACAGAGGCCAGTGTCGGGAAAGGGATCTTGAGTATATCATTTAATTGAAGTGAAATTGGTGGGATTCATTTAATTTAATTTTAATTAATTAATTAAAGGGTAAGTCATGGCAGGAGAGCTCCGCCCCGTGATATGCTCCTCCTGCTATATGTGGGAAATCAGGGACCCTTCCGGTGTCCCTGACGACCATGTGTGTGGGAAGTGTATCCAGCTGCAACTACTGCTAGACCGCATTGCAGCGCTGGAACTGCGGATGGATGCTTATTGGAGCATTCGCGACGCTGAGAACGTCGTGGATAGCACGTTTCGCGAGTTGGTCACACTGCAGATAAAGGGTGTACAGGCAGGAAGTGAATGGGTGACCACCAGGCAGAGTAAGAGGTGAAGGCAGGTAGTGCAAGGGTCCCCTGTGGCCAAGCCCCTCTCAAACAGATATACCACTTTGGATACTGTTGGGGCGGATGACTTATCAGGGGAAGGCAGCAGCAGCCAACTTCCTGGCACCATGGGTGGCTCTGCTGCACAGGCTGGGAGGAAAACATGTGGAAGGGCTATAGTGATAGGGGACTCAATTGTAAGGGGAATAGATATGCGTTTCTGCGGCCGCAAACGAGACTCCAGGACGGTGTGTTGCCTCCCTGGTGCAAGGGTCAAGGACCTCTCAGAGCGGCTACAGAACATTTTGGAGGGGGAGGGCGAACTGCCCGTTGTCGTGGTGCACATAGGCATCAACGCTATAGGTAAAAAAAGGGATGAGTTCCTAAAAGCAGAATATAGGGAGTTAGGAGGTAAATTATAAAATAGGACATCAAAGATAGTAATCTCAGGATTGCTACCAGTGCCACGTGCAGTCAGAGTAGAAATAGGAGGATATTTCAAATGAATACGTGGCTAGAGGAATGGTGCAAGGGGGAGGGATTCAAATTCCTTGGACATTGGAACCGGTTCTGGGGGAGGTGGGACCAGTACAAACGGGACGGTCTGCACCTGCGCAGGGCCGGGTCGATGTCCTAGGGGGAGTGTTTGCGAGTGCACTTGGGGAGGGTTTAAACTAAAGTGGCAGGGGTTTGGGAACCTGAGCAGGGAGACAGAGGAAAGGGAAACAAGGATAAAAGCGAAAGACAGGATGGAGAAAAACAAAAGTAGAAGGGAAAGAACTCAACGGTTTAAATCAAACATGGTCACAGTAAATAATAATTCATATAGGTCTGAGAGCCTTAAAAAACAAGCCTGAAGGCTTTGTGTCTTAATGCAAGGAGCATTCGGAACAAGGTGGATGAATTAGCTGCGCAACTAGAGGTAAATGAATACGATTTGATTGGGATTGCAGAAAAATGGCTCCAGGGTGGCCAAGTCGGGGAACTCAACATGCATGGGTATTCAATATTTAGGAAAGATAGGCAAAAAAGAAAGGGAGGTGGGGTAGCATGGCTGGTAAAAGAGGGGATTAACACAATTGAAAGAAGGATATTAGCTCTGATGATGCGGAATCTGTATGGGTAGAACTGAGAAATAACTAGCGGCAGAAAACGATAGTGGGAGTGGTATATAGACCTCCAAACAGTAATACGAATGTTGGGGACCACATTAAAAGGGAAATTAGAGAAGCATGCAGTAAGGGCACAGCAGTCATCATGGGTGACTTTAATTTACATATAGATTGGGCTAACCAAATTAGTAAAAGTACCGTGGAGGAGGAATTCCTAGAATGTTTACGGGATGGTTTTCTGGAACAATATGTCGAGGAACCAACCAGAGATCAGGCCATCTTAGACTGGGTATTATTTAACGAGAAAGGATTAATTAGCAATCTTGTTGTACGTGGCCCCTTGGGTCAGAGTGATCATAATATGATAGAATTCTTCATTAGGAGGGAGAGTGAAGTAGTTGAAGTCAGAGACTAGGGTCCTGAATTTTAATAAAGAAACTTCGATGGTTTGAGGCGCGAATTGGGTAGGATTGATTGGGGAATGTCACTGAAAGGGTTGACGGTAGATAGGCAATGGCAAACATTCAAAGACTGCATGGATGAACTACAGAATTTGTTCATCCCAGTGTGGCATAAGAATAAAGCAAAACTGGTGACTCAACCGTGGCTAACAAGGGAAATTAAGGATAGCATGAGATCCAATGAGAGGGCATATAAATTGCCCAGAAAAAGCGGTAACCGTGAGGATTGGGAGCAGTTTAGGATTCAACAAAGGAGGACAAAGGGATTAATTAAGAAGGGGAAAATAGAATATGAAAGTAAGCTTGCAGGGAACATAAAAACTGACTGTAAGAGCTTTTATAGATATGTGAAGAGAAAAAGATTAGTGAAATCAAGTGTAGGTCCCTTGCAGTCAGAAGCGGGGGCAGTTATAATTGGGAACAAAGAAATGGCAGACCAATTAAATGCATATTTTGGTTCTGTCTTCACAAAGGAGGACATAAATAACCTCCCAGAGATGTTGGAGAACATAGGGTCTGATGAAAGGGAGGAACTGAAAGAAATCAGTATTTGCAGGGAAATGGTGTTAGGGAAATTGACGGGATTGAAGGGCGATAAATCCTCAGGGCCTGATAATCTACATCCTAGGGTAATTAAGGAAGAGGCTCTAGAAATAGTAGATGCATTGCTGGTCATCTTCCAACATTCGATGGAATCTGGAAATGTACCCGTGGATTGGAGGGTAGCTAATGTTACCCCACTATTCAAAAAGGGTGGTAGAGAGAAAGCCTGACATCGGTAGTGGGGGAAATGCTAGAGTCCATTATAAAGGATGTAATAGCTGAGCACTTGAAAAACAGTGACAGGATCGGACAAAGTCAACATGGATTTACAAAAGTTAAATCGTGCTTGACTAATCTACTGGAATTTTTTGAGGATGTAACTGGGAAAATAGATAAAGGAGAACCAATAGATGTGGTGCATTTGGACTTTCAAAAGGCTTTCGATAAGGTCCCGCATAAGATATTAGCGTGTAAAGTTAAGGCACATGGGATTGGGGGCAAGGTATTGACTTGGATAGAGAACTGGTTGGCGGACAGAAAGCAGAGAGTAGGAATTAATGGGTCTTTTTCCGAGTGGCAGGCAGTGACTAGTGGGGTACCGCAGGGATCGGTTCTTGGAACCCAGCTATTCACAATATACATTAATGATCTAGCTAAGGGAACTAAATGTAATATCTCCAAGTTTGCAGATCACACAAAGCTGGGTGGGCGTGTGTGCTGCGAGGAGGATACCGAGAAACTCCAGGATGATTTGGACAGGTTGGGTGAGTGGGTAGAAGCGTGGCAGATGTAATATAACGTGGATAAATGCGAGGTTATCCACTTTGGTGTCAAAAACAGAAAGGCAGGCTATTTTCTGAATGGCAATAGATTGGGAGAAGGGGAAGTGCAACGAGACCTGGGTGTCCTTGTGCACCAGTCGCTGAAGGTAAGCATGCAGGTGCAGCAGGCGGTGAAGAAGGCAAATGGTATGTTGGCCTTCATAGTGAAAGGGTTTGAGTATAGGAACAGGGATGTCCTGCTGCAGTTGTACAGGGCCTTGGTGAGACCACACCTTGAGTACTGTGTGCAGTTTTGGTCACCTTATCTGAGGAAGGATGTTCTTGCCATGGAAGGAGTTCAGCGAAGATTCACAAGGCTGATACCTGGGATGGTAGGAATGACATATGAGGAGAGATTGGGTCGATTGGGCTTATACTCGCTGGAGTATAGAAGAATGAGAGGGGATCTCATCGAAGCATATAACATTCTGACAGGTCTGGACAAACTAGATACAGGAAGAATGTTCCCGATGTTCGGAGACTCAAGAACCAGGGGTCATAATCGAAGGATAAGGGGTAAGCCATTTAGGACAGAAATTAGGGAAAATGTCTTCACCTAGAGAGTGGTGAATCTGTGTAATTCTCTACCACAGAAGGTAGTTGAGGCCAAGTCATTAAATATATTCAAGAATGAGTTAGATATATTTCTTAAAGATAAAGGTATCAAGGAATATGGGGAGAAGGCAGGTACAGGGTACTGAGTTTGGATGATCAGCCATGATCTCATCGAATGGCGGAGCAGGCTCGAGGGTTCAAATGGCCTACTCCTGCTCCTATCTTCTATGTTTCTATGTAAGATATGATTCCATCTACACCGGGGAATATAGTAATAGTTAATTAATAATTTGACAAGATACACTCTGCATCATGGAATAAAGTTACAGTTCATTGTTAATTTAGACATGATACTCTCTACAACGGGGAATAATGTTTCAGTTAATTGTTAATGTGACATGATACCTCTACACCGGGGATGAATTTACAGTTAATTGTTAATTTGACAAGATACACTCTACATCATGGAATAAAGTTACAGTTAATTGTTAATGTGACATGATACCCTCTACACCAGGTAATAAATTTACAGTTAAGTGTTAATTTTACATGTAGCCCTCTACACTGTGGATTAAAGTTACAGTAATTGAATTGACATGATACCCTCGACACCAGGGATTAAAGTTACAGTTAATTGTTAATTTAGACATGATATCCTCTACACTGGGGAATAAATTACAGTTAATTGTTAATTGAGACATGTTTTCCTCTACACTGGGGAATTTTGTTACAGTTAATTGTTAATTTAGACATTATCTCCTCTACACCAGAGAATAAATTTACAGTTAATTGGAAATTTGACAAGATGACCTCTACCCCGGGGAATAAAGTTACAGTTCATTGATAATTGAGAGACGATACCCTCTCCACCGGGGAATAAGTTTACAGTTAATTGTAAATTTTGACTTGATACACATTACACCGGGGAATAAAAGTACACTCAATTGTTAATTTGACATGATACCCTCTGCACCGGGGAATAAAGTAAATGTCAATTGTTAATTTAGACATGATAACCTCTGCACTGGGGAATAAAGTTACAGTTAATTGTTAATTTAGACATGATACCTTCTACACAGGGGAATAAAGTTACAGTTAATTGTTAATTTAGACAGGATTCGCTCAACATCGGGGAATAATCTTACTGTTAATTGTTAAGTTGGACATGATTTTCTCTACACAGGGGAATAAAGTTACCGTTAATTGTTAATTTAGACATGATAAGCACTACACCAGGGAATAATTTTTCAGTTAATTTTTAATTTAGACATGATATCCTCTACAGCACCGAATAAAGTTACAGTTAAATTATATTTGACATGATATCCTGTACACAAGAGAATAATGTTACAGTTAATGTTTAAATGACATAATATCCTCTACACCGGGGAATAAAGTTAATTTAATTGTTAATTTGACAAGATGCCCTCCACACTGGTTAAATCTTACAGTTAATTCTTAATTTGACATGATACCTTCTACACGAGAGAATAAAGTAACAGTTAATTTTTAATTTGACATGATATCCTTTAAACTGGGGAATAAAGTTACAGTTAATTGTTAATTTGACATGATTCCCTCTGCACCGGGGAACAACTTAACAGTCAATTGTTAATTTGACAGGATACCTTATATACCGGAGAATACAGAATCAGTTAGATGTTAATTTGACATGATGCACTCTACACCAGGGAATAAAGTTACAGTTAATTGTTTATTAAGACATGACGCCCTCCAAACCGGTGGATAAATTTACAGTTAATTCCTAAGTTACTCATAATACCCTCTACACTGTGGAACATGTTACAGTTTATTGTTAATTTAGAAATGATATCCTCTGCACGTGAGAATAAAGTTAAAGTGCATTATAAATTTGACATGATATCCTCTACACCAGGGAATAAAGTTACAATTGATTGTTAATTTAGACATGATACCCTCTACACCAGAGAATAATATTACAGTTAATTGTTAATTTGACATGATGATGCCCACTACACCGTGGAATAAAGTTACAGTTAAATATTCATTTTGAGATGATGCCCTCCACACCGGGCAATAAATTTAAAGCTAATTGTTGATTTAGACCTGATACCTTCTACACCGGGGAAATAAAGTTACAATCAATTGTTTTTTTGACATGATATCCTCTGCACTGGGGAATAAATATACAGTCAATTGTGAATTTGAAATTATACCCTATTCACCGGTAATAAAATTACAGTTAATTGTTAATTTAGACCTGATACCCTCTACACCGGGGAATAAAGTTACGGTCAGGTGTTAATTTGACATGATACCATCTACAACGGGGAATAAAGTTACAGTTAATTGTTAATTAGACATGTTACCCTCAACATCTGGGAATAAAGTTACAATTGATTGTTAATTTGACATGATACCCTCTACAACGGGTAAAAAAGTCACAGTTAATTGTTAATTTGATATGATACCTCTACACCGGGGAATAAATATACAGTTAATTGTTCATTTGAAATGGTACCCTCTACACTGCGGAATAAAGTTACAGTTAATTGTTAATTTAGACACGATACTCTCTACACCGGGGAATAATGTGACAGTTAATTGTTAATTTAGACATGATACACACTACACCAGGGATTAAAGTTTCAGTTAAATGTTAATTTGACATGATTCCCTCTACACCGGGGAATTAAGTTACAGTTAATTGTTAATTTGAAATTATGCCCTCTACACCGGGGAATAAATTTATAGTAAATTTTTAATTTAGACATGATACCTTCTACACAGGGGAATAAATTTAAAGTTAATTCTAAATTTAGACACGATGCCCTCTACATCGGGGAATAAAGTTACAGTTAATTGTTAATTTAGAAATGATTCCTTCTACATCGCAGAATAAATTTACAGTTCATTGTTAATTGAGACATGATAATCTTGACAATGGGGAATAAAGGTACAGTTAATTGTTAATTTAGACATGATATCCTCTACACCAGGGAATAAAGTTACAGTTAATTTTTAATTTAATTTATATCCTGTACACAAGAAAATAAATTTACAGTAAATTTTAATTGGGCATGATATCCGCTACACCGGGGTAAATAGTTACAGTTAATTGTTAATTTGACATGATGCCCTCTACACTGCGGAATAAAATTACATTTACATGTTAATTTTGACATGACGCCCTCTACACCGGGGAATAAAGTTACAGTTAATTATTAATTTGACATGATACCCTCAACACCGGGGAATAAAGTTGAAATTAATTGTTAATCTGTCATGATACCATCTACACCGGGGAATAAAGTTACAGTTAATTGTTGATTTTAGATGATGCCCTCAACACCGGGGAATAAAGAGGCATTTAATTGGAAATGGTACCCTCTAAACCGGGGAATAAATTTACAGTTAATTGTTAATTTGACATGATGCCCTCTACACTGCGGAATAAAGTTACAGTTAATTGTTAATTTGACATGATACCATCGACACCGGGGAATAAAGTTACATTTAATTGTTGATTTTACATGATGCCCTCAACACCGGGGAATAAAGTTGAAGTTAATTGTTAATCTGTCATGATACCCTCTACACTGGGGAATAAAATTACAGTAAATTGTCAATTTAGACATGAGACCCTCTACAACAGAGAATAAAGTTACAGCTAATTGTTGAATTGACGTGATACCCTCCACAATGTGTAATAAAGTTACAGTCATTTTTTTTGAACATGATAATCTCTACACCGGGGAATAAAGAGGCAGTTAATTGGAAATGGTACCCTCTAAACCGGGGAATAAAGTTACAGTTAATTGTTAATTTGACATGATGCCCTCTACACTGCGGAATAAAATTACAGTTACATGTTAATTTTGACATGATGCCCTCTACACCGGGGAATAAAGTTGAAGTTAATTGTTAATCTGTCATGATACCCTCTACACTGGGGAATAAAATTACAGTAAATTGTCAATTTACACATGAGACCCTCTACAACAGAGAATAAAGTTAGAGCTAATTGTTGAATTGACGTGATACCCTCCACACTGTGTAATAAAGTTACAGTCATTTTTTTTGAACATGATAATCTCTACACCGGGGAATAAAGAGGCAGTTAATTGGAAATGGTACCCTCTAAACCGGGGAATAAAGTTACAGTTAATTGTTAATTTGACATGATGCCCTCTACACTGCGGAATAAAATTACAGTTACATGTTAATTTTGACATGATGCCCTCTACACCGGGGAATAAAGTTGAAGTTAATTGTTAATCTGTCATGATACCCTCTACACTGGGGAATAAAATTACAGTAAATTGTCAATTTACACATGAGACCCTCTACAACAGAGAATAAAGTTAGAGCTAATTGTTGAATTGACGTGATACCCTCCACACTGTGTAATAAAGTTACAGTCATTTTTTTTGAACATGATAATCTCTACATCGGGGAATAAAGAGGCAGTTAATTGGAAATGGTACCCTCTAAACCGGGGAATAAAGTTACAGTTAATTGTTAATTTGACATGATGCCCTCTACACTGCGGAATAAAATTACAGTTACATGTTAATTTTGACATGACGCCCTCTACACCGGGGAATAAAGTTACAGTTAATTATTAATTTGACATGATACCCTCTACACCGGGGAATAAAGTTACAGTTAATTGTTAATTTGACATGATACCATCTACACCGGGGAATAAATTTACAGTTAATTGTTGATTTTACATGATGCCCTCAACACCGGGGAATAAAGTTGAAGTTAATTGTTAATCTGTCATGATACCCTCTACACTGGGGAATAAAATTACAGTAAATTGTCAATTTAGACATGAGACCCTCTACACCAGAGAATAAAGTTACAGCTAATTGTTGAATTGACGTGATACCCTCCACACTGTGTAATAAAGTTACAGTCATTTTTTTTGAACATGATAATCTCTACATCGGGGAATAAAGAGGCAGTTAATTGGAAATGCTACCCTCTAAAGCGGGGAATAAAGTTACAGTTAATTGTTAATTTGACATGATACCCTCTACACCGTGGAATAAAGTTACAGTTAATTGTTAATTTTACATGATACCCTCGACACTGGGGAATAAAGTTACAGTTAATTGTTAATTTGACATGATATCCTCTACACCGGGGAATAAAGTTATCGTTAATTGTTAATTTAGACATGATGCCGTCTACACCAGAAAATAACGTTACACTTAATTGTTGAATTTACATGATGCTCTCTGCACTGTGGAAAAAAGTTACAGTTAATTTTGTTTAACATTGTAATCTCTACACTGGTATATAAAGATACAGTTAGTTTGAAATGGTATCCTCTACACCGGGGAATAAAGTTACAGTTAATTGTTAATTTGACATGATAAACTCTAATACCGGGGAATAAAATTACAGTTAATTGTTAATTTGACATGATACCCTCGGCACCGGGGAATAAAGTAAATGTCAATTGTCAATTTAGACATGAAGCCCTCTACACTGGGGAATAAAATTACAGTTAATTGTTAATTTGTCATGATGTCCGCTACAGCGGGGAATAAAGTTTTAGTTAAATGTTAATTTCGACGTGATGCCCTCTACACTGTTGAATAAAGTTACAGTTCATTGTTAATTTAGACATGATACCTTCTACACAGGGGATTAAATGTACAGTTATTTGTTAATTTAGATATGTTTCCCTCCACACTGTGAAATCAAGTTACAGTTAATTGTAAATTAAGACAAGTTTCCCACCACACCAGGGAATAAAGTTACTGTCAATTGCTAATTTGACATTATATCCTCTACACCGGGGAATACAGTTACCTTTAATTGTTAATTTAGACATGATACCCTCTACATCAGAAAATAAATTTACAGATAATTGTTGAATTTTCATGACACCTTCTACACTGTGGAATAAAGTTACATTTATTTTTTTTAACATGGTAATCTCTACACTGGGGAATAAAGATACAATAATTTGAAATGGTACCCTCTACACCAGGGAATAAAGTTACAGTAAATTGTTAATTTGACATGATACACTCTACACCAGGGAATAAAATTACAGTCGATTGTTAATTTGACATGATGCCCTCTACACCGAAGAATAAAGTTACAGTTAATTGTTAATTTGACATGATACCCTCTACACCAGCGAATACAATTACAGTAATGTTTTTAGTTGACTTGATAACCTCTACACCAGGGAATAAATTTACAGTTAATTGTTAATTTGACATGATTCCCTTTACACTGTGGAATAAAGTTACAGTTAATAGTTAATTAGACATGTTACCTCTACACCGGGGAATAAAGTTACAGTTAATTGTTGATTTTACATGATGACCTCAACACCGGGGAATAAAGTTGAAGTTAATTGTTAATCTGCCATGATACCCTCTAAACTGGGGAATAAAATTACAGTAAATTGTCAATTTAGACATGAGACCCTCTACACCAGAGAATAAAGTTACAGCTAATTGTTGAATTAACGTGAAACCCTCCACACTGTGTAATAAAGTTACAGTCATTTTTTTTGAACATGATAATCTCTACACCGGGGAATCAATTGGAAATGGTACCCTCTAGACCGGGGAATAAAGTTACAGTTAATTGTTAATTTCGACATGGGGCCCTCTACACTGGGGAATATAGTTACAGTTCATTGTTAATTGAGACGTGATAACCTTTAATCCGGGGAATAATTTTACAGCTAATTGTTAATTTAGACATGATAAACTCTGCACTGTGGATTAAAGTAACAGATAATTGTTAATTTAGACATGATATCCTCTACACCACAGAATAAAGCTACAGTTAATGTTTAATTTGACATGATATTCTGTACACGAGAGAATAAATTTACAGTTAACTTTTAATCTGACATAATATCCTCTACACCGGGGAATAAAGTTAATGTAATTGTTAATTTGACAAGATACCCTCTACACTGGGGAAAAATGTTACAGTTAATTGTTAATTTAGACATGATACTCTCTACACCAGAGATCAAAGTTACAGTTAATTGTTAATTTAGACATGATACCCTCTACACCAGAAAATAAAGTTACAGTTAATTGTTGAATTTCCATGATACCCTCAACACTGTGGAATAAAGTTACAGTGATTTTTTTTTAATATCGTACTCTCTACACTGGGGAATACAGGTAGAGTTAATTTGAAATGGTACCCTCTACACCGGGAAAAAAATTACAGTTAATTGTTAATTTTGACATGATACACTCTACACCCTGGAATGAAGTTAAAGTCCATTGTTAGTTTGATATGATACCCTCGGCACCGGGGAATAAAGTAAAGTTCAATTGTTAATTTAGACATTAAATCCTCTACACCGGGGAATAAAGTTACAGTTAATTGTTAATTCGACATGATGTCCGCTGCACTGGTGAATAAAATTATAGTTAAT
Organism: Squalus acanthias; assembly: GCA_030390025.1. Taxonomy (NCBI): domain Eukaryota; kingdom Metazoa; phylum Chordata; class Chondrichthyes; order Squaliformes; family Squalidae; genus Squalus; species Squalus acanthias. The sequence continues at coordinate 3,472,867 of JASTWF010000034.1, read as the reverse complement.
TGTTAATTTCGACGTGACGCCCTCTACACCGGTGAATAAAGTTACAGTTAATTGTTAATTTAGATATGATGCCTTCTACATACGAGAATAAATTTACATTTATTTGTTAATTCTGATATGATTCCCTCCAATCCGTGAAATAAAGTTACAGTTAATTGTAAATTAAGAAAAGATTCCCACCACACCAGTGAATAAAGTTACTGTCAATTGTTAATTTGACTTGATACCCACTACACCAGGGTATAAAGTTACAGTTAATTGTTAATTTAGACATGATACCATCTACACACGGGAATAAAGTTACAGTTAATTGTTAATTTGACATGATGCCCTCTACACTGGGGAGTAAAGTTACAGTTAATTGTTACTTTGACATGATGCCCTCAACACCAGAAAATAAAGTTACACTTAATTGTTGAATTTACATGATGCTCTCTGCACTGTGGAATAAAGTTACAGTTAATTGTTAATTATGACATGATGCACTCAACACCGGGGAATAAAGTTGAAGTGATTTGTTAATCTGTGATGATACCCTCTATACTGGGGAATAAAGTTACAGCTAATTGTTAATTTGACATGATAACCTCTGCACTGGGGAATAAAGTTACAGTAAATTGTTAATTTGACATGATGCCTTTAACTCCAGGGAATAAAGTTACAGTTCATATTAATTTTAAATGATGCCCTCTACACTGGGGAATAAAGTTGAAGTGATTTGTTAATCTGTGATGATACCCTCTATACTGGGGAATAAAGTTACAGCTAATTGTTAATTTGACATGAGACCCTCTATACAGGGGAATAAAGTTACAGTTCATTGTTAATTGAGAGACGATACCCTCTACACCGGGGAATAAGTTTACTGTTAATTGTTAATTGAGACATGATACGCTCTACACTAGAAAACAAAGTTACAGTTAATTGTTAATTTGACATGATGCCCTCTGCACTGCGGAATAAACTTACAGTTAATTGTTAATTTTGACATGATACACTCTACACCGGGGTATAAAATTACACTCAATTGTAAATTTGACATGATACCCTCTGCACCGGGGAATAAAGTAAATGTCAATTGTTTATTTAGGCATGAAACCCTCGACAACAGTGAATAAAGTTAGAGTTAATTATTAATTTGATTTGATATCCTCTACACTGGGGAATAATGTTAAAGTTAATTGTTAATTTTGAAATGATAACCTCTGCACAGGAGAATAAAGTTACAGTTAATTTTTAATTTGACATTATGCCCTCTACACTGCGGAATAAAATTACAGTTAAATGTTAATTTTGACATGATGACCTCTACACCGGGCAATAAAGTTACAGTTAATTGTTAATTTAGACATGATATCTTCTACACAGGGGGATAAAGTTACAGTTAATTGTTAATTTAGACAGGATTCCCTCAACATCGGGGAATAAACTTACTGTTAATTGTTAAGTTAGACATGTTTTTCTCTACACAGGGGAGTAAAGTTACAGTTAATTGTTAATTTAGACATGATAAGCACTACACCGGGGAATAATTTTTCAGTTAATTGTTAATTTAGACATGATATCCTCGACAGCACAGAATAAAGTTACAGTCAATTTGCAATTTGACATGATATCCTGTACACAAATGAAAAATGTTACAGTTAATTTTTAAATGACATAATATCCTCTACACCGGGGAATAAAGTAAATTTAATTGTTAATTTGACATGATACCCTCTACATCAGAGAATAACGTTACAGTTAATTGTTAATTTGACATGATACCTTCTACACCGGAGAATACATTAACAGTTAATTTGTAATTTGACATGATATCCTTTAAACCGGGGAATAAAGTTACAGTTAATTGTTAATTTCACATGGCACCCTCTACACCAGAGAATAAAATTAGAATTAATTGATAATTTGACATGATACCCTCTACACCGGGAATAATGTTACAGTTAATTGTTAATTTGAAATGATATCCTCTGCACCAGGGAAAAAAGTTACAATAACTTGTTAATTTGATATAATGCCCTCTACACCGGGGTATAAAGTTACAGTTAATTGATAATTTGACATGATACTCTCTACTCCGGGAAATAAATTTACAGTTAATTGTTAATTAAACATGACACCCTGTACATTGTGGATTAAAGGTACTTTCAATTGCAAATTTGACATGATGCCCTCTACACCGGGGAATAAAGTTGAAGTTAATTGTTAATCTGTCATGATACCCTCTACACTGGGGAATAAAATTACAGTAAATTGTCAATTTACACATGAGACCCTCTACAACAGAGAATAAAGTTAGAGCTAATTGTTGAATTGACGTGATACCCTCCACACTGTGTAATAAAGTTACAGTCATTTTTTTTGAACATGATAATCTCTACACCGGGGAATAAAGAGGCAGTTAATTGGAAATGGTACCCTCTAAACCGGGGAATAAAGTTACAGTTAATTGTTAATTTGACATGATGCCCTCTACACTGCGGAATAAAATTACAGTTACATGTTAATTTTGACATGACACCCTCTACACCGGGGAATAAAGTTACAGTTAATTATTAATTTGACATGATACCCTCTACACCTGGGAATAAAGTTACAGTTAATTGTTAATTTGACATGATACCATCTACACCGGGGAATAAATTTACAGTTAATTGTTGATTTTACATGATGCCCTCAACACCGGGGAATAAAGTTGAAGTTAATTGTTAATCTGTCATGATACCCTCTACACTGGGGAATAAAATTACAGTAAATTGTCAATTTAGACATGAGACCCTCTACACCAGAGAGTAAAGTTACAGCTAATTGTTGAATTGACGTGATACCCTCCACACTGTGTAATAAAGTTACAGTCATTTTTTTTGAACATGATAATCTCTACATCGGGGAATAAAGAGGCAGTTAATTGGAAATGCTACCCTCTAAAGCGGGGAATAAAGTTACAGTTAATTGTTAATTTGACATGATACCCTCTACACCGTGGAATAAAGTTACAGTTAATTGTTAATTTTACATGATACCCTCGACACTGGGGAATAAAGTTACAGTTAATTGTTAATTTGACATGATATCCTCTACACCGGGGAATAAAGTTATCGTTAATTGTGAATTTAGACATGATGCCGTCTACACCAGAAAATAACGTTACACTTAATTGTTGAATTTACATGATGCTCTCAGCACTGTGGAAAAAAGTTACAGTTAATTTTGTTTAACATTGTAATCTCTACACTGGTATATAAAGATACAGTTAGTTTGAAATGGTATCCTCTACACCGGGGAATAAAGTTACAGTTAATTGTTAATTTGACATGATAACCTCTATACCGGGGAATAAAATTACAGTTAATTGTTAATTTGACATGATACCCTCGGCACCGGGGAATAAAGTAAATGTCAATTGTCAATTTAGACATGAAGCCCTCTACACTGGGGAATAATTTTAAATTTAATTGTTAATTTGTCATGATGTCCGCTACAGCGGGGAATAAAGTTATAGTTAAATGTTAATTTCGACGTGATGCCCTCTACACTGGTGAATAAAGTTACAGTTCATTGTTAATTTAGACATGATACCTTCTACACAGGGGATTAAATGTACAGTTATTTGTTAATTTAGATATGTTTCCCTCCACACTGTGAAATCAAGTTACAGTTAATTGTAAATTAAGAAAAGTTTCCCACCACACCAGGGAATAAAGTTACTGTCAATTGCTAATTTGACATTATATCCTCTACACCGGGGAATACAGTTACCTTTAATTGTTAATTTAGACATGATACCCTCTACATCAGAAAATAAATTTACAGATAATTGTTGAATTTTCATGATACCCTCTACACTGTGGAATAAAGTTACATTTATTTTTTTTAACATGGTAATCTCTACACTGGGGAATAAAGATACAGATAATTTGAAATGGTACCCTCTACACCGGGGAATAAAGTTACAGTTAATTGTTAATTTGACATGATACCCTCTACACCAGGGAATAAAATTACAGTCGATTGTTAATTTGACATGATGCCCTCTACACCGAAGAATAAAGTTACAGTTAATTGTTAATTTGACATGATACCCTCTACACCAGCGAATACAATTACAGTAATGTTTTTAGTTGACTTGATAACCTCTACACCAGGGAATAAATTTACAGTTAATTGTTAATTTGACATGATTCCCTTTACACTGTGGAATAAAGTTACAGTTAATAGTTAATTAGACATGTTACCTCTACACCGGGGAATAAAGTTACAGTTAATTGTTGATTTTACATGATGCCCTCAACACCGGGGAATAAAGTTGAAGTTAATTGTTAATCTGTCATGATACCCTCTACACTGGGGAATAAAATTACAGTAAATTGTCAATTTAGACATGAGACCCTCTACACCAGAGAATAAAGTTACAGCTAATTGTTGAATTGACGTGATACCCTCCACACTGTGTAATAAAGTTACAGTCATTTTTTTTGAACATGATAATCTCTACACCGGGGAATCAATTGGAAATGGTACCCTCTAGACCGGGGAATAAAGTTACAGTTAATTGTTAATTTCGACATGGGGCCCTCTACACTGGGGAATATAGTTACAGTTCATTGTTAATTGAGACGTGATAACCATTAATCCGGGGAATAATTTTACAGTTAATTGTTAATTTAGACATGATAAACTCTGCATTGTGGATTAAAGTAACAGATAATTGTTAATTTAGACATGATATCCTCTACACCACAGAATAAAGCTACAGTTAATTTTTAATTTGACATGATATCCTCTACACGAGAGAATAAATTTACAGTTAATTTTTAATCTGACATAATATCCTCTACACCGGGAATAAAGTTAATGTAATTGTTAATTTGACAAGATATCCTCTACACTGGGGAAAAATGTTACAGTTAATTGTTAATTTAGACATGATACTCTCTACGCCAGAGATTAAATTTACAGTTAATTGTTAATTTAGACATGATACCCTCTACACCAGAAAATAAAGTTACAGTTAATTGTTGAATTTACATGATACCGTCAACACTGTGGAATAAAGTTACAGTTATTTTTTTTAACATGGTAATCTATACACTGGGGAATAAAGATACAGTTAATTTGAAATGGTACCCTCTACACCGGGAAAAAAATTACAGTTAATTGTTAATTTTGACATGATACACTCTACACCCTGGAATAAAGTTAAAGTCAATTGTTAATTTGATATGATACCCTCGGCACCGGGGAATAAAGTAAAGGTCAATTGTTAAATTATACATTAAATCCTCTACACCGGGCAATAAAGTTACAGTTAATTGTTAATTCGACTTGATGCCCGCTACACTGGTGAATAAAGTTATAGTTAATTGTTAATTTCGACGTGATGCCCTCTACACAGGTGAATAAAGTTACAGTTAATTGTTAATTTAGATATGATGCCTTCTACATACGGGAATAAATTTACAGTTATTTGTTAATTCAGATATGTTTCCCTCCACAACGTGAAATAAAGTTACAGTTAATTGTAAATTAAGAAAAGATTCCCACCACACCAGGGAATAAAGTTACTGTCAATTGTTAATTTGACTTGATACCCACTACACCAGGGTATAAAGTTACAGTTAATTGTTAATTTAGACATGATACCATCTACACACGGGAATAAAGTTACAGTTAATTGTTAATTTGACATGATGCCCTCTACACTGGGGAATAAAGTTACAGTTAATTGTTACTTTGACATGATGCCCTCAACACCAGAAAATAAAGTTACACTTAATTGTTGAATTTACATGATGCTCTCTGCACTGTGGAATAAAGTTACAGTTAATTGTTAATTATGACATGATGCACTCAACACCGGGGAATAAAGTTGAAGTGATTTGTTAATCTGTGATGATACCCTCTATACTGGGGAATAAAGTTACAGCTAATTGTTAATTTGACATGATAACCTCTGCACTGGGGAATAAAGTTACAGTAAATTGTTAATTTGACATGATGCCTTTAACTCCAGGGAATAAAGTTACAGTTCATATTAATTTTAAATGATGCCCTCTACACTGGGGAATAAAGTTGAAGTGATTTGTTAATCTGTGATGATACCCTCTATACTGGGGAATAAAGTTACAGCTAATTGTTAATTTGACATGAGACCCTCTATACAGGGGAATAAAGTTACAGTTCATTGTTAATTGAGAGACGATACCCTCTACACCGGGGAATAGGTTTACTGTTAATTGTTAATTGAGACATGATACGCTCTACACTAGAAAACAAAGTTACAGTTAATTGTTAATTTGACATGATGCCCTCTGCACTGCGGAATAAACTTACAGTTAATTGTTAATTTTGACATGATACACTCTACACCGGGGTATAAAATTACACTCAATTGTAAATTTGACATGATACCCTCTGCACCGGGGAATAAAGTAAATGTCAATTGTTTATTTAGGCATGAAACCCTCGACAACAGTGAATAAAGTTAGAGTTAATTATTAATTTGATTTGATATCCTCTACACTGGGGAATAATGTTAAAGTTAATTGTTAATTTTGAAATGATAACCTCTGCACAGGAGAATAAAGTTACAATTAATTTTTAATTTGACATTATGCCCTCTACACTGCGGAATAAAATTACAGTTAAATGTTAATTTTGACATGATGACCTCTACACCGGGCAATAAAGTTACAGTTAATTGTTAATTTAGACATGATATCTTCTACACAGGGGGATAAAGTTACAGTTAATTGTTAATTTAGACAGGATTCCCTCAACATCGGTGAATAAACTTACTGTTAATTGTTAAGTTAGACATGTTTTTCTCTACACAGGGGAGTAAAGTTACAGTTAATTGTTAATTTAGACATGATAAGCACTACACCGGGGAATAATTTTTCAGTTAATTGTTAATTTAGACATGATATCCTCGACAGCACAGAATAAAGTTACAGTCAATTTGCAATTTGACATGATATCCTGTACACAAATGAAAAATGTTACAGTTAATTTTTAAATGACATAATATCCTCTACACCGGGGAATAAAGTAAATTTAATTGTTAATTTGACATGATACCCTCTACATCAGAGAATAACGTTACAGTAAATTGTTAATTTGACATGATACCTTCTACACCGGAGAATACATTAACAGTTAATTTGTAATTTGACATGATATCCTTTAAACCGGGGAATAAAGTTACAGTTAATTGTTAATTTCACATGGCACCCTCTACACCAGAGAATAAAATTAGAATTAATTGATAATTTGACATGATACCCTCTACACCGGGAATAATGTTACAGTTAATTGTTAATTTGAAATGATATCCTCTGCACCAGGGAAAAAAGTTACAATAACTTGTTAATTTGATATAATGCCCTCTACACCGGGGTATAAAGTTACAGTTAATTGATAATTTGACATGATACTCTCTACTCCGGGAAATAAATTTACAGTTAATTGTTAATTAAACATGACACCCTGTACATTGTGGATTAAAGGTACTTTCAATTGCAAATTTGACATGATTCCCTCTGCACCGGGGAATAACAAAACAGTCAATTGTTAATTTGACAGTATACCCTATACACCGGGGAATACAGTTTCAGTTAAATGTTAATTTGACATGATGCACTCTGCACCAAGGAATAAAGTTACAGTTAATTGTTAATTAAGACATGATGCCCTCCAAACCAGTGAATAAAGTTACAGTAAATTGCTAATTTAGTCATAATACCCTCTACACTGTGGAAAAAGTTACAGCTATTGTTAATTTAGAAATTATATCCTCTGCACGTGAGAATAATGTTACAGTGCATTTTTAATTTGACATGATATCCTCTACACCAGGGAATAAAGTTACAATTAATTGTTAATTTAGACATGATACCCTCTACAGCAGAGAATAAAATTACAGTTAATTGTTAATTTGACATGATGCCCACTACACCGGGGAATAAAGTTACATTTAAATATTCATTTTGAGATGATGCTTTCCACACCGGGGAATAAATATAAAGCTAATTGTTAATGTAGACCTGCTGCCTTCTACACCGGGGAATAAAGTTACAGTCAATTGTTTTTTTGACATGATATTCTCTACACTGGGGAATAAATATACAGTCAATTGTGAATTTGAAATTATACCCTCTACACCGGGTAATAAAGTTACAGATAATTGTTAATTTGACATGTTACCCTCAACATCTGGGAATAAAGTTATAATTGATTGTTAATTTGACATGATACCCTCTACACCTGGGAATAAAGTTACAGTTAATTGTTAATTTGACATGATACCATCTACACCGGGGAATAAATTTACAGTTAATTGTTGATTTTACATGATGCCCTCAACACCGGGGAATAAAGTTGAAGTTAATTGTTAATCTGTCATGATACCCTCTACACTGGGGAATAAAATTACAGTAAATTGTCAATTTAGACATGAGACCCTCTACACCAGAGAGTAAAGTTACAGCTAATTGTTGAATTGACGTGATACCCTCCACACTGTGTAATAAAGTTACAGTCATTTTTTTTGAACATGATAATCTCTACATCGGGGAATAAAGAGGCAGTTAATTGGAAATGCTACCCTCTAAAGCGGGGAATAAAGTTACAGTTAATTGTTAATTTGACATGATACCCTCTACACCGTGGAATAAAGTTACAGTTAATTGTTAATTTTACATGATACCCTCGACACTGGGGAATAAAGTTACAGTTAATTGTTAATTTGACATGATATCCTCTACACCGGGGAATAAAGTTATCGTTAATTGTGAATTTAGACATGATGCCGTCTACACCAGAAAATAACGTTACACTTAATTGTTGAATTTACATGATGCTCTCAGCACTGTGGAAAAAAGTTACAGTTAATTTTGTTTAACATTGTAATCTCTACACTGGTATATAAAGATACAGTTAGTTTGAAATGGTATACTCTACACCGGGGAATAAAGTTACAGTTAATTGTTAATTTGACATGATAAACTCTATACCGGGGAATAAAATTACAGTTAATTGTTAATTTGACATGATACCCTCGGCACCGGGGAATAAAGTAAATGTCAATTGTCAATTTAGACATGAAGCCCTCTACACTGGGGAATAAAATTACAGTTAATTGTTAATTTGTCATGATGTCCGCTACAGCGGGGAATAAAGTTTTAGTTAAATGTTAATTTCGACGTGATGCCCTCTACACTGTTGAATAAAGTTACAGTTCATTGTTAATTTAGACATGATACCTTCTACACAGGGGATTAAATGTACAGTTATTTGTTAATTTAGATATGTTTCCCTCCACACTGTGAAATCAAGTTACAGTTAATTGTAAATTAAGACAAGTTTCCCACCACACCAGGGAATAAAGTTACTGTCAATTGCTAATTTGACATTATATCCTCTACACCGGGGAATACAGTTACCTTTAATTGTTAATTTAGACATGATACCCTCTACATCAGAAAATAAATTTACAGATAATTGTTGAATTTTCATGATACCCTCTACACTGTGGAATAAAGTTACATTTATTTTTTTTAACATGGTAATCTCTACACTGGGGAATAAAGATACAATAATTTGAAATGGTACCCTCTACACCAGGGAATAAAGTTACAGTAAATTGTTAATTTGACATGATACACTCTACACCAGGGAATAAAATTACAGTCGATTGTTAATTTGACATGATGCCCTCTTCACCGAAGAATAAAGTTACAGTTAATTGTTAATTTGACATGATACCCTCTACACCAGCGAATACAATTACAGTAATGTTTTTAGTTGACTTGATAACCTCTACACCAGGGAATAAATTTACAGTTAATTGTTAATTTGACATGATTCCCTTTACACTGTGGAATAAAGTTACAGTTAATAGTTAATTAGACATGTTACCTCTACACCGGGGAATAAAGTTACAGTTAATTGTTGATTTTACATGATGACCTCAACACCGGGGAATAAAGTTGAAGTTAATTGTTAATCTGCCATGATACCCTCTAAACTGGGGAATAAAATTACAGTAAATTGTCAATTTAGACATGAGACCCTCTACACCAGAGAATAAAGTTACAGCTAATTGTTGAATTAACGTGAAACCCTCCACACTGTGTAATAAAGTTACAGTCATTTTTTTTGAACATGATAATCTCTACACCGGGGAATCAATTGGAAATGGTACCCTCTAGACCGGGGAATAAAGTTACAGTTAATTGTTAATTTCGACATGGGGCCCTCTACACTGGGGAATATAGTTACAGTTCATTGTTAATTGAGACGTGATAACCTTTAATCCGGGGAATAATTTTACAGCTAATTGTTAATTTAGACATGATAAACTCTGCACTGTGGATTAAAGTAACAGATAATTGTTAATTTAGACATGATATCCTCTACACCACAGAATAAAGCTACAGTTAATGTTTAATTTGACATGATATTCTGTACACGAGAGAATAAATTTACAGTTAACTTTTAATCTGACATAATATCCTCTACACCGGGGAATAAAGTTAATGTAATTGTTAATTTGACAAGATACCCTCTACACTGGGGAAAAATGTTACAGTTAATTGTTAATTTAGACATGATACTCTCTACACCAGAGATCAAAGTTACAGTTAATTGTTAATTTAGACATGATACCCTCTACACCAGAAAATAAAGTTACAGTTAATTGTTGAATTTCCATGATACCCTCAACACTGTGGAATAAAGTTACAGTGATTTTTTTTTAATATCGTACTCTCTACACTGGGGAATACAGGTAGAGTTAATTTGAAATGGTACCCTCTACACCGGGAAAAAAATTACAGTTAATTGTTAATTTTGACATGATACACTCTACACCCTGGAATGAAGTTAAAGTCCATTGTTAGTTTGATATGATACCCTCGGCACCGGGGAATAAAGTAAAGTTCAATTGTTAATTTAGACATTAAATCCTCTACACCGGGGAATAAAGTTACAGTTAATTGTTAATTCGACATGATGTCCGCTGCACTGGTGAATAAAATTATAGTTAATTGTTAATTTCGACGTGACGCCCTCTACACCGGTGAATAAAGTTACAGTTAATTGTTAATTTAGATATGATGCCTTCTACATACGAGAATAAATTTACATTTATTTGTTAATTCTGATATGTTTCCCTCCAATCCGTGAAATAAAGTTACAGTTAATTGTAAATTAAGAAAAGATTCCCACCACACCAGTGAATAAAGTTACTGTCAATTGTTAATTTGACTTGATACCCACTACACCAGGGTATAAAGTTACAGTTAATTGTTAATTTAGACATGATACCATCTACACACGGGAATAAAGTTACAGTTAATTGTTAATTTGACATGATGCCCTCTACACTGGGGAATAAAGTTACAGTTAATTGTTACTTTGACATGATGCCCTCAACACCAGAAAATAAAGTTACACTTAATTGTTGAATTTACATGATGCTCTCTGCACTGTGGAATAAAGTTACAGTTAATTGTTAATTATGACATGATGCACTCAACACCGGGGAATAAAGTTGAAGTGATTTGTTAATCTGTGATGATACCCTCTATACTGGGGAATAAAGTTACAGCTAATTGTTAATTTGACATGATAACCTCTGCACTGGGGAATAAAGTTACAGTAAATTGTTAATTTGACATGATGCCTTTAACTCCAGGGAATAAAGTTACAGTTCATATTAATTTTAAATGATGCCCTCTACACTGGGGAATAAAGTTGAAGTGATTTGTTAATCTGTGATGATACCCTCTATACTGGGGAATAAAGTTACAGCTAATTGTTAATTTGACATGAGACCCTCTATACAGGGGAATAAAGTTACAGTTCATTGTTAATTGAGAGACGATACCCTCTACACCGGGGAATAAGTTTACTGTTAATTGTTAATTGAGACATGATACGCTCTACACTAGAAAACAAAGTTACAGTTAATTGTTAATTTGACATGATGCCCTCTGCACTGCGGAATAAACTTACAGTTAATTGTTAATTTTGACATGATACACTCTACACCGGGGTATAAAATTACACTCAATTGTAAATTTGACATGATACCCTCTGCACCGGGGAATAAAGTAAATGTCAATTGTTTATTTAGGCATGAAACCCTCGACAACAGTGAATAAAGTTAGAGTTAATTATTAATTTGATTTGATATCCTCTACACTGGGGAATAATGTTAAAGTTAATTGTTAATTTTGAAATGATAACCTCTGCACAGGAGAATAAAGTTACAGTTAATTTTTAATTTGACATTATGCCCTCTACACTGCGGAATAAAATTACAGTTAAATGTTAATTTTGACATGATGCCCTCTACACCGGGCAATAAAGTTACAGTTAATTGTTAATTTAGACATGATATCTTCTACACAGGGGATAAAGTTACAGTTAATTGTTAATTTAGACAGGATTCCCTCAACATCGGGGAATAAACTTACTGTTAATTGTTAAGTTAGACATGTTTTTCTCTACACAGGGGAGTAAAGTTACAGTTAATTGTTAATTTAGACATGATAAGCACTACACCGGGGAATAATTTTTCAGTTAATTGTTAATTTAGACATGATATCCTCGACAGCACAGAATAAAGTTACAGTCAATTTGCAATTTGACATGATATCCTGTACACAAATGAAAAATGTTACAGTTAATTTTTAAATGACATAATATCCTCTACACCGGGGAATAAAGTAAATTTAATTGTTAATTTGACATGATACCCTCTACATCAGAGAATAACGTTACAGTTAATTGTTAATTTGACATGATACCTTCTACACCGGAGAATACATTAACAGTTAATTTGTAATTTGACATGATATCCTTTAAACCGGGGAATAAAGTTACAGTTAATTGTTAATTTCACATGGCACCCTCTACACCAGAGAATAAAATTAGAATTAATTGATAATTTGACATGATACCCTCTACACCGGGGAATAATGTTACAGTTAATTGTTAATTTGACATGATATCCTCTGCACCAGGGAAAAAAGTTACAATAACTTGTTAATTTTATATGATGCCCTCTACACCGGGGTATAAAGTTACAGTTAATTGATAATTTGACATGATACTCTCTACTCCGGGAAATAAATTTACAGTTAATTGTTAATTTGACATGACACCCTGTACATTGTGGATTAAAGGTACTTTCAATTGCAAATTTGACATGATTCCCTCTGCACCGGGGAATAACAAAACAGTCAATTGTTAATTTGACAGTATACCCTATACACCGGGGAATACAGTTTCAGTTAAATGTTAATTTGACATGATGCACTCTGCACCAAGGAATAAAGTTACAGTTAATTGTTAATTAAGACATGATGCCCTCCAAACCAGTGAATAAAGTTACAGTAAATTGCTAATTTAGTCATAATACCCTCTACACTGTGGAAAAAGTTACAGTTTATTGTTAATTTAGAAATTATATCCTCTGCACGTGGAATAATGTTACAGTGCATTTTTAATTTGACATGATATCCTCTACACCAGGGAATAAAGTTACAATTAATTGTTAATTTAGACATGATACCCTCTACAGCAGAGAATAAAATTACAGTTAATTGTTAATTTGACATGATGCCCACTACACCGGGGAATAAAGTTACATTTAAATATTCATTTTGAGATGATGCCTTCCACACCGGGGAATAAATATAAAGCTAATTGTTAATGTAGACCTGCTGCCTTCTACACCGGGGAATAAAGTTACAGTCAATTGTTTTTTTGACATGATATTCTCTACACTGGGGAATAAATATACAGTCAATTGTGAATTTGAAATTATACCCTCTACACCGGGTAATAAAGTTACAGATAATTGTTAATTTGACATGTTACCCTCAACATCTGGGAATAAAGTTATAATTGATTGTTAATTTGACATGATACCCTCTACACCGGGGAATAAAGTCACAGTTAATTGTTAATTTTACATGTAGGCCTCAACTCCGGGGAATAAAGTTGAAGTGAATTGTTAATCTGTCATGATACCCTCTGCACTGGGGAAGAAAGTTACAGTTAATTGTTAATTTGACATGATGACCTCTACCCCGGGGAATAAAGTTAAAGTTGATTGTTAATTGAGACATGATGACCTCTACACTGGGGAATAAGTTTACAGTAAATTGTTAGTTTCGACATGATAAACTCTGCAATCTGGATTAAAGTAACAGTTAATTGTTAATTTGGACATGATATCCTCTACACAAGAGAATAAAGTTACAGATACTTTTTAATTTGACATAATATCCTCTAAACCGGGGAAATTTTTTTCGGTCAATTGTTAATTTCAACAAGATAACCTCTGCACTGTGGAATAAAGTAACAGATAATTGTTAATTTAGACATGCTATCCTCTACAACACAGAATAAAGTTACAGTTAATTTTTAATTTGACATGATCTCCTGTACACAAGAGAATAAAGTAACAGTTAATTTTTATTTTGACATAATATCCTCTACACCGGGGAATAAAGTTAATTTAATTGTTAATTTGACACGATATCCCCTGCACTGGGGAAAAAAGTTACAGTTAAATGTTAATTTAGACATGATACTCTCTACAACAGAGAATTAAGTTACAGTTAATTGTTAATTTAGACATGATGCCCTCTACACCGGGGAATAAAGTTACAGTTAATTGTTAATTTAAATGATATCCTCTACACTGGGGAATAAAGTTATAGTTAATTGTTAATTTCGAAGTGATGCCCTCTACAATGGTGAATCAAGTTACAGTTAATTGTTAATTGAGACATGATACCTTCTGCACACGGGAATAAATTTACCGTTATTTGTTAATTCAGATATGTTTCCCTCTACACCGTGAAATAAAGTTACAGTTAATTGTAAATTAAGGAAAGTTTCCCACCACACCAGTGAATAAAGATACTGTCAATTGCTAATTTGACATGATACCCTGTACACCAAGGTGTAAAGTTGCAGTTAGTTGCTAAATTAGACATCATGCCCGCTGCACTGAGGATATCAGGTTACAGGTAATTGTTAATTTGATATGATACCCTCTACATCGGGGAATAAAGTTACAGTTAATTGTTAATTTTACATGTAGCCCTCAACTCCGGGGATTAAAGTTGAAGTGAATTGTTAATCTGTCATGATACCCTCTGCACTGGAGAAGAAAGTTACAGTTAATTGTTAATTTGACATGATGACCTCTACCCCGGGGAATAAAGTTAAAGTTGATTGTTAATTGAGACATGATGACCTCTACACCGGGGAATAAGTTTACAGTAAATTGTTAATTTCGACATGATAAACTCTGCAATCTGGATTAAAGTAACAGTTAATTGTTAATTTGGACATGATATCCTCTACACCAGAGAATAATGTTACAGATACTTTTTAATTTGACATAATATCCTCTAAACCGGGGAATAAAGTTACAGTTAATTTTAAATTTTTCATGATGCCCTCTACACCGGGGAATAAAGTTACAGTTAAATGTTAATTTTTCATGATGCCCTCTACACCGGGGAATAAAGTTGAAGTTAATTGTTAATTTGACATGATATCCTCTACACCGGGAAATAAAGTTATAGTGAATAGTTCATTTAGACATGATACCCTCTACACCAGAGAATAAAGTTGCAGTGAATTGTTAATTTAAACATGATACCCACTACTCCAGAGAATAAAGTTACAGTTAATAATTGAATTTACATGATACCCTCAACACCGGGGAATAAAGTTACAGTTAATTGTTGAACTTACATGATACCCTCTACACTGTGGAATAAAATATTAGTCATTTTTTTTTACATGTTAATCTCTACACTGGGGAATAGAGATACAGTTAATTTAAAATGGTGCCCTCTACACCGGGGTATATAGTTACAGTACATTTTTAATTTAGACATGATGCCCGCTACACCGTGGAATAAAGTTACAGTTAATTGTTAATTTAACATGATGCCCTCTACACCAGTAAATATAGTTACACTTAATATTTAATTTCAAACGATGCCCTCTACAACGGTGAATAAAGTTACAGTTAATTGTTAATTTAGATATGTTACCATTTACACAGGGGAATAAATTTACAGTTATTTGTTAATTTAGATATGTTTCCCTCCACACTGTGGAATAAAGTTACAGTTTAAGTAAATTAAGAAAAGTTTCCCACCACACCAGGGAATAAAGTTACTGTCAATTGGTAATTTGACATGATACCCTCCACCCCAGGGTATAAAGTTACAATTAATTGTTAAATAAGACATCATACCCTCTACACTGAGGATATAAGGTTACAGTTAATTGTTAATTTGATAGGATCCCCTCTACACCGGGGAATAAAGTTACAGTTAATTGTTAATTTTGAAATGACGCCCTCTACACCGGGGAATAAAGTTACAGTTAATTATTAATTTGACATGATACCCTCTACACCGGGGAATAAAGTTACAGTTAATTATTAATTTGACATGATACCATCTACACCGGGGAATAAAGTTACAATTAATTGTTGATTTTACATGATGCCCTCAACACCGGGGAATAAAGTTGAAGAGAATTGTTAATCTGTCATGATACCCTCTACACTGGGGAATAAAATTACAGTTAATTGTTAATTTAGACATGATACTTTCTACACAGGGGAATATAGTTACAGCTAATTGATAATATTAGACACGATACCCTCTACATCGGGGAATAACTTTACAGTTAATTGTTAATTTAGACATAATTCCTGCTTCATCGGGGAATAAAGTTACAGTTAATTGTTAAATTGACATGATGCCCTCTACACCAGTGAATATAGTTACACTTAATATTTAATTTGAAATGATTCCCTCTACAATGCAGAATAAGTCACAGTTAATAGTTAATTTAGACATGATCCACTCTGTTTCGGGGAATAAAGTTACAGTTAATTTTTAATTTTGAAATGATGCCCTCTACACCGGGGAATAAAGTTACAGTTAATTGTTAATTTGATATTATACCCTTTAGACCGGGGAATAAAGTTACAGTTAATTGTTAATTTGATATGATACCCTCTACACCGGGGAATAAAGTTCCAGTTAATTCTTAATTTAGACATGATACCTTCTACAAAGGGGTATAAAGTTACAATTAATGGTTTATTTAGACATGATCCCCTCCACACCGGGGAATATAGTTGCAGTTAATTGCTAATTTGGCATAATACCCTCTACACCGGGAAATAAAGTTACAGTTAATTGTTAATTTTATATGATACCATCTTCACCGGGGAATAAAGTTATATTTAATTGTTAATTTGACATGATATCCTCTACACCGGGGAATAAAGTTACAATTTAATTATTGAATTGACATGATACCCTCTACACTGTGGAATAAAGTTATTCATTTTTTTAACATGATAATCTCTGCACCGGGGAATAAAGTTACAGTTAATTGTTGAATTGACATGATACACTCTACACCTGGGAATAATGTCGGCTTCACAAAATCCCCCAGAAACTCGAACAGAACCCTAACTCGAACAGATTTCCAGCATCCGCAGTATTTTGCTATTGTCCTAAGTGAAGTGATTTGAGGTAAAACACTTAGTTTTGGAATTTTTTAAAGATCAGGGAAGAAAAACCCTGAGGAAAATGACTTTTTAAATCTTACTGTTGGGAAAGACACCTTTCACAGGCACCGATAGGTTGCGGAGCGGCGTGGCCAGGCAGTGGACAGCTTTGGGTATTGGGGCCCAATCAATCTGTATGGGAATGTGTTTACACTGCCTTCCTACCAAGAAGGAAGAGACAAACCCAAAAGCCTCACACACACATCGAAATATGAATAATCCAAGACCTTTTTTGAAATTCCCAGGCCCAAACAGGATACCAGAAGACTGAAATCAATAAAACATTTAGTGCCCCAATTTACTTCATCAAAAACCAATCAACCAGGTATCCACAGGACGGATTTAAAGCGCGCCAAAAACCTAGGACAATAGGGACAAGATTTGGCGCGTAGATAAAGGCCTTGCCTAAATCGGAAGCTATCAGGACATGTTTAACACCAAGTTGAAGCCATCGAAACTGACAAGCCCGCCAAAACTAAGACAATGGAGTAAACAGAGCTCATTTGAAATCTAAAGGAAACCGTTTTAGTAAGGGGTTTTGGGCGCGAAAAGGAAAGTATAATTGGGGGCCTAATGTCACAAGACTCTCTCTCTGGACTCGCTGACAACGCACTCAACGCTCGCACAGCTCTCTCTCTCTCTCTCTCTCTCAGCTCTGCTCCAGCAAAGACACCAGCAGCCACGAGGAGAAGGAGGAAAGAAGGCCAACAACTTCACAAACAGACCAACACACAAGAAGAAACCAGCGCGACTGCCTCAGTGACCATCGGACACCTCGCGGCAACAAGGGCCTTACGAAACCTTTTGCTCAAAAGACTCTAAACCCTAACTCTCAACTCTCAAGGATTCGTTCGGTGAGCATTATCCCTGATCTCCTGAAACCAAAACCTAGCTAGATAGTGGGATTTTTGGGATGGGCAAGGTTTTTTTTGTATATTGTCGGTCTCCCTCGACTGTACCGTGTATCCCCAACCTGTGTTCAAGTATTAAGTGTGTTTTAAATTTGTTACCTTTTTCTTTTAACAAAATCAGAATTCTTTCATCAGAACCTGTTGTCTACTGAATCTTTGTTCACGACCCGTAAATAAGTCCAAAGTCTAGGAACCAGGGGCGTGGGATCGATTCGAACCGCTCACTGAGTCAGAGGTGACGGCTGAGCCCAATACAACACCCTACAATAAAGTTAAAGTCAATTGTTAATTCTGACATGATACCCTCGGCACCGGGGAATAAAGTAATTGTCAATTGTTAATTTAGGCATGAAACCCTCTACAGCAGGGAGTAAATTTACAGTTAATTGTTAATTTGACATGATATCCTCTTCACCGTGGAATAAAGTTTCATTTAATTGTTAATTTGACGTTATATCCTCTACACTGGGGAATAATGTGAAAGTGAATTTTTAATTTGTCATGATACCCTTTTCACTGGGGAATCCAGTACCAGTCAATTGTTAATTGTTAATTTAGACAGGATTCCCTCAACACCGGGGGATATAGTTACAGTTAATTGTTAATTTAGACATGATACCCTCTACACCGGGGAATAGATTTACAATTAATTGTTAATTTTGACATGAAACCCTCTACACCGGGGTCTAAAGTTACAGATAATTGTTAATTTCACATGATAACCTCTACACTGGGGAATAAACTTAAAGTTAATTTTTAACTTGTCATGATATCCTCCACGCTGAGAATATAAAGTTACAGTTTATTGTTGACTTGATGCCCTCTGCAACAGTAAAAATAGTTACACTTATTATTTAATTTGAAATGATGCCCTCTACAACAGTGAATAAAGTTACAGTTAATTGTTAATTTAGACATGTTATTTGTACACAGGGGAATAAATTTACATTTATGTGTTAATTTAGATATGTTTCCCTCCACACTGAAGGAATAAAGTTACAGTTTATTGTAAATTAAGAAAGGTTTTCCACCACACCAGGGAATAAAGTTACTGTCAATTGGTAATTTGACATGATACCCTCCACACCAGGGTATAAAGTTACATTTAATTGTTAAATAAGACATCATACACTCTACACTCAGGATATAAGGTTACAGGTAATTGTTAATTTGACATGATCACCTCTACACCGGGGAATAAAGTTCCAGTTAATGGTTAATTTGATAGGATACCCTCTACACTGGGGAATAAAGTTACAGTTAATTGTTAATTTTACATTATGCCCTGAACACCGGTTAATAAAGTTGAAGTTAATTGTTAATTTTTCATGATACCCTCTACACTGGAGAATAAAGTTACAGTAAATTGTTGAATTTACATGATACCCTCCACACTGTGGAATAAAGTTGCAGTCATTTTTTTTAACATGATAATTTCTACACTGGGGAATAAAGATACAGTTAATTTGAAATGGTTCCCTCTACACCGGTGAATAAAGTTACAGTTAATTGTTAATTTCGACATGATGCACTCTACACCGGGGAATAAAGTTACAGTTAATGGTTAATTTTGACATGATACACTATACACAGGGGAATAAAGTTACACTCAATTGTTAAATTGACATGATACCCTATACACCGGGGAATAAAGTTACAGTTAATTGTTAATTTCGACATGATATACTCTACACCGGGGAATAACGTAAATATCAATTGTTAATTTAGGCATGAAACACTCTACACAAAAGAGCAAATTTACAGTTGATAGTTAATTTGACATGATATCCTCTGCACTGGGGAATAATGTTAAAGTTAATTGTTAATTTGACATGATGCCCTATACACCGGTGAATAAAGTTACAATTAATTGTTAATTTCGACATGATACACTCTACACTGGGGAATAAAGTTACAGTTAATTGTTAATTTAGACATGATACCTTCTCAACAGGGGAATAAAGTTACACTTAATTGTTAAATTAGACATGATACCTTCTCAACAGGGGAATAAAGTTACACTTAATTGTTAATTTAGACATTAGACCTTCTACACTGGTGATCAAAGTTACAGTTAATTGTTAATTTTACATGATAACCTCTCCACCGGTGAATAATTATACAGTTAATTGTTAATTTTAGACATGATATCCTCTACAGCACAGAATAAAGTCACAGTTAATGTTGAATTTGGCATGACATCCTGTACGCAAGAGAACAATTTTACAGTTAATTTTTAATTGACATAATATCCTCTACACTGGGGAAGAAAGTTACTGTTAATTGTTAATTTAGACATGATACCCACTACAATGCGGAATAAAGTTACAGTTAATTGTTAATTTTTACATGATGCCCTCTACACCGGGGAATAAAGTTACAGTAAATTGTTAATTTGATATGATACCCTCTACACCGGGAAATAAACTTACAGTTAATTGTTAATTTTTCATGATGTCTTCTACACTGTGAAATAAAGTTACAGTTAATTGCTAATTTCGACATGATGCACTCTACACCGGGGAATAAAGTTACAGTTAATTGTTAATTTGATATGATACCCTCTACACTGGGGAATAAAGTTACAGTTAATTGTTAATTTTACATTATGCCCTCAACACCGGGGAATAAAGTTGAAGTTAATTGTTAATCTGTCATGATACCCTCTACACTGGGGAATAAATTTCCAGTAAATTGTTGAATTTACACGATACCCTCCACACTCTGGAATAAAGTTGCAATCATTTTTTTTAACATGATAATTTCTACACTGGGGAATAAAGATACACTCAATTGTTAAATTGACATGATACCCTCAACACCGGGGAATAAAGTTACAGTTAATTGTTAATTTCGACGTGATATCCTCTACAACGGGGAATAACGTAAATATCAATTGTTAATTTAGGCATGAAACACTCTACACCAGGGAGTAAATTTACAGTTAATTGTTAATTTGACATGATATCCTCTACACTGGGGAATAATGTTAAAGTGAATTGTTAATTTGACATGATAACCTATACACCGGGGAATAAAGTTACAATTAATTGTTATTTTCGACATTATGGCCTTCACACTGGGGAATAAATTTACAGTTAATTGTTAATTTAGAAATGATACCTTCTCAACAGGGGAATAAAGTGACAATTAATCGTTCATTTAGACATGATACCTTCTCAACAGTGGAATAAAGTTACACTTAATTCTTAATTTAGACATGATACCTTCTACACTGGGGAACAAAGTTACAGTTAATTGCTAATTTAGACATGATACCCTCTACACCGGGGAATAAAGTTAATTTAATTGTTAATGTGACATGATATAGTCTACACTGGGGAAAAAAGTTACTTTTAATTGTTAATTTAGACATGACACCCACTACAATGCGGAATAAAGTTACAGTTAATTATTCATTTTTACATGATGCCCTCTACACCGGGGAATAAAGTTACAGTAAATTGTAAATTTGACATCCTAACCTCTACACCGGAGAATAATTTTACAGTTAATTTTTAATTTAGACATGATATCTTCTACAGCACAGAATAAAGTCACAGTTAATTTTTAATTTGGCATGATATCCTGTACACAAGAGAACAATTTTACAGTTAATTTTGAATTGACATAATATCCTCTACACCGGGGAATAAAGTTAATTTAATTGTTAATTTGACATGATATACTCTACACTGGGTAAAAAAGTTACGGTTAATTGTTAATTTAGACATGATACCCACTACAATGCGGGATAATGATGCAACTAATTGTTAATTTTCACATGATGCCCTCTACACCGGGGGATAAAGTTGCAGTAAATTGTTAATTTGATATGATACCCTCTACACCGGGAAATAAAGTTACAGTTAATTGTTAATTTTTCATGATGTCCTCAACACTCTGAAATAAAGTTAAAGTTAATTGTTAATTTAGACATGATACCCTGTACACCAGAGAATAAACTTACTGTTAATTGTTGAATTTACATGATACCCTCTACACTGTGGAATAAAATTACAGTCAATAATCTCTACACTGCGGAATAATGATACATTTAATTTGAAATGGAACCCTCTACACTGAGAAATAAAGTTACAGTTAATTGTTAATTTGATATGATACACTCTGCACCGTGGAATATAGTTACAGTTAATTGCTAATTTTGACATAATATCCTTTACACCGAGGAATAAAGTTACAGTTAATTGTTAATTTTGACATAATGCCCTCTACACCGGGGAATAAGTTACAGTTAATTGTTAATTCGACATGATATCCTCTAAACCAGGGATTAAGGTTACAGTTAATTGTTAACTTAAACATCATACACATCACACCGGGGAATATAGTTACAGTTAATTGCAAATTTTGACATGATGCCCTCTACACCGGGGAAAGAAGTTACAGTTAATTGTTAATTTTGACATGATGCCCTCTACACCGGGGAGTAAAGTTACAGTTAATTGTTCATTTGATATGATACCCTCTACATCGTGAAATAAAGTTACAGTTAATTGTTAATTTTATATGATGCCCTCAACACCGGAGAATAAAGTTGAAGTTAATTGTTAATCTGTCATGATACCCTCTACACCGGGCAATAAAGTTACAGTTAATTGTTAATTTCGACATGATGCCCTCTACACCTGGGGAATAAAGTTACATTTAATTGTTAATTTATACATGCCACCCTCTGGACCAGAGAATAAAGTTACAGGTAATTGTTGAATTTACATGATACCCTCTACACCGGGGAATAAAGTAAAAGTGAATTTTTTTATCATGATAATCTCTACACAGAGGAATAAAGATACAGTTAATTTGAAATGATACCCTCTACACCGGGGCATAAAGTTACAGTTAATTGTTAAATTAATATGATGCCCTCGACACCGGGGAATAAAGATACAGCTAATTGTTAATTTAGACATGATAACCTCGACACCGGGAAATAAAGTAACAGTTAATTCTTAATTTGACATGATGCCCTCTACACCGGAGAATAAAGTTACAGTTAATTTTTAATTTGCCATTATGCCCTCTACACCGGGCAATAAAGTTACAGTTAATTGTTAATTTCGACATGATGCCCTCTACACTGGGGAATAAAATTACAGTTAATCGTTAATTAAGACATGATTCCCGGTATTCCAGGGAATGAAGTTACAGTTAATTGTTAATTTACACATGATACCTTCTACACTGGGGAATAAAGTTACAGTTAATTGTTAATTTAGACAGGATTCCCTCAAAAACGGGGAATTAAGTTACAGTTAATTGTTAATTTAGACAGGATCCCCTCAACACCGGGGAATAAAGTTACAGGTAATTGTTAATTTAGACATGATTCCTGCTACATCGAGGAATAAAGTTACTGTTATATGTTGATTTGACACGATACCCTCTACATCAGTGAATATAGTTACCCTTAATATTTATTTTGACATGAAGCCCTCTACAACGGTGAATAAAGTTACAGTTAATTGTTAATTTCGATATGATGCCCTATGCACCGGGGAATATAGTTACGTTTAATTGCTAATTTTGGCATGATACCCTGTATACCGGGGAATAAAGTTACAGTTAATTGTTAATTTAGACATGATTCCCTGCACACCATAGAATAAAGTTACAGTCAATTGCTAATTTTCACATGATATCCTCTACACTTTGGAATAATGTTAATTGTTAATTATGCCATGATGCCTGCTACACTGGGGAATAAATATAAATGTAATTTTAATTTGTCATGAAAACCTCTACACTGGGAATTAAGTTACAGTTGATTGTTAATTTTACATGATACCCTCTGCACAGGGGAATAAAGTTAAAGTTGATTGTTAATTTTACATGATACCTTCTGCACAGGGGAATAAATTTACAGTTAATTGTTAATGTAGACTTGATTCCCTGCACACCGGGGAATAAAGTTGCAGTTAATTGTTAATTTAGAAATGATACCTTCTCAACAGGGGAATAAAGTGACACTTAATCGTTAATTTAGACATGATAACTTCTACACTGGTGAACAAAGTTACAGCTAATTGCTAATTTAGACAGGATACCCTCCACATCGGGGAATAAAGTTACTGTTAATTGTTAATTTGGCATCATAACCTCTACAGCGGAGAATAATTTTACAGTTAATTGTTAATTTAGACATGATGTCATCTACAGCACAGAATAAAGTCACAGTTAATTTGGCATGATATCCTGTACACAAGAGAACAATTTTACAGTTAATTTTAAATTGACATAATATCCTCTACACCGGCGAATAAAGTTAATTTAATTGTTAATTTGGCATGATATACTCTACACTGGGGGAAAAAGTTACTTTTAATTGTTAATTTAGACATGATACCCACTACAATGCGGAATAAAGTTACAGTTAATTGTTAATTTCGACATGATGCCCTCTACACTGGGGAATAAAGTTACATTTAATTGTTAATTTAGACATGCCACCCTCTGGATCTGAGAATAAAGTTACAGGTAATTGTTGATTTAGACATGATATCTTCTACAGCACAGAATAAAGTCACAGTTAATTTTTAATTTGGCATGATATCCTGTACACAAGAGAACAATTTTACAGTTAATTTTGAATTGACATAATATCCTCTACACCGGGGAATAAAGTTAATTTAATTGTTAATTTGACATGATATACTCTACACTGGGTAAAAAAGTTATGGTTAATTGTTAATTTAGACATGATACCCACTACAATGCGGGATAATGATGCAACTAATTGTTAATTTTCACATGATGCCCTCTACACCGGGGGATAAAGTTGCAGTAAATTGTTAATTTGATATGATACCCTCTACACCGGGAAATAAAGTTACAGTTAATTGTTAATTTTTCATGATGTCCTCAACACTCTGAAATAAAGTTAAAGTTAATTGTTAATTTAGACATGATACCCTGTACACCAGAGAATAAACTTACTGTTAATTGTTGAATTTACATGATACCCTCTACACTGTGGAATAAAATTACAGTCAATAATCTCTACACTGCGGAATAATGATACATTTAATTTGAAATGGAACCCTCTACACTGAGAAATAAAGTTACAGTTAATTGTTAATTTGACATGATACCTTCTGCACAGGGGAATAAATTTACAGTTAATTGTTAATGTAGACATGATTCCCTGCACACCGGGGAATAAAGTTGCAGTTAATTGTTAATTTAGAAATGATACCTTCTCAACAGGGGAATAAAGTGACACTTAATCGTTAATTTAGACATGATACCTTCTCAACAGGGGAATAAAGTTACACTTAATTCTTAATTTAGACATGATAACTTCTACACTGGTGAACAAAGTTACAGTTAATTGCTATTTTAGACAGGATACCCTCTACATCGGGGAATAAAGTTACTGTTAATTGTTAATTTGGCATCATAACCTCTACAGCGGAGAATAATTTTACACTTAATTGTTAATTTAGACATGATATCCTCTACAGCACAGAATAAAGTCACAGTTAATTTTTAATTTGGCATGATATCCTGTACACAAGAGAACAATTTTACAGTTAATTTTAAATTGACATAATATCCTCTACACCGGCGAATGAAGTTAATTTAATTGTTAATTTGGCATGATATACTCTACACTGGGGAAAAAAGTTACTTTTAATTGTTAATTTAGACATGATACCCACTACAATGCGGAATAAAGTTACAGTTAATTATTAATTTTTACATGATGCCCTCTATACCAGTGAATAAAGTTACAGTAAATTGTTAATTTGACATCATAACCTCTACACCGGAGAATAATTTTACAGTTAATTGTTAATTTAGACATGATATCCTCTACAGCACAGAATAAAGTCACAGTTATTTTTTTTATTTGGCATGATATCCTGTACACAAGAGAACAATTTTACAGTTAATTTTTAATTGACATAAAATCCTCTACACCGGGGAATAAAGTTAATTTAATTGTTAATTTGACATGATATACTCTACACTGAGTAAAAAAGTTACGATTAATTGTTAATTTCGACATGATACCCACTACAATGCGGGATAATGATGCAACTAATTGTTAATTTTTACATGATGCCCTCTACACCGGGGGATAAAGTTACAGTAAATTGTTAATTTGATATGATACCCTCTACACCGGGAAATAAAGTTACAGTTAATTGTTAATTTTTCATGATGTCCTCAACACTCTGAAATAAAGTTACAGTTAATTGTTAATTTAGACATGATACCCTGTACACCAGAGAATAAACTTACTGTTAATTGTTGAATTTACATGATACCCTCTACACTGTGGAATAAAATTACAGTCAATAATCTCTACACTGGGGAATAATGATACATTAAATTTGAAATGGAACCCTCTACACTGAGAAATAAAGTCACAGTTAATTGTTAATTTGATATGATACACTCTGCACCGTGGAATATAGTTACAGTTAATTGCTAATTTTGACATAATATCCTTTACACCGAGGAATAAAGTTACAGTTAATTGTTAATTTTGACTTAATGCCCTCTACACCGGGGAATAAGTTACAGTTAATTGTTAATTCGACATGATATCCTCTAAACCAGGGATTAAGGTTACAGTTAATTGTTAACTTAAACATCATACACATCACACCGGGGAATATAGTTACAGTTAATTGCAAATTTTGACATGATGCCCTCTACACCGGGGAAAGAAGTTACAGTTAATTGTTAATTTTGACAGGATGCCCTCTACACCGGGGAGTAAAGTTACAGTTAATTGTTCATTTGATATGATACCCTCTACTTCGTGAAATAAAGTTACAGTTAATTGTTAATTTTATATGATGCCCTCAACACCGGAGAATAAAGTTGAAGTTAATTGTTAATCTGTCATGATACCCTCTACACCGGGCAATAAAGTTACAGTTAATTGTTAATTTCGACATGATGCCCTCTACACTGGGGAATAAAGTTACATTTAATTGTTAATTTATACATGCCACCCTCTGGACCAGAGAATAAAGTTACAGGTAATTGTTGAATTTACATGATACCCTCTACACCGGGGAATAAAGTAAAAGTGAATTTTTTTATCATGATAATCTCTACACAGAGGAATAAAGATACAGTTAATTTGAAATGATACCCTCTACACCGGGGAATAAAGTTACAGTTAATTGTTAAATTAATATGAAGCCCTTGACACCGGGGAATAAAGATACAGTTAATTGTTAATATAGACATGATAACCTCGACACCGGGAAATAAAGTAACAGTTAATTGTTAATTTCGACATGATGCCCTCTACACTGGGGAATAAAATTACAGTTAATCGTTAATTAAGACATGATTCCCGGTATTCCAGGGAATGAAGTTACAGTTAATTGTTAATTTACACATGATACCTTCTACACTGGGGAATAAAGTTACAGTTAATTGTTAATTTAGACAGGATTCCCTCAAAAAAGGGGAATTAAGTTACAGTTAATTGTTAATTTAGACCGGATCCCCTCTACACCGGGGAATAAAGTTACAGGTAATTGTTAATTTAGACATGATTCCTGCTACATCGAGGAATAAAGTTACTGTTATATGTTGATTTGACACGATACCCTCTACATCAGTGAATATAGTTACCCTTAATATTTATTTTGACATGAAGCCCTCTACAACGGTGAATAAAGTTACAGTTAATTGTTAATTTCGATATGATGCCCTATGCACCGGGGAATATAGTTACGTTTAATTGCTAATTTTGGCATGATACCCTGTATACCGGGGAATAAAGTTACAGTTAATTGTTAATTTAGACATGATTCCCTGCACACCATAGACTAAAGTTACAGTCAATTGCTAATTTTCACATGATATCCTCTACACTTTGGAATAATGTTACATTTAATTGTTAATTATGCCATGATGCCCGCTACACTGGGGAATAAATATAAATGTAATCTTTAATTTGTCATGAAAACCTCTACACTGGGAATTAAGTTACAGTTGATTGTTAATTTTACATGATACCCTCTACACCGGGGAATAAAGTTAAAGTTGATTGTTAATTTTACATGATACCTTCTGCACAGGGGAATAAATTTACAGTTAATTGTTAATGTAGACATGATTCCCTGCACACCGGGGAATAAAGTTGCAGTTAATTGTTAATTTAGAAATGATACCTTCTCAACAGGGGAATAAATTGACACTTAATCGTTAATTTAGACATGATACCTTCTCAACAGGGGAATAAAGTTCCACTTAATTGTTAATTTAGACATGTTAACTTCTACACTGGTGAACAAAGTTACAGTTAATTGCTAATTTAGACAGGATACCCTCTACATCGGGGAATAAAGTTACTGTTAATTGTTAATTTGGCATCATAACCTCTACAGCGGAGAATAATTTTACACTTAATTGTTAATTTAGACATGATATCCTCTACATCACAGAATAAAGTCACAGTTAATTTTTAATTTGGCATGATATCCTGTACACAAGAGAACAATTTTACAGTTAATTTTAATATGACATAATATCCTCTACACCGGCGAATAAAGTTAATTTAATTGTTAATTTGGCATGATATACTCTACACTGGGGAAAAAAGTTACTTTTAATTGTTAATTTAGAGATGATACCCACTACAATGCGGAATAAAGTTACAGTTAATTATTCATTTTTACATGATGCCCTCTATACCGGTGAATAAAGTTACAGTAAATTGTTAATTTGACATCATAACCTCTACACCGGAGAATAATTTTACAGTTAATTGTTAATTTAGACATGATATCCTCTACAGCACAGAATAAAGTCACAGTTATTTTTTTATTTGGCATGATATCCTGTACACAAGAGAACAATTTTACAGTTAATTTTTAATTGACATAAAATCCTCTACACCGGGGAATAAAGTTAATTTAATTGTTAATTTGACATGATATACTCTACACTGAGTAAAAAAGTTACGGTTAATTGTTAATTTAGACATGATACCCACTACAATGCGGGATAATGATGCAACTAATTGTTAATTTTTACATGATGCCCTCTACACCGGGGGATAAAGTTACAGTAAATTGTTAATTTGATATGATAACCACTACACCGGGAAATAAAGTTACAGTTAATTGTTAATTTAGGCATGATGCCGTGTACACCAGAGAATAAACTTACTGTTCATTGTTGAATTTACATGATACCCTCTACACTGTGGAATAAAATTACAGTCAATAATCTCTGCACTGAGAAATAAAGTTACAGTTAATTGTTAATTTGATATGATACACTCTGCACCGTGCAATATAGTTACAGTTAATTGCTAATTTTGACATAATATCCTTTACACCGAGGAATAAAGTTGCAGTTAATTGTTAATTTAGAAATGATACCTTCTCAACAGGGGAATAAAGTGACACTTAATCGTTAATTTAGACATGATACCTTCTCAACAGGGGAATAAAGTTACACTTAATTATTAATTTAGACATGATAACTTCTACACTGGTGAACAAAGTTACAGTTAATTGCTATTTTAGACAGGATACCCTCTACATCGGGGAATAAAGTTACTGTTAATTGTTAATTTGGCATCATAACCTCTACAGCGGAGAATAATTTTACACTTAATTGTTAATTTAGACATGATATCCTCTACAGCACAGAATAAAGTCACAGTTAATTTTTAATTTGGCATGATATCCTGTACACAAGAGAACAATTTTACAATTAATTTTAAATTGACATAATATCCTCTACACCGGCGAATGAAGTTAATTTAATTGTTAATTTGGCATGATATACTCTACACTGGGGAAAAAAGTTACTTTTAATTGTTAATTTAGACATGATACCCACTACAATGCAGAATAAAGTTACAGTTAATTATTAATTTTTACATGATGCCCTCTATACCAGTGAATAAAGTTACAGTAAATTGTTAATTTGACATCATAACCTCTACACCGGAGAATATTTGACAGTTAATTGTTAATTTAGACATGATATCCTCTACAGCACAGAATAAAGTCACAGTTATTTTTTTTATTTGGCATGATATCCTGTACACAAGAGAACAATTTTACAGTTAATTTTTAATTGACATAAAATCCTCTACACCGGGGAATAAAGTTAATTTAATTGTTAATTTGACATGATATACTCTACACTGAGTAAAAAAGTTACGATTAATTGTTAATTTCGACATGATACCCACTACAATGCGGGATAATGATGCAACTAATTGTTAATTTTTACATGATGCCCTCTACACCGGGGGATAAAGTTACAGTAAATTGTTAATTTGATATGATACCCTCTACACCGGGAAATAAAGTTACAGTTAATTGTTAATTTTTCATGATGTCCTCAACACTCTGAAATAAAGTTACAGTTAATTGTTAATTTAGACATGATACCCTGTACACCAGAGAATAAACTTACTGTTAATTGTTGAATTTACATGATACCCTCTACACTGTGGAATAAAATTACAGTCAATAATCTCTACACTGGGGAATAATGATACATTAAATTTGAAATGGAACCCTCTACACTGAGAAATAAAGTCACAGTTAATTGTTAATTTGATATGATACACTCTGCACCGTGGAATATAGTTACAGTTAATTGCTAATTTTGACATAATATCCTTTACACCGAGGAATAAAGTTACAGTTAATTGTTAATTTTGACTTAATGCCCTCTACACCGGGGAATAAGTTACAGTTAATTGTTAATTCGACATGATATCCTCTAAACCAGGGATTAAGGTTACAGTTAATTGTTAACTTAAACATCATACACATCACACCGGGGAATATAGTTACAGTTAATTGCAAATTTTGACATGATGCCCTCTACACCGGGGAAAGAAGTTACAGTTAATTGTTAATTTTGACAGGATGCCCTCTACACCGGGGAGTAAAGTTACAGTTAATTGTTCATTTGATATGATACCCTCTACTTCGTGAAATAAAGTTACAGTTAATTGTTAATTTTATATGATGCCCTCAACACCGGAGAATAAAGTTGAAGTTAATTGTTAATCTGTCATGATACCCTCTACACCGGGCAATAAAGTTACAGTTAATTGTTAATTTCGACATGATGCCCTCTACACTGGGGAATAAAGTTACATTTAATTGTTAATTTATACATGCCACCCTCTGGACCAGAGAATAAAGTTGGGACGGACTTCACTTGGCCAGTGCTGGGACTAGTGTCCTGGCGAATCGAATAACTAGGGCTGTGGAGAGGGCTTTAAACTAATTAGTGGGGGGGAGGTTTCAAGAGAGCAAAAAATAAAAATGACAACAGAGAGGGTCATAGACATAGGTAGCAGTAGGGGAATCACAAATCAGAGCGTGGCAGGAAGGGACAGAGTGTGTGGAGTAAAAGGTAAACTGGTAAAAAGTGAAAAAGCAGGAACTAAGTGCCACAAAGCATATTTGAAAGTTCTCTATCTGAATGCACGTAGCATTCGCAACAAAATAGACGAGTTAATGGCACAAATAACTACATATGGTTATGATATTGTGGCCATTACAGAAACATGGCTGCAGGGTGACAATGCCTGGGAATTAAACATACCAGGTTATTTAACGATCAGGAAGGACAGGCAGGAAGGAAGGGGAGGTGGGGTGGCTATGTTAATAAAGGAAGGAATCACTGTAATACAGAGTAATGATATTGGGTCAAAAAATCATGATAATGAAACAGTTTGGGTGGAGATAAGGAATAATAAGGGGAAAAAAACATTAGTGGGCGTAGTCTATAGGCCTCCGAACAGTTGCAACTCTATTGGACGGAGTATCAATCAGGAAATAGTTGAGGCATGTAATAAGGGAACATCTATAATTATGGGGGATTTTAACTATCATATTAATTGGACAAATCAAAAGGGGCAGGGCTACCTTGAGGATGAGTTCATTGAGTGTATTAGGGATGGGTTTCTTGAGCAGTATGTAACTGAACCGACCAGGGGGCAAGCAACCTTAGATCTGGTCCTGTGTAACGAGACAGGATTAATTAAAAATGTCCTAGTAAAGGATCCCCTTGGAATGAGTGACCATAACATGGTTGAATTCCATATTCAATTAGAGGGTGAGAAGGTTGGATCTCAAACAAGCGTGCTAAGCTTGAATAAAGGAGACTATGAAGGTATGCGAGCGGAATTGAGTAGAGTGGATTGGGAAAATAGATTAAAGGGTAAGACGACACATGATCAGTGGTGTACATTCAAGGAGTTATTTTACAACTTCCAAAAAAAATATATTCCACTGAAAAGAAAAGGGTGTAAAAGAAAGGACAGTCATCCGTGGCTAAGTAAAGAAATTAAGGATAGTATTCGACTAAAAACAAGGGCATATAAGGTAGCGAAATCTAGTGGGAGGACAGAGGATTGGGAAAACTTTAAAAGGCAGCAAAAAAATAACAAAAAGATTGATTAAGAAAGGGAAGATAGATTATGAAAGTAAATTAGCAAAAAATATAAAAACAGATAGTAAGAGTTTTTATAGTTATATAAAAAGAAAAAGGGTGGCTAAAGTAAATGTTGGTCCCTTAGAGGATGAGACCGGGAAATTAATGGTGGGAAATATGGAGATGGCAAAAACACTGAATGAATATTTTGTATCAGTCTTTACAGTAGAGGACACTAAGAATATCCCAACACTGGACAAACAGGGGGCTATAGGGGGAGAGGAGCTAAACACGATCAAAATCACTAAGGAAGTGGTACTCGGTAAAATAATGGGACTCAAGGCGGATAAATCACCTGGACCTGATGGCTTACATCCTAGAGTCTTGAAGGAAGTGGCGGTAGGGATTGTAGATGCATTGGTAATAATTTTTCAAAACTCCCTGGATTCCGCTAAGGTCCCGGCAGACTGGAAAACTGCTAATGTAACACCCTTATTTAAAAAGGGCAGTAGACAGAAGGCTGGTAACTATAGACCGGTTAGCCTAACATCTGTGGTAGGTAAAATTTTGGAGTCCATTATTAAGGAAACAGTAACAGGACATTTGGATAATCATAATTTAATAGGACAAAGTCAGCATGGTTTTACGAAGGGGAAGTCATGTTTGACAAATTTGCTGGAGTTCTTTGAGGAAGTAACATATAGAGTGGATAAAGGGGAACCAGTGGACGTAGTGTATTTAGACTTCCAAAAGGCATTTGACAAGGTGCCACACAAAAGATTATTGCTTAAGGTAAAAAATCACGGGATTGGGGGTAATATTCTGGCTTGGATAGAGGATTGGCTATCTAACAGAAAGCAAAGAGTTGGGATAAATGGTTCATTCTCAGACTGGCAATCAGTAACTAGTGGTGTTCCACAGGGGTCAGTGCTGGGTCCCCAACTCTTCACAATCTATATTAACGATTTGGAGGAAGGGACCAAGTGTAACATATCAAAATTTGCAGATGATACAAAGATGGGAGGGAAAGTAGTGAGTGAGGAGGACATAAAAAACCTGCAAGGGGACATAGACAGGCTAAGTAAGTGGGCAGAGATTTGGCAGATGGAATACAACACTGGAAAGTGTGAGGTGATGCACTTTGGCAGGAAAAATCCTAGAGCAATTTATTATCTTAATGGCAAGAAACTGGAGAGTACTGAAGTGCAAAGGGATCTGGGGGTCCTTGTGCACGAAACTCAAAAGGTTAGTATGCAGGTGCAGCAAGTGATTAAGAAGGCAAATGGAATGTTGGCTTTCATTGCTAGGGGGATAGAATATAAAAATAGGGAGGTATTGCTTCAGTTGTACAAGGTATTGGTGAGACCGCACCTGGAATACTGCATACAGTTTTGGTGTCCTTACTTAAGGAAAGACATCCTTGCTCTCGAAGCAGTGCAAAAAAGGTTCACTCGGTTAATCCCGGGATGAGGGGGTGGTCATATGAGGAGAGGTTGGGTAGATTGGGACTCTACTCATTGGAGTTCAGAAGAATGAGAGGCGATCTTATTGAAACATATAAGATTGTGAAGGGGTTGGATCGGGTGGATGCGGGGAGGATGTTCCCGATGACGGGTGAGACGAGAACTAGGGGACATAGTCTTAGAATAAGGGGCTGCTCTTTCAAAACTGAGATGAGGAGGAACTACTTCACTCGGAGGGTGGTAGGTCCATGGAATATGCTGCCACAAAAAGCTGTAGAAGCTACAACATTAATTAAATTTAAAACAGAAATAGACAGTTTCCTAGAAGTAAAGGGCATTAAGGGTTACGGGGAGCGGGCAGGAATTTGGACATGAGTCTAGGTTCGGATCGGTCATGGCCCTGTGGGTAGTGGAGCGGGCCCAGGGACTGAGTAGCCTGATTCTGCTCCTATTTCGTGTGTGCAATTCTGTTAGATTCAGGAGATGGTTCTGTGATAGATAGTAGATTGGCGGTTAGGATCAGATCAGCCATGATCTTATTGAATGGCGGAGCAGGCTCGAGGGGCCGATTGGCCTACTCCTGCTCCTATTTCTTATGTTCTTATGTTCTTATGTAATTGTTGAATTTACATGATACCCTCTACACCGGGGAATAAAGTAAAAGTGAATTTTTTTATCATGATAATCTCTACACAGAGGAATAAAGATACAGTTAATTTGAAATGATACCCTCTACACCGGGGAATAAAGTTACAATTAATTGTTAAATTAATATGAAGCCCTTGACACCGGGGAATAAAGATACAGTTAATTGTTAATATAGACATGATAACCTCGACACCGGGAACTAAAGTAACAGTTAATTGTTAATTTGACATGATGCCCTCTACACGGGAGAATAAAGTTACAGTTAATTTTTAATTTGCCATTATGCCCTCTACACCGGGCAATAAAGTTACAGTTAATTGTTAATTTCGACATGATGCCCTCTACACTGGGGAATAAAATTACAGTTAATCGTTAATTAAGACATGATTCCCGGTATTCCAGGGAATGAAGTTACAGTTAATTGTTAATTTACACATGATACCTTCTACACTGGGGAATAAAGTTACAGTTAATTGTTAATTTAGACAGGATTCCCTCAAAAACGGGGAATTAAGTTACAGTTAATTGTTAATTTAGACCGGATCCCCTCTACACCGGGCAATAAAGTTACAGTTAATTGTTAATTTCGACATGATGCCCTCTACACTGGGGAATAAAATTACAGTTAATCGTTAATTAAGACATGATTCCCGGTATTCCAGGGAATGAAGTTACAGTTAATTGTTAATTTACACATGATACCTTCTACACTGGGGAATAAAGTTACAGTTAATTATTAATTTAGACAGGATTCCCTCAAAAACGGGGAATTAAGTTACAGTTAATTGTTAATTTAGACCGGATCCCCTCTACACCGGGGAATAAAGTTACAGGTAATTGTTAATTTTGACATGATTCCTGCTACATCGAGGAATAAAGTTACTGTTGTATGTTGATTTGACACGATACCCTCAACATCAGTGAATATAGTTACCCTTAATATTTATTTTGACATGAAGCCCTCTACAACGGTGAATAAAGTTACAGTTAATTGTTAATTTCGATATGATGCCCTATGCACCGGGGAATATAGTTACGTTTAATTGCTAATTTTGGCATGATACCCTGTATACCGGGGAATAAAGTTACAGTTAATTGTTAATTTAGACATGATTCCCTGCACACCATAGACTAAAGTTACAGTCAATTGCTAATTTTCACATGATATCCTCTACACTTTGGAATAATGTTACATTTAATTGTTAATTATGCCATGATGCCCGCTACACTGGGGAATAAATATAAATGTAATCTTTAATTTGTCATGAAAACCTCTACACTGGGAATTAAGTTACAGTTGATTGTTAATTTTACATGATACCCTCTACACCGGGGAATAAAGTTAAAGTTGATTGTTAATTTTACATGATACCTTCTGCACAGGGGAATAAATTTACAGTTAATTGTTAATGTAGACATGATTCCCTGCACACCGGGGAATAAAGTTGCAGTTAATTGTTAATTTAGAAATGATACCTTCTCAACAGGGGAATAAATTGACACTTAATCGTTAATTTAGACATGATACCTTCTCAACAGGGGAATAAAGTTCCACTTAATTGTTAATTTAGACATGTTAACTTCTACACTGGTGAACAAAGTTACAGTTAATTGCTAATTTAGACAGGATACCCTCTACATCGGGGAATAAAGTTACTGTTAATTGTTAATTTGGCATCATAACCTCTACAGCGGAGAATAATTTTACAGTTAATTGTTAATTTAGACATGATATCCTCTACATCACAGAATAAAGTCACAGTTAATTTTTAATTTGGCATGATATCCTGTACACAAGAGAACAATTTTACAGTTAATTTTAAATTGACATAATATCCTCTACACCGGCGAATAAAGTTAATTTAATTGTTAATTTGGCATGATATACTCTACACTGGGGAAAAAAGTTACTTTTAATTGTTAATTTAGACATGATACCCACTACAATGCGGAATAAAGTTACAGTTAATTATTCATTTTTACATGATGCCCTCTATACCGGTGAATAAAGTTACAGTAAATTGTTAATTTGACATCATAACCTCTACACCGGAGAATAATTTGACAGTTAATTGTTAATTTAGACATGATATCCTCTACAGCACAGAATAAAGTCACAGTTATTTTTTTATTTGGCATGATATCCTGTACACAAGAGAACAATTTTACAGTTAATTTTTAATTGACATAAAATCCTCTACACCGGGGAATAAAGTTAATTTAATTGTTAATTTGACATGATATACTCTACACTGAGTAAAAAAGTTACGGTTAATTGTTAATTTAGACATGATACCCACTACAATGCGGGATAATGATGCAACTAATTGTTAATTTTTACATGATGCCCTCTACACCGGGGGATAAAGTTACAGTAAATTGTTAATTTGATATGATAACCACTACACCGGGAAATAAAGTTACAGTTAATTGTTAATTTAGGCATGATGCCGTGTACACCAGAGAATAAACTTACTGTTCATTGTTGAATTTACATGATACCCTCTACACTGTGGAATAAAATTACAGTCAATAATCTCTACACTGGGGAATAATGATACAATTAATTTGAAATGGAAACCTCTGCACTGAGAAATAAAGTTACAGTTAATTGTTAATTTGATATGATACACTCTGCACCGTGCAATATAGTTACAGTTAATTGCTAATTTTGACATAATATCCTTTACACCGAGGAATAAAGTTACAGTTAATTGTTAATTTTGACATAATGCCCTCTACACCGGGGAATAAGTTACAGTTAATTGTTATTTAGACATGATATCCTCTAAACCAGGGATTAAGGTTACAGTTAATTGTTAAATTAAGCATCATACACATCACACCGGAGAATATAGTTACAGTTAATTGCAAATTTTGACATGATGCCCTCTACACCGGGGAAAGAAGTTACATTTAATTGTTAATTTTGACATGATGCCCTCTACACCGGGGAGTAAAGTTACAGTTAATTGTTCATTTGATATGATACCCTCTACATCGGGAAATAAAGTTACAGTTAATTGTTAATTTTATATGATGCCCTGAACACCGGAGAATAAAGTTGAAGTTAATTGTTAATCTGTCATGATACCTTATACACTGGGGAATAAAGTTACAGTTAATTGTTAATTTGACATGATATCCTCTACACCGGGGAATAAAGTTACATTTAATTATTAATTTATACATGCCACCCTCTGGACCAGGGAATAAAGTTGCAGGTAATTGTTGAATTTACATGATACCCTCTACACCGGGGAATAAAGTAAAAGTGAATTTTTTTATCATGATAATCTCTACACAGAGGAATAAAGATACAGTTAATTTGAAATTATACCCTCTACACCGGGGAATAAAGTTACAGTTAATTGTTAAATTAATATGAAGCCCGCGACACCGGGGAATAAAGATACAGTTAATTGTAAATATAGACATGATAACGTCGACACCGGGAAATAAAGTAACAGTTAATTGTTAATTTGACATGATGCCCTCTACACGGGAGAATAAAGTTACAGTTAATTTTTAATTTGCCATTATGCCCTCTACACCGGGCAATAAAGTTACAGTCAATTGTTAATTTCTACATGATGCCCTCTACACCGGGGAATAAAATTACAGTTAATGGTTAATTTTAACATGATACCCTATGCACCGGGGAATAAAGTTACAGGTAATTGTTAATTTAGACATGATTCCTGCTACATCGAGGAATAAAGTTACTGTTATATGTTGATTTGACACGATACCCTCTACATCAGTGAATATAGTTACCCTTAATATTTATTTTGACATGAAGCCCTCTACAACGGTGAATAAAGTTACAGTTAATTGTTAATTTCGATATGATGCCCTATGCACCGGGGAATATAGTTACGTTGAATTGCTAATTTTGATATGATGTACTGTATACCGGGGAATAAAGTTACAGTTAATTGTTAATTTAGACATGATTCCCTGCACACCATAGAATAAAGTTACAGTCAATTGCTAATTTTCACATGATATCCTCTACACTTTGGAATAATGTTACATTTAACTGTTAATTATGCCATGATGCCCGCTACACTGGGGAATAAATATAAATGTAATCTTTAATTTGTCATGAAAACCTCTACACTGGGAATTAAGTTACAGTTGATTGTTAATTTTACATGACACCCTCTACACCGGGGAATAAAGTTAAAGTTGATTGTTAATTTTACATGATACCTTCTGCACAGGGGAATAAATTTACAGTTAATTGTTAATGTAGACATGATTCCCTGCACACCGGGGAATAAAGTTGCAGTTAATTGTTAATTTAGACATGATACCTTCTCAACAGGGGAATAAATTGACACTTAATCGTTAATTTAGACATGATACCTTCTCAACAGGGGAATAAAGTTCCACTTAATTGTTAATTTAGACATGTTAACTTCTACACTGGTGAACAAAGTTACAGTTAATTGCTAATTTAGACAGGATACCCTCTACATCGGGGAATAAAGTTACTGTTAATTGTTAATTTGGCATCATAACCTCTACAGCGGAGAATAATTTTACACTTAATTGTTAATTTAGACATGATATCCTCTACATCACAGAATAAAGTCACAGTTAATTTTTAATTTGGCATGATATCCTGTACACAAGAGAACAATTTTACAGTTAATTTTAAATTGACATAATATCCTCTACACCGGCGAATAAAGTTAATTTAATTGTTAATTTGGCATGATATACTCTACACTGGGGAAAAAAGTTACTTTTAATTGTTAATTTAGACATGATACCCACTACAATGCGGAATAAAGTTACAGTTAATTATTCATTTTTACATGATGCCCTCTATACCGGTGAATAAAGTTACAGTAAATTGTTAATTTGACATCATAACCTCTACACCGGAGAATAATTTTACAGTTAATTGTTAATTTAGACATGATATCCTCTACAGCACAGAATAAAGTCACAGTTATTTTTTTATTTGGCATGATATCCTGTACACAAGAGAACAATTTTACAGTTAATTTTTAATTGACATAAAATCCTCTACACCGGGGAATAAAGTTAATTTAATTGTTAATTTGACATGATATACTCTACACTGAGTAAAAAAGTTACGGTTAATTGTTAATTTAGACATGATACCCACTACAATGCGGGATAATGATGCAACTAATTGTTAATTTTTACATGATGCCCTCTACACCGGGGGATAAAGTTACAGTAAATTGTTAATTTGATATGATAACCACTACACCGGGAAATAAAGTTACAGTTAATTGTTAATTTAGGCATGATGCCGTGTACACCAGAGAATAAACTTACTGTTCATTGTTGAATTTACATGATACCCTCTACACTGTGGAATAAAATTACAGTCAATAATCTCTACACTGGGGAATAATGATACAATTAATTTGAAATGGAAACCTCTGCACTGAGAAATAAAGTTACAGTTAATTGTTAATTTGATATGATACACTCTGCACCGTGCAATATAGTTACAGTTAATTGCTCATTTTGACATAATATCCTTTACACCGAGGAATAAAGTTACAGTTAATTGTTAATTTTGACATAATGCCCTCTACACCGGGGAATAAGTTACAGTTAATTGTTATTTAGACATGATATCCTCTAAACCAGG
The DNA here is from genome assembly GCA_030390025.1 of Squalus acanthias. Lineage (NCBI taxonomy): Eukaryota > Metazoa > Chordata > Chondrichthyes > Squaliformes > Squalidae > Squalus > Squalus acanthias. The sequence continues at coordinate 3,432,157 of JASTWF010000034.1, read as the reverse complement.
GATTAAGGTTACAGTTAATTCTTAAATTAAGCATCATACACATCACACCGGAGAATATAGTTACAGTTAATTGCAAATTTTGACATGATGCCCTCTACACCGGGGAAAGAAGTTACATTTAATTGTTAATTTTGACATGATGCCCTCTACACCGGGGAGTAAAGTTACAGTTAATTGTTCATTTGATATGATACCCTCTACATCGGGAAATAAAGTTACAGTTAATTGTTAATTTTATATGATGCCCTGAACACCGGAGAATAAAGTTGAAGTTAATTGTTAATCTGTCATGATACCCTATACTCTGGGGAATAAAGTTACATGTAATTGTTAATTTGACATGATATCCTCTACACCGGGGAATAAAGTTACATTTAATTATTAATTTATACATGCCACCCTCTGGACCAGGGAATAAAGTTGCAGGTAATTGTTGAATTTACATGATACCCTCTACACCGGGGAATAAAGTAAAAGTGAATTTTTTTATCATGATAATCTCTACACAGAGGAATAAAGATACAGTTAATTTGAAATTATACCCTCTACACCGGGGAATAAAGTTACAGTTAATTGTTAAATTAATATGAAGCCCGCGACACCGGGGAATAAAGATACAGTTAATTGTAAATATAGACATGATAACGTCGACACCGGGAAATAAAGTAACAGTTAATTGTTAATTTGACATGATGCCCTCTACACGGGAGAATAAAGTTACAGTTAATTTTTAATTTGCCATTATGCCCTCTACACCGGGCAATAAAGTTACAGTCAATTGTTAATTTCTACATGATGCCCTCTACACCGGGGAATAAAATTACAGTTAATGGTTAATTTTAACATGATACCCTATGCACCGGGGAATAAAGTTACAGGTAATTGTTAATTTAGACATGATTCCTGCTACATCGAGGAATAAAGTTACTGTTATATGTTGATTTGACACGATACCCTCTACATCAGTGAATATAGTTACCCTTAATATTTATTTTGACATGAAGCCCTCTACAACGGTGAATAAAGTTACAGTTAATTGTTAATTTCGATATGATGCCCTATGCACCGGGGAATATAGTTACGTTGAATTGCTAATTTTGATATGATGTACTGTATACCGGGGAATAAAGTTACAGTTAATTGTTAATTTAGACATGATTCCCTGCACACCATAGAATAAAGTTACAGTCAATTGCTAATTTTCACATGATATCCTCTACACTTTGGAATAATGTTACATTTAACTGTTAATTATGCCATGATGCCCGCTACACTGGGGAATAAATATAAATGTAATCTTTAATTTGTCATGAAAACCTCTACACTGGGAATTAAGTTACAGTTGATTGTTAATTTTACATGATACCCTCTACACCGGGGAATAAAGTTAAAGTTGATTGTTAATTTTACATGATACCTTCTGCACAGGGGAATACATTTACAGTTAATTGTTAATGTAGACATGATTCCCTGCACACCGGGGAATAAAGTTGCAGTTAATTGTTAATTTAGACATGATACCTTCTCAACAGGGGAATAAATTGACACTTAATCGTTAATTTAGACATGATACCTTCTCAACAGGGGAATAAAGTTCCACTTAATTGTTAATTTAGACATGTTAACTTCTACACTGGTGAACAAAGTTACAGTTAATTGCTAATTTAGACAGGATACCCTCTACATCGGGGAATAAAGTTACTTTTAATTGTTAATTTGGCATCATAACCTCTACAGCGGAGAATAATTTTACACTTAATTGTTAATTTAGACATGATATCCTCTACATCACAGAATAAAGTCACAGTTAATTTTTAATTTGGCATGATATCCTGTACACAAGAGAACAATTTTACAGTTAATTTTAAATTGACATAATATCCTCTACACCGGCGAATAAAGTTAATTTAATTGTTAATTTGGCATGATATACTCTACACTGGGGAAAAAAGTTACTTTTAATTGTTAATTTAGACATGATACCCACTACAATGCGGAATAAAGTTACAGTTAATTATTCATTTTTACATGATGCCCTCTATACCGGTGAATAAAGTTACAGTAAATTGTTAATTTGACATCATAACCTCTACACCGGAGAATAATTTTACAGTTAATTGTTAATTTAGACATGATATCCTCTACAGCACAGAATAAAGTCACAGTTATTTTTTTATTTGGCATGATATCCTGTACACAAGAGAACAATTTTACAGTTAATTTTTAATTGACATAAAATCCTCTACACCGGGGAATAAAGTTAATTTAATTGTTAATTTGACATGATATACTCTAAACTGAGTAAAAAAGTTATGGTTAATTGTTAATTTAGACATGATACCCACTACAATGCGGGATAATGATGCAACTAATTGTTAATTTTTACATGATGCGCTCTACACCGGGGGATAAAGTTACAGTAAATTGTTAATTTGATATGATAACCACTACACCGGGAAATAAAGTTACAGTTAATTGTTAATTTAGGCATGATGCCGTGTACACCAGAGAATAAACTTACTGTTCATTGTTGAATTTACATGATACCCTCTACACTGTGGAATAAAATTACAGTCAATAATCTCTGCACTGAGAAATAAAGTTACAGTTAATTGTTAATTTGATATGATACACTCTGCACCGTGGAATAAAGTTGCAGTTAATTGTTAATTTAGAAATGATACCTTCTCAACAGGGGAATAAAGTGACACTTAATCGTTAATTTAGACATGATACCTTCTCAACAGGGGAATAAAGTTACACTTAATTATTAATTTAGACATGATAACTTCTACACTGGTGAACAAAGTTACAGTTAATTGCTGTTTTAGACAGGATACCCTCTACATCGGGGAATAAAGTTACTGTTAATTGTTAATTTGGCATCATAACCTCTACAGCGGAGAATAATTTTACACTTAATTGTTAATTTAGACATGATATCCTCTACAGCACAGAATAAAGTCACAGTTAATTTTTAATTTGGCATGATATCCTGTACACAAGAGAACAATTTTACAGTTAATTTTAAATTGACATAATATCCTCTACACCGGCGAATAAAGTTAATTTAATTGTTAATTTGACATGATATACTCTACACTGGGTAAAAAAGTTACGATTAATTGTTAATTTCGACATGATACCCACTACAATGCGGGATAATGATGCAACTAATTGTTAATTTTTACATGATGCCCTCTACACCGGGGGATAAAGTTACAGTAAATTGGTAATTTGATATGATACCCTCTACACCGGGAAATAAAGTTACAGTTAATTGTTAATTTTTCATGATGACCTCAACACTCTGAAATAAAGTTACAGTTAATTGTTAATTTAGACATGATACCCTGTACACCAGAGAATAAACTTACTGTTAATTGTTGAATTTACATGATACCCTCTACACTGTGGAATAAAATTACAGTCAATAATCTCTACACTGGGGAATAATGATACATTAAATTTGAAATGGAACCCTCTACACTGAGAAATAAAGTCACAGTTAATTGTTAATTTGATATGATACACTCTGCACCGTGGAATATAGTTACAGTTAATTGCTAATTTTGACATAATATCCTTTACACCGAGGAATAAAGTTACAGTTAATTGTTAATTTTGACTTAATGCCCTCTACACCGGGGAATAAGTTACAGTTAATTGTTAATTCGACATGATATCCTCTAAACCAGGGATTAAGGTTACAGTTAATTGTTAACTTAAACATCATACACATCACACCGGGGAATATAGTTACAGTTAATTGCAAATTTTGACATGATGCCCTCTACACCGGGGAAAGAAGTTACAGTTAATTGTTAATTTTGACAGGATGCCCTCTACACCGGGGAGTAAAGTTACAGTTAATTGTTCATTTGATATGATACCCTCTACTTCGTGAAATAAAGTTACAGTTAATTGTTAATTTTATATGATGCCCTCAACACCGGAGAATAAAGTTGAAGTTAATTGTTAATCTGTCATGATACCCTCTACACCGGGCAATAAAGTTACAGTTAATTGTTAATTTCGACATGATGCCCTCTACACTGGGGAATAAAGTTACATTTAATTGTTAATTTATACATGCCACCCTCTGGACCAGAGAATAAAGTTACAGGTAATTGTTGAATTTACATGATACCCTCTACACCGGGGAATAAAGTAAAAGTGAATTTTTTTATCATGATAATCTCTACACAGAGGAATAAAGATACAGTTAATTTGAAATGATACCCTCTACACCGGGGAATAAAGTTACAGTTAATTGTTAAATTAATATGAAGCCCTTGACACCGGGGAATAAAGATACAGTTAATTGTTAATATAGACATGATAACCTCGACACCGGGAACTAAAGTAACAGTTAATTGTTAATTTGACATGATGCCCTCTACACGGGAGAATAAAGTTACAGTTAATTTTTAATTTGCCATTATGCCCTCTACACCGGGCAATAAAGTTACAGTTAATTGTTAATTTCGACATGATGCCCTCTACACTGGGGAATAAAATTACAGTTAATCGTTAATTAAGACATGATTCCCGGTATTCCAGGGAATGAAGTTACAGTTAATTGTTAATTTACACATGATACCTTCTACACTGGGGAATAAAGTTACAGTTAATTATTAATTTAGACAGGATTCCCTCAAAAACGGTGAATTAAGTTACAGTTAATTGTTAATTTAGACCGGATCCCCTCTACACCGGGGAATAAAGTTACAGGTAATTGTTAATTTTGACATGATTCCTGCTACATCGAGGAATAAAGTTACTGTTGTATGTTGATTTGACACGATACCCTCAACATCAGTGAATATAGTTACCCTTAATATTTATTTTGACATGAAGCCCTCTACAACGGTGAATAAAGTTACAGTTAATTGTTAATTTCGATATGATGCCCTATGCACCGGGGAATATAGTTACGTTTAATTGCTAATTTTGGCATGATACCCTGTATACCGGGGAATAAAGTTACAGTTAATTGTTAATTTAGACATGATTCCCTGCACACCATAGACTAAAGTTACAGTCAATTGCTAATTTTCACATGATATCCTCTACACTTTGGAATAATGTTACATTTAATTGTTAATTATGCCATGATGCCCGCTACACTGGGGAATAAATATAAATGTAATCTTTAATTTGTCATGAAAACCTCTACACTGGGAATTAAGTTACAGTTGATTGTTAATTTTACATGATACCCTCTACACCGGGGAATAAAGTTAAAGTTGATTGTTAATTTTACATGATACCTTCTGCACAGGGGAATAAATTTACAGTTAATTGTTAATGTAGACATGATTCCCTGCACACCGGGGAATAAAGTTGCAGTTAATTGTTAATTTAGACATGATACCTTCTCAACAGGGGAATAAAGTTCCACTTAATTGTTAATTTAGACATGTTAACTTCTACACTGGTGAACAAAGTTACAGTTAATTGCTAATTTAGACAGGATACCCTCTACATCGGGGAATAAAGTTACTGTTAATTGTTAATTTGGCATCATAACCTCTACAGCGGAGAATAATTTTACAGTTAATTGTTAATTTAGACATGATATCCTCTACATCACAGAATAAAGTCACAGTTCATTTTTAATTTGGCATGATATCCTGTACACAAGAGAACAATTTTACAGTTAATTTTAAATTGACATAATATCCTCTACACCGGCGAATAAAGTTAATTTAATTGTTAATTTGGCATGATATACTCTACACTGGGGAAAAAAGTTACTTTTAATTGTTAATTTAGACATGATACCCACTACAATGCGGAATAAAGTTACAGTTAATTATTCATTTTTACATGATGCCCTCTATACCGGTGAATAAAGTTACAGTAAATTGTTAATTTGACATCATAACCTCTACACCGGAGAATAATTTGACAGTTAATTGTTAATTTAGACATGATATCCTCTACAGCACAGAATAAAGTCACAGTTATTTTTTTATTTGGCATGATATCCTGCACACAAGAGAACAATTTTACAGTTAATTTTTAATTGACATAAAATCCTCTACACCGGGGAATAAAGTTAATTTAATTGTTAATTTGACATGATATACTCTACACTGAGTAAAAAAGTTACGGTTAATTGTTAATTTAGACATGATACCCACTACAATGCGGGATAATGATGCAACTAATTGTTAATTTCGACATGATGCCCTCTACACTGGGGAATAAAGTTACATTTAATTGTTAATTTATACATGCCACCCTCTGGACCAGAGAATAAAGTTACAGGTAATTGTTGAATTTACATGATACCCTCTACACCGGGGAATAAAGTAAAAGTGAATTTTTTTATCATGATAATCTCTACACAGAGGAATAAAGATACAGTTAATTTGAAATGATACCCTCTACACCGGGGAATAAAGTTACAGTTAATTGTTAAATTAATATGAAGCCCTTGACACCGGGGAATAAAGATACAGTTAATTGTTAATATAGACATGATAACCTCGACACCGGGAACTAAAGTAACAGTTAATTGTTAATTTGACATGATGCCCTCTACACGGGAGAATAAAGTTACAGTTAATTTTTAATTTGCCATTATGCCCTCTACACCGGGCAATAAAGTTACAGTTAATTGTTAATTTCGACATGATGCCCTCTACACTGGGGAATAAAATTACAGTTAATCGTTAATTAAGACATGATTCCCGGTATTCCAGGGAATGAAGTTACAGTTAATTGTTAATTTACACATGATACCTTCTACACTGGGGAATAAAGTTACAGTTAATTGTTAATTTAGACAGGATTCCCTAAAAAACGGTGAATTAAATTACAGTTAATTGTTAATTTAGACCGGATCCCCTCTACACCGGGGAATAAAGTTACAGGTAATTGTTAATTTAGACATGATTCCTGCTACATCGAGGAATAAAGTTACTGTTATATGTTGATTTGACACGATACCCTCTACATCAGTGAATATAGTTACCCTTAATATTTATTTTGACATGAAGCCCTCTACAACGGTGAATAAAGTTACAGTTAATTGTTAATTTCGATATGATGCCCTATGCACCGGGGAATATAGTTACGTTGAATTGCTAATTTTGATATGATGTACTGTATACCGGGGAATAAAGTTACAGTTAATTGTTAATTTAGACATGATTCCTTGCACACCATAGAATAAAGTTACAGTCAATTGCTAATTTTCACATGATATCCTCTACACTTTGGAATAATGTTACATTTAATTGTTAATTATGCCATGATGCCCGCTACACTGGGGAATAAATATAAATGTAATCTTTAATTTGTCATGAAAACCTCTACACTGGGAATTAAGTTACAGTTGATTGTTAATTTTACATGATACCCTCTACACCGGGGAATAAAGTTAAAGTTGATTGTTAATTTTACATGATACCTTCTGCACAGGGGAATAAATTTACAGTTAATTGTTAATGTAGACATGATTCCCTGCACACCGGGGAATAAAGTTGCAGTTAATTGTTAATTTAGACATGATACCTTCTCAACAGGGGAATAAAGTTCCACTTAATTGTTAATTTAGACATGTTAACTTCTACACTGGTGAACAAAGTTACAGTTAATTGCTAATTTAGACAGGATACCCTCTACATCGGGGAATAAAGTTACTGTTAATTGTTAATTTGGCATCATAACCTCTACAGCGGAGAATAATTTTACAGTTAATTGTTAATTTAGACATGATATCCTCTACATCACAGAATAAAGTCACAGTTCATTTTTAATTTGGCATGATATCCTGTACACAAGAGAACAATTTTACAGTTAATTTTAAATTGACATAATATCCTCTACACCGGCGAATAAAGTTAATTTAATTGTTAATTTGGCATGATATACTCTACACTGGGGAAAAAAGTTACTTTTAATTGTTAATTTAGACATGATACCCACTACAATGCGGAATAAAGTTACAGTTAATTATTCATTTTTACATGATGCCCTCTATACCGGTGAATAAAGTTACAGTAAATTGTTAATTTGACATCATAACCTCTACACCGGAGAATAATTTTACAGTTAATTGTTAATTTAGACATGATATCCTCTACAGCACAGAATAAAGTCACAGTTATTTTTTTATTTGGCATGATATCCTGTACACAAGAGAACAATTTTACAGTTAATTTTTAATTGACATAAAATCCTCTACACCGGGGAATAAAGTTAATTTAATTGTTAATTTGACATGATATACTCTACACTGAGTAAAAAAGTTACGGTTAATTGTTAATTTAGACATGATACCCACTACAATGCGGGATAATGATGCAACTAATTGTTAATTTTTACATGATGCCCTCTACACCGGGGGATAAAGTTACAGTAAATTGTTAATTTGATATGATAACCACTACACCGGGAAATAAAGTTACAGTTAATTGTTAATTTAGGCATGATGCCGTGTACACCAGAGAATAAACTTACTGTTCATTGTTGAATTTACATGATACCCTCTACACTGTGGAATAAAATTACAGTCAATAATCTCTACACTGGGGAATAATGATACAATTAATTTGAAATGGAAACCTCTGCACTGAGAAATAAAGTTACAGTTAATTGTTAATTTGATATGATACACTCTGCACCGTGCAATATAGTTACAGTTAATTGCTAATTTTGACATAATATCCTTTACACCGAGGAATAAAGTTACAGTTAATTGTTAATTTTGACATAATGCCCTCTACACCGGGGAATAAGTTACAATTAATTGTTATTTAGACATGATATCCTCTAAACCAGGGATTAAGGTTACAGTTAATTGTTAAATTAAACATCATACACATCACACCGGAGAATATAGTTACAGTTAATTGCAAATTTTGACATGATGCCCTCTACACCGGGGAAAGAAGTTACATTTAATTGTTAATTTTGACATGATGCCCTCTACACCGGGGAGTAAAGTTACAGTTAATTGTTCATTTGATATGATACCCTCTACATCGGGAAATAAAGTTACAGTTAATTGTTAATTTTATATGATGCCCTGAACACCGGAGAATAAAGTTGAAGTTAATTGTTAATCTGTCATGATACCCTATACTCTGGGGAATAAAGTTACATGTAATTGTTAATTTGACATGATATCCTCTACACCGGGGAATAAAGTTACATTTAATTATTAATTTATACATGCCACCCTCTGGACCAGGGAATAAAGTTGCAGGTAATTGTTGAATTTACATGATACCCTCTACACCGGGGAATAAAGTAAAAGTGAATTTTTTTATCATGATAATCTCTACACAGAGGAATAAAGATACAGTTAATTTGAAATGATACCCTCTACACCGGGGAATAAAGTTACAGTTAATTGTTAAATTAATATGAAGCCCGCGACACCGGGGAATAAAGATACAGTTAATTGTAAATATAGACATGATAACGTCGACACCGGGAAATAAAGTAACAGTTAATTGTTAATTTGACATGATGCCCTCTACACGGGAGAATAAAGTTACAGTTAATTTTTAATTTGCCATTATGCCCTCTACACCGGGCAATAAAGTTACAGTTAATTGTTAATTTCGACATTATGCCCTCTACACTGGTGAATAAAATTACAGTTAATCGTTAATTAAGACATGATTCCCGGTATTCCAGGGAATGAAGTTACAGTTAATTGTTAATTTACACATGATACCTTCTACACTGAGGAATAAAGTTACAGTTAATTGTTAATTTAGACAGGATTCCCTCAAAAACGGGGAATTAAGTTACAGTTAATTGTTAATTTAGACAGGATCCCCTCAACACCGGGGAATAAAGTTACAGGTAATTGTTAATTTAGACATGATTCCTGCTACATCGAGCAATAAAGTTACTGTTATATGTTGATTTGACACGATACCCTCTACATCAGTGAATATAGTTACCCTTAATATTTATTTTGACATGAAGCCCTCTACAACGGTGAATAAAGTTACAGTTAATTGTTAATTTCGATATGATGCCCTATGCACCGGGGAATATAGTTACGTTGAATTGCTAATTTTGATATGATGTACTGTATACCGGGGAATAAAGTTACAGTTAATTGTTAATTTAGACATGATTCCCTGCACACCATAGAATAAAGTTACAGTCAATTGCTAATTTTCACATGATATCCTCTACACTTTGGAATAATGTTACAGTTAATTGTTAATTATGCCATGATGCCCGCTACACTGGGGAATAAATATAAATGTAATCTTTAATTTGTCATGAAAACCTCTACACTGGGAATTAAGTTACAGTTGATTGTTAATTTTACATGATACCCTCTACACCGGGGAATAAAGTTAAAGTTGATTGTTAATTTTACATGATACCTTCTGCACAGGGGAATAAATTTACAGTTAATTGTTAATGTAGACATGATAACCTCGACACCGGGAAATAAAGTAACAGTTAATTGTTAATTTGACATGATGCCCTCTACACGGGAGAATAAAGTTACAGTTAATTTTAATTTGCCATTATGCCCTCTACACCGGGCAATAAAGTTACAGTTAATTGTTAATTTCGACATGATGCCCTCTACACTGGTGAATAAAATTACAGTTAATCGTTAATTAAGACATGATTCCCGGTATTCCAGGGAATGAAGTTACAGTTAATTGTTAATTTACACATGATACCTTCTACACTGGGGAATAAAGTTACAGTTAATTGTTAATTTAGACAGGATTCCCTCAAAAACGGGGAATTAAGTTACAGTTAATTGTTAATTTAGACAGGATCCCCTCAACACCGGGGAATAAAGTTACAGGTAATTGTTAATTTAGACATGATTCCTGCTACATCGAGCAATAAAGTTACTGTTATATGTTGATTTGACACGATACCCTCTACATCAGTGAATATAGTTACCCTTAATATTTATTTTGACATGAAGCCCTCTACAACGGTGAATAAAGTTACAGTTAATTGTTAATTTCGATATGATGCCCTATGCACCGGGGAATATAGTTACGTTTAATTGCTAATTTTGACATGATACCCTGTATACCGGGGAATAAAGTTACAGTTAATTGTTAATTTAGACATGATTCCCTGCACACCATAGAATAAAGTTACAGTCAATTGCTAATTTTCACATGTTATCCTCTACACTTTGGAATAATGTTACAGTTAATTGTTAATTATGCCATGATGCCCGCTACACTGGGGAATAAATATAAATGTAATCTTTAATTTGTCATGAAAACCTCTACACTGGGAATTAAGTTACAGTTGATTGTTAATTTTACATGATACCCTCTACACCGGGGAATAAAGTTGCAGTTAATTGTTAATTTAGACATGATTCCCTCCACACAATGGAATAAAGTTTCAGTCAATTGCTAATTTTGACAAGATACCCTCTGCACTGTGGAATAATGTTGCAGTTAATTGTAAATTAAGAAAAGTTTCCCACCACACCAGGGAATAAAGTTACTGTCAATTGGTAATTTGACATGATACCCTCCACACCAGGGTATAAAGTTACATTTAATTGTTAAATAAGACATCATACCCTCTGCACTCAGGATATAAGGTTACAGGTAATTGTTAATTTGGCATGATAACCTCTACACCGGGGAATAAAGTTACAGTTAATGGTTAATTTGATATGATACCCTCTACACTGGGGAATAAAGTTACAGTAAATTGTTGAATTGACGTGATACCCTCCACACTGTGGAATAAAGTTGCAGTCATTTTTTTAACATGATAATTTCTACACTGGGGGAATAAAGATACAGTTAATTTGAAATGGTGCCCTCTACACCGGGGAGTAAAGTTACAGTTAATTGTTAATTTCGACATGATGCACTCTACACCGGGGAATAAATTACAGTCAATTGTTAATTTCGACATGATACACTATACACCGGGGAATAAAGTTACAGTTAATAGTTAATTTTGACATGATACACTATGCACAGGAGAATAAAGTTACACTCAATTGTTAAATTGACATGATACCCTATGCACCGGGGAATAAACTTACAGTTAATTGTTAACTTCGACATGATATCCTCTACACCGGGGAATAACGTAAATATCAATTGTTAATTTAGGCATGAAACACTCAACACCAAGGAGCAAATTTACAGTTAATTGTTAATTTGACACGATATCCTCTACACTGGGGAATAATGTTAAAGTTAATTGTTAATTTTACATGATAACCTCTACACTGGGTAACAAAGTTACAGATGATTGTTATTTTTACACGATAACCTCTACACCGGGGAATAAAGTTACATTAAATTGTAAATTTAGATATGATACCCTCTGCACCGAGGAATAAGATTACATTTAAATGTTAATTTGACATGATGCCCTCTACACCGGGGAATAAAGTTACAGTGAATTGTTAATTTAGAAATGATTCCCTCTAAACCGGGGAATAAAGTTACACTTAATTGTTAATTTGATAAGCTACACTCTACACCTGGGAATGAAGTTACAGTTAATTGTTAATTTGATATGATACCCTCTACACCGGGGAATAATGTTAAAGTTAATTGTTAATTTGACATGATGCCCGATACACGGGGAATAAAGTTACAATTATTTTTTAATTTCGACATGATGCCCTCTACACTGGGGAATAAAGTTACAGTTAATTGTTAATTTAGACATGATACCTTCTCAAAAGGGGAATAAAGTTACACTTAATTGTTAATTTAGACATGATACCTTCTCAACAGGGGAATAAAGTTACACTTAATTGTTAATTTAGTCATGATACCTTCTACACTGGGGAACAACCTTACAGTTAATTGCTAAATTAGACAGGATACCCTCTACATCGGGGAATAAAGTTGCTGTTAATTGTTAATTTGACATGATAACCTCTACACCGGAGAATAATTATACAGTTAATTGTTAATTTAGACATGATATCCTCTACAGCACAGAATAAAGTCAAAGCTAATGTTGAATTTGGCATGATATCCTATACACAAGAGAACAATTTTACAGTTAATTTTTAATTGACATAATATCCACTACACCGGGGAAGAAAGTTACTGTTAATTGTTAATTTTGACATGATACACACTACAATGCGGAATAAAGTTACAGTTAATTGTTAACTTTTACATGATGCCCTCTACACCGGGGAATAAAGGTACAGTAAATTGTTAATTTGATATGATACCCTCTGCACCGGGAAATAAAGTTACAGTTAATTGTTAATTTAGACATAATGCCCTGTACATCAGAGAATAAACTTACTGTTAATTGTTGGATTTACATCATACCCTCTACACTGTGGAAAAAAATTACAGTCAATAATCTCTACACTGGGGAATAATGATACATTTAGTTTGAAATGGATCCCTCTACACTGGGCAATAAAGTTACAGTTAATTGTTAATTTTGACATGATGCCCTCTACACTGGGGAATAAAATTACAGTTAATCGTTAATTAAGACATGATTCCCGGTATTCCAGGGAATGAAGTTACAGTTAATTGTTAATTTACACATGATACCTTCTACACTGAGGAATAAAGTTACAGTTAATTGTTAATTTAGACAGGATTCCCTCAAAAACGGGGAATTAAGTTACAGTTAATTGTTAATTTAGACATGATTCCTGCTACATTGAGGAATAAAGTTACTGTTATATGTTGATTTGACACGATACCCTCTACATCAGTGAATATAGTTACCCTTAATATTTATTTTGACATGAAGCCCTCTACAACGGTGAATAAAGTTACAGTTAATTGTTAATTTCGATATGATGCCCTATGCACCGGGGAATATAGTTACGTTTAATTGCTAATTTTGACATGATACCCTGTATACCGGGGAATAAAGTTACAGTTAATTGTTAATTTAGACATGATTCCCTGCACACCATAGAATAAAGTTACAGTGAATTGCTAATTTTCACATGATATCCTCTACACTTTGGAATAATGTTACAGATAATTGTTAATTATGCCATGATGCCCGCTACACTGGGCAATAAAGTTACAGTTAATTGTTAATTTCGACATGATGCCCTCTAAACTGGGGAATAAAATTACTGTTAATCTTTAATGAAGACATGATTCCCGGTATTCCAGGGAATGAAGTTACAGTTAATTATTAATTTTTACATGATGCCCTTTACACCGGTGAATAAAGTTACAGTAAATTGTTAATTTGACATCATAACCTCTACACCGGAGAATAATTTTACACTTAATTGTTAATTTAGACATGATATCCTCTACAGCACAGAATAAAGTCACAGTTAATTTTTTATTTGGCATGTTATCCTGTACACAAGAGAACAATTTTACAGTTAATTTTTAATTGACATAATATCCTCTACACCGGGGAATAAAGTTAATTTAATTGTTAATTTGACATGATATACTCTACACTGGGTAAAACAGTTACGGTTAATTGTTAATTTAGACATGATACCCACTACAATGCGGGATAAAGATGCAACTAATTGTTATTTTTTACATGATGCGCTCTACACCGGGGGATAAAGTTACAGTAAATTGTTAATTTGATATGATGCCCTCTACACCGGGGGATAAAGTTACAGTTAATTGTTAATTTTTCATGATGTCCTCAACACTCTGAAATAAAGTTACAGTTAATTGTTAATTTAGACATGATACCCTGTACACCAGAGAATAAACTTACTGTTAATTGTTGAATATACATGATACCCTCTACACTGTGGAATAAAATTACAGTCAATAATCTCTACACTGGGGAATAATGATACATTTAATTTGAAATGGAACCCTCTACACTGATAAATAAAGTTACAGTTAATTGTTAATTTGATTAGATACACTCTGCACCGTGGAATATAGTTACAGTTAATTGCTAATTTTGACATAATATCCTTTACACCGAGGAATAAAGTTACAGTTAATTGTTAATTTTGACATAATGCCCTCTACACCGGGGAATAAGTTACAGTTAATTGTTAATTCTACATGATATCCTCTAAACCAGGGATTAAGGTTACAGTTAATTGTTAACTTAAACAACGTACACATCACACCGGGGAATATAGCTACAGTTAATTGCAAATTTTGACATGATGCCCTCTACACCGGGGAAAGAAGTTACAGTTAATTGTTAATTTTGACATGATACCCTCTACACCGGGGAGTAAAGTTACAGTTAATTGTTCATTTGATATGATACCCTCTACAACGGGAAATAAAGTTACAGTTAATTGTTAAATTAATATGATGCCCTCGACACCGGGGAATAAAGATACAGTTAATTGTCAATATAGACATGATAACCTCGACACCGGGAAATAAAGTAACAGTTAATTGTTAATTTGACATGATGCCCTCTACACTGGGGAATAAAATTACAGTTAATCGTTAATAAAGACATGATTCCCGGTATTCCAGGGAATGAAGTTACAGTTAATTGTTAATTTACACATGATACCTTCTACACTGCGGAATAAAGTTACAGGTAATTGTTAATTTAGACATGATTCCTGCTACATCGAGGAATAAAGTTACTGTTATATGTTGATTTGACACGATACCTTCTACATCAGTGAATATAGTTACCCTTAATATTTATTTTGACATGAAGCCCTCTACAACGGTGAATAAAGTTACAGTTAATTGTTAATTTCGATATGATGCCCTATGCACCGGGGAATATAGTTACGTTTAATTGCTAATTTTGATATGATGCCCTGTATACCGGGGAATAAAGTTACAGTTAATTGTTAATTTAGACATGATTCCCTGCACACCATAGAATAAAGTTACAGTGAATTGCTAATTTTCACATGATATCCTCTACACTTTGGAATAATGTTACAGTTAATTGTTAATTATGCCATGATGCCCGCTACACTGGGTAATAAATATAAATGTAATCTTTAATTTGTCATGAAAACCTCTACACTGGGAATTAAGTTACAGTTATTTGTTAGTTTTACATGATACCCTCTACACCGGGGAATAAAGTTAAAGTTGATTGTTAATTTTACATGATACCTTCTGCACAGGGGAATAAATTTACAGTTAATTGTTAATGTAGACATGATAACCTCGACACCGGGAAATAAAGTAACAGTTAAGTTTTAATTTGCCATGATGCCCTCTACACCGGGCAATAAAGTTACAGTTAATTGTTAATTTCGACATGATGCCCTCTACACTGGGGAATAAAATTACTGTTAATCTTTAATTAAGACATGATTCCCGGTATTCCAGGGAATGAAGCTCCAGTTAATTGTTAATTCACACATGATACCTTCTACACCGGGGAATAAAGTTACAGTTAATTGTTAATTTAGACAGGATTCCCTCAAAAACGGGGAATTAAGTTACAGTTAATTGTTAATTTAGACAGGATCCCCTCAACACCGGGGAATAAAGTTACAGGTAATTGTTAATTTAGACATGATTCCTGCTACATTGAGGAATAAAGTTACTGTTATATGTTGATTTGACACGATACCCTCTACATCAGTGAATATAGTTACCCTTAATATTTATTTTGACATGAAGCCCTCTACAACGTTGAATAAAGTTACAGTTAATTGTTAATGTAGACATGATTCCCTGCACACAGGGGAATAAAGTTGCAGTTAATTGTTAATTCAGTCAATTGCTAATTTTGACAAGGAACCCTCTGCAGTGTGGAATAATGTTACACTTAATTGCTAATTTTGAAATGAAGCCCTCTACACCGGGGACTAAAGTTACAGTTACTTATGAATTTGACATGATACACTCTACACCGGGGAATACAGTTAGAGTTATTTGTTAATTTGACATGATGCCCACTAACCTGGGGAATATATTTAAAGTTATTTGTTAATTTGTGATGAAAACCTCTAAATTGGGGAATAAAGTTATAGTTGATTGTTAATTTTACATGATAACCTCTACACTGGGGAACAAAGTTACAGTTGATTGATATTTTTAAATGATAACCTCTACAGCGGGGAATAAAGTTACATTAAATTGTAAATTTAGATATGATACCCTCTACACCGAGGAATAAGATTACATTTAAATGTTAATTTGACATGATGCCCTCTACACCGGGGAATAAAGTTACAGTGAATTGTTAATGCAGAAATGAAGCCCTCTAAACCGGGGAATAAAATTACACTTAATTGTTAATTTGACATGATGCCCTCTACACAGGGTTGTAAAGTTTCAGTTAATTGTTAATTTCGACAGGAGGCCCTCTACATTGGTGAATAAAATGACAGTTAATTTTTAATTTAGACATGATACCTTCTAAACTGGGGAATAAAGTAAAAGTTACTTTTTAATTTGTCATGATGCCCTCTACGCCGGGGAATATCGTTACGGTTAATTGCTAATTTTGACATGATACCCTGTGTACCGGGGAATAAGGTAACAGTTAATTGTTAATTTAGACATGATTCCCTGCACACCATAGAATAAAGTTACAGTGAATTGCTAATTTTGGCATGATATCCTCTACAATTTGGAATAATGTTACAGTAAATTGTTAATTTTGCCATGATACCCGCTACACTGGGGAATAAATTTAAATTTAATTTTTAATTTGTCATGATAACCTCTACACTGGGAATAAAGTTACAGATGATTGTTAATTTTACATGATACCTTCTACACCGGGGAATAAAGTTAAACTTGATTGTTAATTTTACATGATACCTTCTGCACAGGGGAATAAAGTTACAGTTAATTTTTAATTTAGACATGATTCCCTGCACACCGGGGAATAAAGTTATAGTTAATTGTTAATTTAGGCATGATTCCCTCCACACAATGGAATAAAGTTTCAGTCAATTGCTAATAATGAAATGATACCCTGTACACTGTGAAATAATGTTACATTTATTTGTTAATTTTGACATGAAGCCCTCTACACCGGGAACTAAAGTTACAGTTACTTGTTAATTTGACATGATACACTCTACACTGGGGAATAAAGTTACAGTCGATTGTTAATTTTACATGATAACCTCTACACCGGGGTATAAAGTTACATTAAATTGTTAATTTAGATATGATACACTCTACACCGCGAAATAATGTTACAGTTAAATGTTAATTTGACACGATTCACTCTACACCGTGGAATAAAGTTACAGTTAATTGTTAATTTGATATGATACCCTCTACACCGGGGATAAAGTTACAGTTAATTGTTAATTTTATATGATGCCCTCGACACCGGGGAATAAAGTTGAAGTTATTTGCTAATCTGTCATGATACCCTCTGCACTGGGGAATAAAGTTACATTTAATTGTTAATTTGACATGATATCCTCTACACCGGGGAAGAAAGTTACATTTACTTGTTAATTTATACAGGATACCCTCTGCACCAGAGAATAAAGTTACAGGTAATTGTTCAATGTACATGTTACCCTCTACACCGGGGAATAAAGTAAAAGCCAATTGTTAATTTGACTTGATACCCTCTGCACTGGGGAATAAAGTTAAAGTTAATTGTTAATTTCGACATGATACGTTCTACACCGGGGATTAAATTAAAAGTCAATTTTTCATATGACATGATGCTCTCGGCACAGGGGAATAACGTAATTGTCAATTGTTAATTTAGACATGAAACCCTCTACAGCAGAGAGTAAATTTACAGTTAATTGTTAATTTGACATGATATCCTCTGCACTGGGGAATAATGTTAAATTTAATAGTTAATTTGACATGTTGCCTCTGCATCGGAGAATAAAGTTACAGTTAATTGTTAATTTGACATTATGCAACCTACACCGGGAAATAAAGTTACAGTTAATTGTTAATTTAAACATGATGCCCTCTACACTGTGGAATAAAGTTACAGTTAATAGTTAATTTAGACATGATGCCTTCTACGCAGGGGAAATAAGTTACAGGTAATTGTTAATTTAGACATGATGCCCTCTACACCGGGGAATAATGTTATTGTTAATTGTTAATTTAGACAGGATTCCCTCAACACCAGGGAATAAAGTTTCAGTTAATTGTTAAATTGACATGATGCCCTCTACACCGGGGAATAAAGTTACAGTTAATTGTTAATTATGAAATGCTGCCCTCTACGCCGTGGAATAAAGTTACAGTTAATTGTTAATTTTATATGATGCCCTCTACACCGGGGAATAAAGTTACAGTTAATTGTTAATTTTATATGATGCCCTCTACACCGGGGAATAAAATTACAATTAATAGTTGAATTGACATGATATCCTCTACACTGTGGAATAAAGTTAAAGTTAATTGTTAATCTGTCATGATAACCTTTACACTGGGGAATAAAGTTACAGTTAATTGGTAATTTGACATGATATCCTCTACACCGGGGAATAAAGTTACATTTAATTGTTAATTTATACATGATTGCCTTTGCACCAGAGATTAAAGTTACAGTTAATTGTTGAATTGACATGATGACCTCTGCACTGTGGAATAAAGTTACAGTTAATTGTTAATTTGACATGATATCCTCTACACCAGGGAATAAAGTTACATTTAATTTTTAATTTATACATGTTACCCTCTGCACCAGAGAAAAAATTTACAATTAATTGTTGAATTGACATGATACCCTCTACACCAGGGAATAAAGTTACAGTTAATTGTTAATTTCGACATTATGCACTCTACACCGGGGAATAAAGTAAATGTCAATTGTTTATTTTGGCATGAAACCCTCTATAGCAGGGAGTAAATTTACAATTAATTGTTAATTTGACTTGATATCCTCTAAACTGGGGAATAATGTTAAAGGTAATATTTAATTTGTCATGATAAACTCTACATGGGGAATAAAGTTACAGTTGATTGTGAATTTGACATGATACCCTTTACACCGGGGAATACTGTACCAGTCAATTAATAATAAGACTTGATAACCTCTACACCGGGGAATAAAGTTATAGTAAATTGTTAATTTAAACATGATACCCTCTACACCGGGAATAAAGCCTCTACAGCAGGGAGTAAATTTACAGTTAATTGTTAATTTGACATGATATCCTCTTCAACGTGGAATAAAGTTACATTTAATTGTTAATTTGACGTGATATCCTCTACACTGGGGATATAATGTTAAAGTGAATTTTTAATTTGTCATGATACCCTTTTCACTGGGGAATACTGTACCAGTCAATTGTTAATTGTTAATTTAGACAGGATTCCCTCAACACCGGGGGATATAGTTACAGTTCGTTGTTAATTTAGACATGATACCCTCTACACCGGGGAATAAATTTACAATTAATTGTTAATTTTGACATGAAGCCCTCTACACCGGGGAATAAAGTTACAGTTGATTGTGAATTTGACATGATACCCTTTACACCGGGGAATACTGTGCTAGTCAATTATTAATAAGACTTGATAACCTCTACACCGGGGAATAAAGTTACAGTAAATTATTAATTTAAACATGATGCCCTCTACAACAAGGAGTAAAGATACAGTTAATTTTTAATTTAACATGATACCCTCTACACCGGGAAAAAGTTACTGTTAATTGTTAATTTAGAAATTATTCCCTCTACACCGGGGACTACAGTAACAGTTACTTGTTAATTTGATATGATACACTCTACACCAGGGAATAAAGTTAGAGTTAATTGTTAATTTGACATGATGCCCACTAAACTGGGGAATATATTTAAAGTTATTTTTTAATATGTCATTAAAACCCCTACACTGGGGAATAAAGTTTCAGTTGATTGTTAATTTTACATGATACCCTCTACACTGGGGAACAATATTACAGTTGATTGTTAATGTTACATGACAACCTCTGAACCGGGGAATAAAGTTACATTAAATTATTAATTTAGATATGATACCCACTACACCGAGGAATAAGGCTACAGTTAAATGTTAATTAGACATGATGCCCTCTACACCGTGGAATAAAGTTAATGTTAATTGTTAATATGTCATGATACCATCTATGCTGAGGATATAAAGTTACAGTTAATTGTTAATTTGACATGATGCCCTCTACACCAGTAAAAACAGTTGCACTTAATATTTAATTTGAAACGACGACCTCTGCAACGGTGAATAAAGTTGCAGCTAATTGTTAATTTAGATATGTTACCTTTTACACAGTGGAATAAATGTACAGTTATTTGTTAATTTAGATATGTTTCGCTCCACACTGTGGAATAAAGTTACAGTTTAAGTAAATTAAGAAAAGTTTCCCACCACACCAGGGAATAAAGTTACTGTCAATTGGTAATTTGACATGATACCCTGCACACCAGGGTATAAAGTTACAATTAATTGTTAAATATGACATCATACCCTCTACACTGAGGATATAAGGTTACAGTTAATTGTTAATTTGGTAGGATACCCTCTACACCGGGGAATAAAGTTACACTTAATATTTAATTTGAAATGATACCCTCTACACCGTGGAATAACGTTACAGTTAATTGTTAATTTAGACATGGTCCCCTCTGCACCTGGGAATAAAGTTACAGTTAATTGTTAATTTAGACATGATAATTTCAACACAGGGGAATATAGTTACAGCTAATTGTTATTTTAGACAAGATACCCTCTACACCGGGGAATAACGTTACAGTTAATTGTTAATTTAGATATGGTCCCCTCTACACCGGGGAATAAAGTTACAGTTAATTGTTAATTTAGACATGATACTTTCTACACAGGGGAATATAGTTACAGTTAATTGTTAATTTAGGTATGGTCCCCTCTACATCGGGGAATAAAGTTACAGATAATTGTTAAATTGACATGATGCCCTCTACACCTGTGAATATAGTTACACTTAATATTTAATTTGAAATGATTCCCTCTACAATGGGGAATAAAGTCACAGTTAATAGTTAATTTAGTCATGATCCACTCTTATTCCGGGAATAAAGTTGCAGTTAATTGTTAATTTTGAAATGATGCCCTCTACACCGGGGAAAAAATTTACAGTTAATTGTTAATTTGATATGATACCCTCTACACCGGGGAATAAAGTTACAGTTAATTGTTAATTTAGACATGATACCTTGTACAAAGGGGTATAAAGTTACATTCAATGGTTTATTTAGACCTGATTCCCTCCACACCGGGGAATATAGTTGCAGTTAATTGCTAATTTTGACATAATACCCTCTACAACGGGAAATAAATTTTCAGTTAATTGTTAATTTGATATGATACCCTCTACACCGGGGAATAAAGTTACAGTTAATTGTTAATTTGACATGATATCCTCTACACCGGGGAATAAAGTTACAGTTTAATTGTTGAATTGACATGATACCCTCTACACTGTGGAATAAAGTTAGTCATTTTTTTAACATGATAATCTCTACACCGGGAAATAAAGTTACAGTTAATTTTAAATTTCGACATGATACACTCTACACCTGGGAATAATGTAGACTTCGCAAAATCCCCCAGAAACTCGAACAGAACCCTAAGTGAAGTGATTTCAGGTAAAACACTCAGTTTTGGGAATTTTTAAAGATCAGGGAAGAAAAACCCTGAGGAAAATGACTTTTTCAATCTTACTGTTGGGAAAGACCCCTTTCACAGACACCGAGAGGCTGTGGAGGGGCGTTGCCTGGCAGTGGACAGCTTTGGGTATTGGGGCCCAATCAAGCTGTCTGGGAATGTGTTTACACTGCCTTCCTACCAAGAAGGAAGAGACAAACCCAAAAGCATCACACACACATCGAAATATGAATAATCCAAGACCTCTTTTGAAATTCCCAGGCCCAAACATGATACCAGAAGCCTGAAATCAATAAAACATTTAGTGCCCCGATTTACTTCATCAAAAACCAATCAACCAGGTATACACAAGACAGATTTTAAGTGCGCCAAAAACCTAGGACAATAGGGACAAGATTTGGCGCGTAGATAAATGCCTTGCCTAAATCGGAAGCTATCAGGACATGTTTAACACCAAGTTAAAGCCATCGAAACTGACAAGCCCGCCAAAACTAAGACAATGGAGTAAACAGGGCTCATTTGAAATCTAAAGGAAACCGTTTTAGTAAGGGGTTTTGGGCGCGAAAAGGAAAGTATAAATGGGGGCCTAATGTCACAAGACTCTCTCTCTGGACTCGCTGACAACGCACTCAACGCTCGCACAGCTCTCTCTCTCTCTCTCTCTCAGCACTGCTCCAGCAAAGACACCACAAGACACGAGGAGAAGGAGGAAAGAAGGCCAACAACTTCAGAAACAGGCCAACACACAAGAAGAAACCAGCGCGACTGCCTCAGTGACCATCGGACACCTCGCGGCAACAAGGGCCTTACGAAACCTTTTACTCAAAAGACTCTAAACCATAACTCTCAACTCTCAAGGATTCGTTCGGTGAGCATTATCCCTGATCTCCTGAAACCAAAACCTAGCTAGATAGTGGGATTTTTGGGATGGGCAAGGTTTTTTTTGTATATTGTCGGTCTCCCTCGACTGTACCGTGTGTTCCCCAACCTGTGTTCAAGTATTAAGTGTGTTTTAAGTTTGTTACCTTTTTATTTTATTAAAATTAGAATTATTTCATCAGAACCTGTTGTCTACTGAATCTTTGTTCACGACCCGTAAATAATTCCAAAGTCTAGGAACCAGGGGTGTGGGATCGATTCGAACCGCTCACTGAGTCAGAGGTGACGGCTGAACCCAATACCACACCCTACAATAAAGTTAAAGTCAATTGTTAATTCTGACATGATACCCTCGGCACCGGGGAATAAAGTAATTATCAATTGTTAATTTAGGCATGAAACCCTCTACAGCAGGGAGTAAATGTACAGTTAATTGTTAATTTGACATGATATCCTCTTCACCGTGGAATAAAGTTACATTTACTTGTTAATTTGACGTGATATCCTCTACACTGGGGAATAATGTTAAAGTGAATTTTTAACTTGTCATGATATCCTCTACGCTGAGAATATAAAGTTACAGTTAATTGTTAATTTGACATGATGCCCTCTACACCAGTAAAAATAGTTACACTTAATATTTAATTTGAAATGATGCCCTCTACAACGGTGAATAAAGTTGCAGTTAATTGTTAATTTAGACATGTTACCTTGTACACAGGGGAATAAATTTACAGTTATTTGTTAATTTAGATATGTTTCCCTCCACACTGTGGAATAAAGTTACAGTTTATTGTAAATTAAGAAAAGTTTCCCACCACACCAGGGAATAAAATAACTGTCAATTGGTAATTTGACATGATACCCTCCACACCAGGGTATAAAGTTACATTTAATTGTTAAATAAGACATCATACCCTCTACATTCAGGATATAATGTTACAGGTAATTGTTAATTTGACATGATAACCTCTACACCGGGGAATAAAGATCCAGTTAATGGTTAATTTGATATGATACCCTCTACACTGGGGAATAAAGTTACAGTTAATTGTTAATTTTACATTATGCCCTCAACACCGGGGAATAAAGTTGAAGTTAATTGTTAATCTTTCATGATACCCTCTATACTGGGGAATAAAGTTACAGTAAATTGTTGAATTGGCATGATACCCTCCACACTGTGGAATAAAGTTGCAGTCATTTTTTTAAACATGATAATTTCAACACTGGGGAATAAAGATGCAGTTAATTTGAAACGGTGCCCTCTACACCGGGGAATAAAGTTACATTTAATTGTTAATTTCGACATGATATCCTCTACACCGGGGAATAACGTAAATATCAATTGTTAATTTAGGCATGAAACACTCTACACCAAGGAGCAAATTTACAGTTAATTGTTAATTTGACATGATATCCTCTACACTGGGGAATAATGTTAAAGTGAATTTTTAATTTGTCAGGATACCCTTTTCATTGGGTAATACTGTACCAGTCAATTGTTATTTGTTAATTTAGACAGGATTCCCTGAACACCGGGGGATATAGTTACAGTTAATTTTTAATTTAGACATGATACCCTCTACACCGGGGAATAAATTTACAATTCATTGAAAATTTTGACATGAAGCCCTCTACACCGGGAACTAAAGTTACAGATAATTGTTAATTTGACATGATAACCTCTACACTGGGGAATAAATTTAAAGTTAATTTTTAACTTGTCATGATATCCTCTACGCTGAGAATATAAAGTTACAGTTAATGGTTAATTTGACATGATGCCCTCTACACCAGTAAAAATAGTTACACTTAATATTTAATTTGAAATGATGCCCTCTACAACGGTGAATAAAGTTACAGTTAATCGTTAGTTTAGACATGTTAACTTGTACACAGGGGAATACATTTACAGTTATTTGTTAATTTAGATATGTTTCCCTCCACACTGTGGAATAAAGTTACAGTTAATTGTTAATTTCGACATGATATCCTTTACACCGGTGAATAACGTAAATATCAATTGTTAATTTAGGCCTGAAACACTCTACACCAAGGAGAAGATTTACAGTTAATTGTTAATTTGACATGATATCCTCTACACTGGGGAATAATGTTAAAGTTAATTGTTAATTTGACATGATGCCCTATACACCGGGGAATAACGTTACAATTAATTGTTAATTTCGACATGATGCCCTCTACAGTGGGGAATAATGTTACAGTTAATTGTTAATTTAGACATGATACCTTCTCAACAGGGGAATAAAGTTACAATTAATTGTTAATTTAGACATGATACCTTCTCAACAATGGAATAAAGTTACACTTAATTGTTGAATTAGACATGATACCTTCTACACTGGGGAACAAAGTTACAGTTAATTGCTAATTTAGACAGGATACCCTCTACATCGGGGAATTAAGTTACTGTTAATTGTTAATTTGACATGATAACCTCTACACCGGAGAATAATTATACAGTTCATTGTTAATTTAGACATGATATACTCTACAGAATAGAATAAAGTCATAGTTAATTTTGAATTTGGCATGATATCCTGTACACAAGAGAACAATTTTACAGTTAATTTTTAATAGACATGATATCCACTACACCGGGGAAGAAAGTTACTGTTAATTGTTAATTTAGACATGATACCCACTACCATGCGGAATAAAATTACAGTTAATTGTAAATTTTTACATGATGCTCTCTACACCGGGGAATAAAGTTACAGTAAATTGTTAATTTGATATGATACCCTCTACACCGGGAAATAAAGTTACAGTTAATTGTTAATTTTTCATGATGTCTTCTACACTGTGAAATAAAGTTACAGCTAATTGTTAATTTAGACATGATGCCCTGTACACCAGAGAATAAACGTACTGTTAATTGTTGGATTTACATCATACCCTCTACACTGTGGAATACAATTACAGTCAATAATCTCTACACTGGGGAATAATGATACATTTAATTTGAAATGGATCCCTCTGCACTGGGAAATAAAGTTACAGTTAATTGTTTATTTGATATGATATCCTCTGCACCGGGGAATAAAGTTACAGTTAATTGTTAATTTGACATGATATCCTCTAAACCGGGGAATAAGGTTACAGTTAATTGTTAACTTAAACATCATACACTTCACACCGGGGAATATAGTTACAGTTAATTGCAAATTTTGACATGATGCCCTCTACACCGGGGGAAAAAGTTACAGTTAATTGTTAATTTTGACATGATGCCCTCTACACCGGGGAGTAAAGTTACAGTTAATTGTTCATTTGATATGATACCCTCTACACCGGGAAATAAAGTTACAGTTAATTGTTAATTTTATATGATGCCCTCAACACCGGGGAATAAAGTTGAAGTTAATTGTTAATCTGTCATGATACCCTCTGCACTGGGGAATAAAGTTACATGTAATTGTTAATTTGACATGATATCCTCTACACCGGGGAATAACGATACATTTAATTGTTAATCTATACATGCCACCCTCTGCACCATAGAATAAAGTTACAGGTAATTGTTGAATTTACATCATACCCTCTACACCGGGGAATAAATAAAAGTCATATTTTTTAACATGATAATCTCTGCACCGAGGAATAAAGATACAGTTAATTTGAAATGATACCCTCTACACCGCGGAATAAAGTTACAGTAAATTGTTAAATTAATATGATGCCCTCGACAACGGGGAATAAAGATACAGTTAATTGTTAATTTGGACATGATAACCTCTACACCGGGAAATAAAGTAACAGTTAATTGTTAATTTCGACATGATGCCCTCTACATTGAGGAATAAAATTACAGTTAATCGTTAATTAAGACATGATTCCCGATATCCAGGGAATGAAGTTACAGTTAATTGTTAATTTACACATGATACCTTCTACACTGGGGAATAAAGTTACAGTTAATTGTTAATTTAGACAGGATTCCCTCAACACCGGGGAATAAAGTTACAGGTAATTGTTAATTTAGACATGATTCCTTCTACATCGAGGAATAAAGTTACTGTTATATGTTGATTTGACACGATACCCTCTACATCAGTGAATATAGTTACCCTTAATAATTATTTTGACATGAAGCCCTCTACAACGGTGAATAAAGTTACAGTTAATTGTTAATTTAGATATGATGCCATCTACACTGGGGAATATAGTTACGGTAAATTGCTCATTTTTACATGATACCCTGTATACCGGGGAATAAAGTTACAGTTAATTGTTAATTTAGACATGATTCCCTGCACACCATAGAATAAAGTTACAGTCAATTGCTAATTTTGACATGAAATCCTCTACACTTTGGAATAATGTTACACTTAATTTTTAATTTTGAAACGAAGCCCTCTACACCGGGGACTAAAGTTACAGTTAATTGTTAATTTGACATGATACACTCTACACCGGGGAATAAAGTAAGAGTTATTTGTTAATTTGACATGATGCCCACTAAACTGGGGAATATATTTAATGTTATTTGTTAATTTGTCATGAAAACCTCTAAACTGGGGAATAAAGTTATAGTTGATTGTTAATTTTACATGACCATCTCTACATTGGGGAACAAAGTTACAGATGATTGTTATTTTTAGACGATAACCTCTACACCGGGGAATAAAGTTACATTAAATTGAAAATTTAGATATGATACCCTCTACACTGAGGAATAAGATTACATTTAAATGTTAATTTGACATGATGCCCTCTACACCAGGGAATAAAGTTACAGTGAATTGTTAATATAGAAATGATACCCTCTAAACCAGGGAATAAATTTACACTAATTTTTTATTTGACATGCTACACTCAACACCTGGGAATGAAGTTACAGTTAATTGTTAATTTGATATGATACCCTCTACACCGGGGAAAAAAGTTCCAGTTAATTGTTAATTTAGACATGATACCTTCTACAAAGGGGTATAAAGTTATATTTAATGGTTTATTTAGAAATGATTCCCTCCACACCGGGGATTATAGTTGCAGTTAATTGCAATTTTTGACATAATACCCTCTACACCGGGAAATAAAGTTACAGTTAATTGTTAATTTGATATGATACCCTCTACACCGGGGATAATGTTACAGTTAATTGTTAATTTGACATGATATCCTCTACACCATGGAGTAAAGTTACAGTTTAATTGTTGAATTGACATGATACCCTCTACACTGTGGAATAAAGTTAGTCATTTTTTTTAACATGATAATCTCTACACCGGGGAATTAAGTTACAGTTAATTGTTAATTTCGACATGATAAACTCTGCAGCTGGGAATAATGTAGGCTTCGCAAAACCCCCAGAAACTCGAACAGAACCCTAAGTGAAGTGATTTGAGGTAAAACACTCAGTTTTGGAAATTTGTAAAGATCAGGTAAGAAAAACCCTGAGGAAAATGACTTTTTGAATCTTACTGTTGGGAAAGACACCTTTCACAGACACCGACAGGCTACGGAGTGGCGTGCCCAGGCAGTGGACAGATTTGGGTATTGGGGCCCAATCAAGCTGTCTGGGAATGTGTTTACACTGCCATCCTACCAAGAAGGAAGAGACAAACCCAAAAGCCTCACACACACAACCAAATATGTATAATCCAAGACCTCTTTTGAAATTCCCAGGCCCAAACAGGATACCAGAAGCCTGAAATAAATAAAACATTTAGTGCCCCGATTTACTTCATCAAAAACCAATCAACCAGGTATCCACAGGACAGATTTAAAGTGCGCCAAATACCAAGGACAATAGGGACAAGATTTGGCGCGTAGATAAAGGCCTTGCCTAAATCGGAAGCTATCAGGACATGTTTAACACAAAGTTAAAGCCATCGAAACTGAGAAGCCCGCCAAAACTAACAATGGAGTAAACAGGGCTCATTTGAAATCTAAGGGAAACCGTTTTAGTAAGGGGTTTTGAGCGCGAAAAGGAAAGTATAATTGGGGACCTAATGTCACAAGACTCTCTCTCTCTGGACTCGCTGACAACGCACTCAACGCTCGCACAGCTCTCTCTCTCTCTCTCAGCTCTGCTCCAGCAACGACACCACAAGCCACGAGGAGAAGGAGGAAAGAAGGCCAACAACTTCACAAACAGACCAACTCACAAGAAGAAACCAGCGCGACTGCCTCAGTGACCATTGGACACCTCGCGGCAACAAGGGCCTTACGAAACCTTTTATTCAAAAGACTCTAAACCCTAACTCTCAACTCTCAAGGATTCGTTCGGTGAGCATTATCCCTGATCTCCTGAAACCAAAACCTAGCTAGATAGTGGGATTTTTGGGATGGGCAAGGTTTTTTTTGTATATTGTCGGTATCCCTCGACTGTACCGAGTGTTGCTCAACCTGTGTTCAAGTATTAAGTGTGTTTTAAGTTTGTTACCTTTTTCTTTTAATAAAATCAGAAATCTTTCATTAGAACCTGTTGTCTACTGAATCTTTGTTCAGGACCAATAAGTCCAAATTCTAGTAACCAGGGGCGTGTGATCGATTCGAACTGCTCACTGAGTCAGAGGTGAAGGCTGAACCCAATACCACACCCTACAATAAAGTTAAAGTGAATTGTTAATTTTGACATGATACCCTCGGCACCGGGGAATAAATTAATTGTCAATTGTTAATTTAGGCATGAAACCCTCTACAGCAGGGAGTAAATTTACAGTTAATTGTTAATTTGACATGATATCCTCTTCACTGTTGAATAAAGTTACATTTACTTGTTAATTTGACATGATATCCTCTACACTAGGGATTAATGTTAAAGTTAATTTTTAATTTGTCATGATACACTTTTCACTGGGGAATACTGTACCAGTCAATTGTTAATTGTTAATTTAGACAGGATTCCCTCAACACCGGGGGATATAGTTACAGTTAATTGTTAATTTAGACATGATACCCTCTACACCGGTGAATAAATTTACAATTAATTGTTAATTTTGACATGAAGCCCTCTACACCGGGGTCTAAAGTTACAGTTAATTGTTAATTTGACATGATAACCTCTACACTGGGGAATAAATTGATAGTTAATTTTTAACTTGTCATGTTACCCTCTACGCAGAGAACATAAAGTTACAGTTAATTGTTAATTTGACGTGATGCCCTCTAAACCTGTAAACTTAGTTACACTTAATATTTAATTTGAAATGATGCCCTCTACATCGGTGAATAAAGTTACAGTTAATTGTTAATTTAGACATGTTACCTTGTACACAGGGGAAAACATTTACAGTTATTTGTTAATTTAGATATATTTCCCTCCACACTGTGGAATAAAATTATAGTTTATTGTAAATTAAGAAAAGTTTCCCACCACAACAGGGAATAACGTTACTGTCAATTGGTAATTTGACATGATACCCTCCACACTAGGGTATAAAGTTACATTTAATTGTTAAATAAGACATCATACCCTCTACACTCAGGATATAAGGTTACAGGTAATTGTTAATTTGACATGATCACCTGTACACCGGGGAATAAAGTTACAGTTATTTGTTAATTTGACATGATACCCTCTACACTGGGGAATAAATTTACAGTTAATTGTTAATGTTACATTATGCCCTCAACACCGGGGAATAAAGTTGAAGTTAATTGTTAATCTTTCATGATACCCTCTACACTGGGGAATAAATTTACAGTAAATTGTTGAATTTACATGATACCCTCCACACTGTGGAATAAAGTTGCAGTCATTTTTTTTAACAGGATAATTTATACACTGGGGAATAAAGATACAGTTAATTCGAAATGGTGCCCTCTACACCGGGGAATAAAGTTACAGTCAATTGTTAATTTCGACATGATACACTCTACACCGGGAAATAAAGTTACAGTTAATGGTTAATTTTGACATGATACACTATGCACAGGGGAATAAAGTTACACTCAATTGTTAAATTGACATGATACCCTATGCACCAGGGAATAAAGTTACAGTTAATTGTTAATTTCGACATGATATCCTCTACACCGGGGAATAATGTTAAAGTTAATTGTTAATTTAGAAATGATACCTTCTCAACAGGGGAATAAAGTGACACTTAATCGTTAATTTAGACATGATACCTTCTCAACAGGGGAATAAAGTTAAACTTAATTGTTAATTTAGACATGATACCTTCTACACTGGGGAACAAAGTTACAGTTAATTGCTAATTTAGACAGGATACCCTCTACATCGGGGAATAAAGTTACTGTTAATTGTTAATTTGACATCATAACCTCTACACCGGAGAATAATTTTACATTTAATCGTTAATTTAGACATGATATCCTCTACAGCACAGAATAAAGTCACAGTTAATTTTTAATTTGGCATGATATCCTGTTCACAAGAGAAGAATTTTGCAGTTAATTTTTAATTCACATAATATCCTCTACACCGGGGAATAAAGTTAATTTAATTGTTAATTTTACATGATATACTCTAAACTGGGGAAAAAAGTTACTTTTAATTGTTAATTTAGACATGATACCCACTGCAATGCGGAATAAAGTTACAGTTAATTGTTAATTTTTACATGTTGCCCTCTACACCGGGGAATAAAGTTACAGTAAATTGTTAATTTGATACCATAACCTCTACACCGGAGAATAATTTTACAGTTAATTGTTAATTTTTCATGATGTCCTCTACAGTGTGAAATAAAGTTACAGTTAATTGTTAATTTAGAAATGATACCCTGTACACCAGAGAATAAACTTACTGCTAATTGTTGAATTTACATGATACCCTCTGCACTGTGGAATAACATTACAGTCAATAATCTCTACACTGGGGAATAATAATACATTTAATTTTAAATGGAACCCTCTACACTGGGAAATAAAGTTACAGTTAATTGTTAATTTGATATGATACCCTCTGCAACGTGGAATATAGTTACAGTTAATTGCTAATTTTGACATAATGTCCTTTACACCGCGTAATAAATTTACAGTTAATTGTTTATTTTGACATAATGCCCTCTACACCGGGGAATAAGTTACAGTTAATTGTTAATTTTACATGATATCCTCTAAACCGGGGATTAAGGTTACAGTTAATTGTTAACTTAAACAACATACACTTCACACCGGGGAATATAGTTACAGTTAATTGCAAATTTTGACATGATGCCCTCTACACCGGGGAAAGAAGTTACAGTTAAATGTTAATTTTGACATGATTCCCTCTACACCGGGGAGTAAAGTTACAGTTAATTGTTCATTTGATATGATACCCTCTGCACCGGGAAATAAAGTTACACTTAATTGTTAATATTATATGATGCCCTCAAAATCGGGGAATAAAGTTGAAGTTAATTGTTAATCTGTCATGATACCCTCTACACTGGGGAATAAAGTTACATGTAATTGTTAATTTGACATGATATCCTCTACACCGGGGAATAAAGATACATTTAATTGTTAATTTATACATGCCACCCTCTGCACCAGAGAATAAAGTTACAGGTAATTGTTGAATTTACATGACACCCTCTACACCGGGGAATAAAGTAAAAGTCAATTTTTTTAACATGATAATCTCTACACCGAGGAATAAAGATAGTTAATTTGAAATGATACCCTCTACACCGGGGAATAAAGTTCCAGTTAATTGTTAAATTAATATGATGCCCTCGACACTGGGGAATAAAGATACAGTTAATTGTTAATTTAGACATGATAACCTCGACACCGGGGAATAAAGTAACAGTTAATTGTTAATTTGACATTATGCCCTCTACACCGGAGAATAAAGTAACAGTTAATTGTTAATTTGCCATTATGCCCTCTACACCGGGCAATAAAGTTTCAGTTAATTGTTAATTTCGAGATGATGCCCTCTACACTGGGGAATAAAATTACAGTTAATCGTTCATTAAGATATGATTCCCGGTATTCCAGGGAATGAAGTTACAGTTAAATGTTAATTTACACATGATACCTTCTACACTGGGGAATAAAGTTACAGTTAATTGTTAATTTAGACAGGATCCCCTCAACACCGGGGAATAAAGTTACAGTTAATTCTTAATTTAGACATGATTCCTGCTACATCGAGGAATAAAGTTACTGTTAATTGTTGATTTGACACGATACCCTCTACATCAGTGAATATAGTTACCCTTAATATTTATTTTGACATGAAACCCTCTACAACGGTGAATAAAGTTACAGTTAATTGTTAATTTCGATATGATGCCCTCTACACCGGGGAATATAGTTACAGTTAATTGCTAATTTTGAAATGATACCCTGTATACCGGGGAATAAAGTTACAGTTAATTGTTAATTTAGACATGATTCCCTGCACACCATAGAATAAAGTTACAGTCAATTGCTAATTTTGACATGATACCCTCTACACCGGGGAATAAAGTTACAGTTGATTGTTAATTTTACATGATACCTTCTACACAGGGGAATAAAGTTACAGTTAACTGTTAATTTAGACATGATTCCCTGCACACCGGGGAATAAAGTTGCAGTTAATTGTTAATTTAGACATGATTCCCTGCACACCATAGAATAAAGTTACAGTCAATTGCTAATTTTGACATGATATCCTCTACACTTTGGAATAATGTTACAGTTAATTGTTAATTTTGCCATGATGCCCGCCACACTGCGGAATAAATATAAATTTAATCTTTAATTTGTCATGAAAACCTCTACACTGGGAATAAAGTTGCAGTTGATTGTTAATTTTACATGATACCCTCTACACCGGG
Organism: Squalus acanthias; assembly: GCA_030390025.1. Taxonomy (NCBI): domain Eukaryota; kingdom Metazoa; phylum Chordata; class Chondrichthyes; order Squaliformes; family Squalidae; genus Squalus; species Squalus acanthias. The sequence goes on along the minus strand of JASTWF010000034.1, from coordinate 3,398,031 downwards.
AAATAAAGTTACAGTTGATTGTTAATTTAGACATGATTCCCTCCACACAATGGAATAACATTTCAGTCAATTGCTAATTTTGACAAGATACCCTCTAAACTGTGGAATAATGTTACAGTCAATTGCTAATTTTGAAATGAAGCCCCCTTCACCGGGGACTAAAGTTACAGTTACTTATGAATTTAACATGATACACTCTACACCAGGGAATAAAGTTAGAGTTATTTGTTAATTTGACATGATGCCCACTAACCTGGGGAATATATTTAAAGTTATTTGTTAATTTGTCATGAAAACCTCTAAACAGGGGAATAAAGTTATAGTTGATTGTTAATTTTACATGATAACCTCTACACTGGGGAACAAAGTTACAGTTGATTGTTATTTTTAAATGATAACCTCTAGACCGGGGAATAAAGTTACATTAAATTGTAAATGTAGATATGATACACTCTACACCGAGGAATAAGATTACATTTAAATGTTAATTTGACATGATGCCCTCTACACCGGGGAATAAAGTTACACTTAATTGCTAATTTGACATGATAGACTCTACCCCTGGGAATTAAGTTACAATTAATTGTTTATTTAACATGATGCCCTCTACACCGGGAAATAAAGTTACAGTTGATTGTTAATTTAGACATGATTCCCTCCACACAATGGAATACAATTTCAGTCAATTGCTAATTTTGACAAGATACCCTCTACACTGTGGAATAATGTTACAGTTAATTGCTCATTTTGAAATGAAGCCCCCTTCACCGGGGACTAAAGTTACAGTTACTTATGAATTTAACATGATACACTCTACACCAGGAATAAAGTTAGAGTTATTTGTTAATTTGACATGATGCCCACTAACCTGGGGAATATATTTAAAGTTATTTGTTAATTTGTCATGAAAACCTCTAAACTGGGGAATAAAGTTATAGTTGATTGTTAATTTTACATGATAACCTCTACACTGGGGAACAAAGTTACAGTTGATTGTTATTTAACATGATGCCCTCTACACCGGGGAATAAAGTTCCAGTGAATTGTTAATTCAGAAATGAAGCCCTCTAAACCGGGGAATAAAGTTACACTTAATTGTTAATTTGACATGATGCCCTCTACACCGGGGTATACATTTTCATTTAATTGTTAATGTCGACAGGAGGCCCTCTACATTGGTGAATAAAATTACAGTTAATTTTTAATTTAGACATGATACCTTCTAAACTGGGGAATAAAGTAAAAGTTACTTTTTAATATGTCATGATGCCCTCTGCACCGGGGAATACAGTTACTGTTAATTGCTATTTTTGACATGATAACCTGTATACTGGGGAATAACGTAACAGTTAATTGTTAATTTAGACATGATTCCCTGCACACCATAGAATAAAGTTACTGTCAATTTCTAATTTTGGCATGATATCCTCTACAATTTGGAATAATGTTACAGTTAATTGTTAATTTTGCCATGATGCCCACTACACTGAGGAATAAATTTAAATTTAATTTTTAATTTGTCATGATGACCTCTACACTGGGTATAAAGTTACAGATGAATTTTAATTTTACATGATACCTTCTACACCGGTGAATAAAGTAAAACTTGATTGTTAATATTACATGATACCCTCTGCACAGGGGAATAAAGTTACAGTTAATTGTTAATTTAGACATGATTCTCTGCACACCGGGGAATAAAGTTATAGTTAATTGTTAATTTAGGCATGATTCCCTCCACACAATGGAATAAAGTTTCAGTCAATTGCTAATAATGACATGATACCCTGTACACCGTGGAATAAAGTTACAGTTAATTGTTAAGTTTACATGATAACCTCTACACCGGGGAATAAAGTTACATTAAATTGTTAATTTAGATATGATACCCTCTACACCGCGAAATAATGTTACAGTTAAATGTTAATTTGACACGATTCACTCTACACCGTGGAATAAAGTTACAGTTAATTGTTAATTTGATATGATACCCTCTACACCGGGGAATAAAGTTACAGTTAATTGTTAATTTTATATGATGCCCTCAACAACGGGGAATAAAGTTGAAGTTAATTGTTAATCTGTCATGTTACCCTTTGCACTGGGGAGTAAAGTTACATTTAATTGTTAATTTATACATGATACCCTCTGCACCAGAGAATAATGTTACAGGTAATTGTTGAATTTACATGATACCCTCTACTCCGGGGAATAAAGTAAAAGCCAATTGTTAATTTGACTTGATACCCTCTGCACTGGGGAATAAAGTTAAAGTTAATTGTTAATTTCGACATGATACACTCTACACCGGGGATTAAATTAAAAGTCAATTTTTCATATGACATGATGCTCTCGGCACAGGGGAATAAAGTAATTGTCAATTGTTAATTTAGACATGAAACCCTCTACAGCAGAGAGTAAATTTACAGTTAATTGTTAATTTGACATGATATCCTCTGCACTGGGGAATAATGTTAAATTTAATAGTTAATTTGACATGTTGCCTCTGCATGGGAGAATAAAGTTACAGTTAATTGTTAATTTAAACATGATGCCCTCTACACTGGGGAATAAAGTTACAGTTAATAGTTAATTTTGACATGATGCCTTCTACACAGGGGAATAAATTTACAGGTAATTGTTAATTTAGACATGATGCCCTCTACACCGAGGAATAACGTTACTGTTAATTGTTAATTTAGACAGGATTCCCTCAACACCAGGGAATAAAGTTACAGTTAATTGTTAATTTTATATGATGCCCTCTACACCGGGGAATAAAGTTACAGTTAATTGTTAATCTGTCATGATACCCTTTACACTGGGGAATAAAGTTACAGTTAATTGGTAATTTGACATGATATCCTCTACACCGGGGAATAAAGTTACATTTAATTGTTAATTTATACATGATACCCTTTGCACCAGAGATTAAAGTTACAGTTAATTGTTTAATTGACATGATGACCTCCACACTGTGGAATAAATTTACAATTAACTGTTAATCTTTTATGAAACCCTCTACACTTGGGTATAAATTTGCAGTTAATTGTTAATTTGACATGATATCCGCTACACCAGGGAATAAAGTTACATTTAATTGTTAATTTATACATGATACCCTCTGCACCAGAGAACAAATTTACAATTAATTGTTGAATTGACATGATACCCTCTACACCAGGGAATAAAGTTACAGTTAATTGTTAATTTCGACATTATGCACTCTACACCGGGGAATAAAGTAAATGTCAATTGTTTATTTTGGCAGGAAACCCTCTATAGCAGGGAGTAAATTTACAATTAATTGTTAATTTGACTTGATATCCTCTAAACTGGGGAATAATGTTAAAGGTAATATTTAATTTGTCATGATAAACTCTACATGGGGAATAAAGTTACAGTTGATTGTGAATTTGACATGATACCCTTTACACCGGGGAATACTGTACCAGTCAATTAATAATAAGACTTGATAACCTCTACACCGGGGAATAAAGTTATACTAAATTGTTAATTTAAACATGATGCCCTCTACAACGAGGAGTAAAGTTACAGTTAATTGTTAATTTGACATGATACCCTCTACACCGGGAATAAAGTTACTGTTAATTGTTAATTTAGAAATGATTCCCTCTACACCGGGGACTACAGTTACAGTTATTTGTTAATTTGATATGATACACTCTACACCAGGGAATAAAGTTAATTGTTAATTGTTAATTTGACATGATGCCCACTAAACTGGGGAATATATTTAAAGTAATTTTTTAATATGTCATGAAAACCCCTACATTGGGGTATAAAGTTAAAGTTGATTGTTAATTTTGCATGATAACCTCTACACTGGGGAACAAAGTTACAGCTGATTGTTAATGTTACATGATAACCTCTACACCGGGGAATAAAGTTACATTAAATTGTTAATTTAGATATGATACCCTCTACACCGAGGAATAAGGTTACAGTTAAATGTTAATTTGACATGATGCCCTCTACACCGGGGAATAAAGTTACAGTGAATTGTGAATTTTGAAATGATTCCCTCTAAAGCGCGGAATAAAGTTACACTTAATTGCTAATTTGACATGATACACTCTACACCGGGGAATGAAGTTACAGTTAATTGTTAATTTGACATAATACACTCTACATCTGGGAATGAAGTTAAAGTTAATTGTTAATTTAGACATGATTCCCGGTATTCCAGGGAATGAAGTTAGTTAATTGTTAATTTGACATGATACCCTCTACACTGGGTATAAAGTTACAGTTAATTATTAATTTAGAAATGAATCCCTCTAAACCGGGGAATAAAGTTACACTTAAATTTTAATTTGACACGATGCCCTCTACAATGGGGTATAAAGTTTCAGTTAATTGTTAATTTCGACAGGATGCCCTCTACATTGGTGAATAAAATTACAGTTCATTTTTAATTTAGACATGATACCTTCTAAACTGGGGAACAAGTGAAAGTTAATTATTAATTTGTCATGATAATCTCTACACTGGGGAATAAGGTTATAGTTGACTGTTAATTTGACATGATTCCCTCTAAACCGGAGTATAAAGTTACAGTAAATTGTTAATTTAGACATGATACCCTTTACATCCTGTAATAAAGTTACAATCAGTTTTTAATTTGACATGATACTCCCTACATCGGGTAATAAAGTTACAGTAAATTGTTAACTGTGACATGATACCCTCTGCACCGGGGAATAAACTTACAGTTAATTGTTAATTTAGACATGAGTCACTCTGCACCAGGGAATAAAGTTACAGTTAATTGTTTATTTAGACAGGATTCCCACGACACCGGGGAATAAAGCTATAGTTAATTGTAAATTTCGACATGATGCCATCTAGACTGGGGAATAAAGTTACAGTTAATTGTTAATTTAGACATGATACCTTCTACACAGTTGAATAAAGTTACAGTTAATTGTTAATTTAGACATAATTTCTTCTACATAGGGGAGTAGCGTTACAATTAATTGTTAAGTTGACATGATGCCCTCTACACCAGTGAATATAGTTACACTTAATATTTAATTTGAAATGATGCCCTCTAGACCGGGGAATAAAGTTACAGTTAATTGTTAAATTCGACATGATGCCATCTTGACTGGGGAATAAAGTTAAAGTTAATTGTTAATTGAGACATGATTCCCTGCACACCGGGGAATAAAGTTACAGTGAATTGTTAATTCAGAAATAAATCCCTCTAAACCGGGGAATAAAGTTACACTTCATTGTTAATTTGACATGACGCCCTCTACACCGGGGTATACAGTTTCAGTAAATCGTTAATTTCGACAGGAGGCCCTCTACATTGGTGAATAAAATTACAGTTAATTTTTAATTTAGACATGATACCTTCTAAACTGGGGAATAAAGTTAAAGTTAATTTTTAATTTGTCAAGATGCCCTCTACACAGTGGAATATAGTTACGGTTAATTGCTAATTTTGACATGATACCCTGTATACCGGGGAATAAAGTTACAGTTAATTGTTAATTTAGACATGATTCCCTGCACACCATAGAATAAAGTTACAGTCAATTGCTAATTTTGACATGATATCCCCTACAATTTGGAATAATGTTACAGTTAATTGTTAATTTTGCCATGATGCCCACTACACTGGGGAATAAATTTAAATTTAATTTTTAATTTGTCATGATAACCTCTACACTGGGAATAAAGTTACAGTTGATTGTTCATTTTACATGATACCCTCTACACAGGGGAATAAAGTTACACTTGATTGTTAATTTTACATGATACCCTCTACACCGGGGACTAAAGTTACAGTTAATTGTAAATTTAGACATGATACCTTCTGTACAGGGGAATAAAGTTACAGTTAATTGTTAAATTCTACATGATGCCATCTAGACTGGGGAATAAAGTTACAGTTAATTGTTAATTTAGACATAATTTCTTCTACATCGGGGAATAAAGTTACAGTTCATTGTTAAATTGACATGATGCCCTCGACACCAGTGAATATAGTTACACTTAATATTTAATTTGAAATGATGCCCTCGACAACGGGGAATAAAGTTACAGTTAATTGTGCATTTGACATGATGCTCTCTACACCGGGGAATAAAGTTACACTTAATTGTTAAATTCGACATGATGCTATCTTGACTGTGGAATAAAGTTACAGTAAATTGTTAATTTAGACATGATATATTCGACACAGTTGAATAAAGTTACAGTTAATTGTTAATTTAAACATGATTCCCTGCACACCGGGGAATAAAGTTTCAGAATGATGCCCTCGACAACGGGGAATAAAGTTACAGTTAATTGTTCATTTGACATGATGCCATCTTGACTGGGAATAAAGTTACAGTTAATTGTTAATTTAGACATAATTTCTTCTACATCGGGGAATAAAGTTACAGTTCATTTGTAAATTGACATGATGCCCTCTACATCAGTGAATATAGTTACACTTAATATTTAATTTGAATTGATGCCCTCGACAACGGGGAATAAAGTTACAGTTAATTGTTCATTTGACATGATGCCCTCTACACTGGGGAATAAAGTTACACTTAATTGTTAAATTCGACATGATGCTATCTTGACTGTGGAATAAAGTTGCAGTAAATTGTTAATTTAGACATGATATATTCGACACAGTTGAATAAAGTTACAGTTAATTGTTAATTTAAACATGATTCCCTGCACACCGGGGAATAAAGTTTCAGTCAATTGCTAATTATGAAATGATACCCTCTGCACCAGGGAATAATTTTACAGTTAATTGTTAAATTCGACATAATGCCCTCCACACCAGTGAATATAGTTACACTTAATATCTAATTTGAAATGATGCCCTCGACAACGGGGAATAAAGTTACAGTTAATTGTTCATTTGACATGATACCATCTTGACTGGGGAATAAAGTTAATGTTAATTGTTAATTTAGACATGATACCTTCTACACAGATGAATAAAGTTACAATTAATTGTTAATTTAGAGATGACTCCCTGCACCCCGGGGAATAAAGTTTCAGTCAATTGCTAATTATGACATGATACCCATGCACTAGGGAATAATTTTACAGTTAATTGTTAATTTTGACATGAAGCCGTCTACACCGGGTAATAACGTACAAGTCAATTTTTTATTTGACATGACCCCTCGGCACCGGGGAATAATGAATTATCAATTGTTAATTTAGGCATTAAACCCGCTACAGCAGGGAGTAAATCTGCAGTTAATTGTTAATTTGACATGAAATCCTCTACACTGGGGAATAATGTTAAAGTTAATTGTTAATTTGACATGCTGCCTCTGCATTGGAGAATAAAGTTACAGTTAATTGTTAATTTAAAAATGATGCCCTCTACACAGGGGAATAAAGTTACAGTTAATTGGTAATTTAGACATGATACCTTCTGCACAGGGGAAAAAAGTTACCATTATTTGTTAATTTAGACGTGATTCCCTGCACAACGTAGAATAAAGTTACAGTCAATTGCTAATTTTGACATGATATCCACAACAATTTGGAATAATGTTACAGTTACTTGTTAATTTTGCCATGATGCCCACTACACTGGGGAATAATTTAAATTTAATATTTAATTTGTCATGAAAACCTCTACACTGGGAATAAAGTTACAGTTGATTGTTAATTTTACATATTAACCTCTACACCGGGGAATAAAGTTACAGTTGATTGTTAATTTTACATGATACCTTCTACACAGGGGAATAAAGTTACAGATAATTGTTAATTTAGATATGATTCCCTTCACACAATGGAATAAAGTTTCAGCCATTTGCTAATTTTGACATGATACCCTCTACACTGTGGAATAACGTTACAGTTAATTGTTAATTTTGAAATGAAGCCCCCTACACCGGGGACTAAAGTTACAGTTACTTGTTAATTTGACATGATACACTCTACACCGGGGAATAAACTTACAGTTATTTGTTAAGTTTTCATGAAAACCTATAAACTGTGGAATAAAGTTATAGTTGAATGTTAATTTTACATGATACCCTCTACACTGTGGAACAAAGTTAGAGATGATTGTTAATTTTACATGATAACCTCTATACTGGGGAATAAAGTTACATTAAATTGTAAATTTAGATATGATACCCTCTACACCGAGGAATAAGATTACAGTTACATTTTAATTTGACATGATGCCCTCTACACCGGGGAATAAAGTTACAGTGAATTGTTAATTTAGAAATTATTCCCTCTAAACCGGGGAATAAAGTTACACTTCATTGAAAATTTGACATGATGCCCTCTACACCGGGGTATAAAGTTTCAGTTAGTTGTTAATTTCGACAGGAGGCCCTCTACATTGGTGAATAAAATTAGTTAATTTTTAATTTAGACATGCTACCTTCCAAACTGGGGAATAAAGTTAAAGTGAATTTTTAATTTGTCATGATGCCCTCTACACCGGGGAATATATTACAGATAAATTGCTAATTTTGACATGATACCCTGTATACCGGGGAATAAAGTTACAGGAAATTGTTAATTTAGACATGATTCCCTGCACACCCTTTTTTAAAGTTACAGTCAATTGCTAATTTTGACGTGATATGCTCTACATTTTGGAATAATGTTACAGTTAATTGTTAATTTCGCCATGATGCCCACTACACTGGGGAATAAATTTAAATTTAATTTTTAATTTGTCATGATAACCTCTACACTGGGAATAAAGTTAAAGTTGGTTGTTAATTTTACATGATACCCTCTACAACGGCGAATAAAGTTAGTTAATTGTCAATTTTGCATGACACCCTCTACACCGGGGAATAAAGTTTCAGTTAATTGTTAATTTAGACATGATACCTTCTGCACAGTGGAATAAAGTTACAGTTAATTGTTAATTTAGACATGATTCCCGGCAAACCGGGGAATAAAGTTACAGTTAATTGTTAATTTAGACATGATTCCCTCCACACAATGGAATAAAGTTTCAGTCAATTTCTAATTTTGACATGAGACCCTCTACACTGTGGAATAATGTTACAGTTAATTGTTAATTTTGACATGAAGCCCTCTACACCGGGGACTACAGTTACAGTTACCTGTTAATTGGACATGATACCCTCTACACCGGGGAATAAAGTTAGAGTTAATTGTTAATTTTACATGATGCCCACTAAACTGGGGTATATATTTAAATTTACTTTTTTAATTTTCATGAAAACCTCTACACTGTGGAATAAAGTTAAAGTTGATTGTTAATTTTACATGATAACCTCTACACGGGGGAATAAAGTTACATTAAATTGTTAAATTAGATATGATACCCTCTTTAATACCGAGGAATAAGGTTACAGGTAAATGTTAATTTGACATGATGCCCTCTACACCGGGGAATAAAGTTACAGTGAATTGTTAATTTTGAAATGATTCCCTCTAAACCGGGGAATAAAGTTACACTTAATTGTTAATTTGACATTATACACTCTACACCGGGGAATGAAGTTACAGTTAATTGTTAATTTGACATGATACACTCTATATTGGTCAATAAAATTACAGTTAATTTTTAATTTAGACTTGATACCTTCTAAACTGGGGAATAAACTGAAAGTTAATTTTTAATTTGTCATGATAACCTCTACACTGGGGAATAAAGATATAGTTGGCTGTTAATTTGACATGATACCCTCTAAACCGGGGTATAACGTTACAGTTAATTGTTAATTTCGTCATGATACACTCTACATCGTGTAATAAAGTTACAGTAAATTGTTAACTGAGACATGATACCCTCTGGACCGGGGAATAAACTTACAGTTACTTGTTAATTTGACATGATTCACTATACACCAGGGAATAAAGTTACAGTTAATTGTTAAATTGACATAATGCCCTCTACACCAGTGAATATAGTTACACTTAATATTTAATTTGAAATGATACCCTCTACAACGGGGAATAAAGTTACAGTTAATTGTTAAATTCGACATGATGCCATCTTGACTTGGGAATAAAGTTAATGTTAATTGTTAATTTAGACATGATACCTTCTACACAGATGAATAAAGTTACAATTAATTGTTAATTTAGAGATGACTCCCTGCACACCGGGGAATAGAGTTTCAGTCAATTGCTAATTATTACATGAAGCACTCTACAACGGGGAAAAAAGTAAAAGGCAATGTTTTATTTGACATGTTAACCTCGGCACCGGGGAATAAAGTAATTATCAATTGTTAATTTAGGCATGAACCCCTCTACAGCAGGAAGTAAATTTAGAGTTAATTGTTTTATTTGAAATGATATCCTCTACACTGGGGAATAATGTTCAAGTTAATTGTTAATTTGACATGTTGCCTCTGCATTGGAGAATAAAGTTACAGTTAATTGTTAATTTGACATTATGCACTCTACATCGGGGAATAAAGTTGCAGAGAATTGTTAATTTATACATGATGCCCTCTACACTGGGGAATAAAGTTACAGTTAATTGTTAATTTAGACATGATACCTTCTACACAGGGGAATAAAGTTACAGTTAATTGTTAATTTAGACAGGATTCCCTCAACACCGGGGAATATAGTTACAGTTAATTGTTGATTTAGAGGTGATACCCTCTACATCGGGGGAATAACGTTACAGTTAATTGTTAATTTAGGCATAATTCCTTCTACATCGGGGAATAAAGTTGCAGTTAATTGTTAATTTGACATGATGCCCTCAACACCAGTGAATATAGTTACACTTAACATTTAATTTGAAATGATGCCTCTACAACGGGGAATAAAGTTACAGTTAATTGTTAATTTAGACATAGAAACATAGAATCTAGGAGCAGGAGTAGGCCATTCGGCCCGTCGAGCCTGCTCCGCCATTCAATACGATCATGGCTGATCATCCAAATCCAGTACCCTGTCCCTGCTTTAATCCCCACAGTACACATATCCCACCCTACCCCCGTAACCCCACGTATTTAATTCCCCCTAACATATCCCATCCTATCCCCATAACCCCACATATTTAATCCCCCCTAACACTAAGGTCAATTTATCATAGCCAAATCAACCTAACCCACACATTTTTGGACTGTGGGAGGAAACCGGAGCACCCGGAGGAAACCCACGCAGACACGGGGAGAATGTGCAAACTCCACACAGACAGTCACCCGAGGTCAGATTCGAACCCGGGTCTCTGGCGCTGTGAGGCACCAGTGCTAACCACTATGCCACCGTGTTGCCCTCTACACCGGGGAATAAAGTTACAGTTAATTGTTAATTTAGACATGATGCCCTCTACACCGGGGAATAAAGTTACAGTTAATTGTTAATTTTGAAATGATACCCTGTACACCGGGGAATAAAATTATACTTAATTGTTAATTTAAACATGATACCTTCTACAAAGGACACTAAAGTTACATTTAATTGTTTATTTAGACATGATTCCCTCCACACCGGGGAATATAGTTACAGTTAATTGCTAATTTTGACATAATACCATCCACACCGGGTAATAAAGTTAGTTAATTGTTAATTTAGACATTATACCCTGTACACCAGAGAATAAAGTTACAGTTAATTGTTGAATTGACATGATACCCTCTACACTGTGGAATATAGTTACAGTCATTTTTTTAACAGGATAATCTCTACACCGGGTAATAAATTTACAGTTAATTGTTAATTTCGACATGATACATTCTACACCGGGGAATAAAGTTAATGGCCCAAAAATTAGTCTCAGTATGCGAGAGTACGCACTGTGTACTCTCGCGTATTCTGTCTCCAATTGCCGGTTTTCTGCATGCACTGATCATGCGCTGAAAACCGGCACTTCATGTTGGTTCACTTGCAGGTATCTCCGTGGAATCGCGTGGGCTGGAGATTCTGCGCGTGCGTCCTGAAATTTAATATTTTTCTGAATGAAAGTAGTGTGTGTAAGCTCCTAGCAGTTACACATGTAAAAAGCAGGAGTAAGAGACATTTTTGAAGATCCGGAGACAGCAGGAGGAATAAATCCTTTTGCAGTGGGGCTACTGAAGTGAGTTTTTTTAAATCTGAAAGCCACCAATGTTTATTTAATTAAGTCTTAGGTAAGTTTGCAATTTAAAAAAAGTTTAAAAACGGGTTTTGACCATTTGGAGTAGTATAGCAACTGTGGGTGTGTACAAGACATATTTAGGTATCTATCATAAATGTGAAAATGAAAGTTTCAAAATGAACTATTTACATTTCAAAAAGTTTTAAAGATGAAAATGAGTAATTCTAAGTAAGTATGTATGTATGTATGTATGCATTAATTTATGAAAATGTTACAGTTCTGGAAAATCAACTAGGGCCGTGTGGCGGGTAGAGGTGTTCCCAATCCGATAGCGCACGTTTCCCACCATAGCCCGACCTGATTTTATAGCCACTCACTTTACTAAAGTTACTTTAACAACTATTTCCATTTTTTCATTACAACTTTCTGTTTGAAGCAGGAAGCCTGTGAGGGAGAAAGATGCCCTTTCACAGTCAATTCCTGTTCCTCTGTGGGATTGTGTATCAGAGAATTTTTGACGCCAGACAACAAATCAGATGGAGGAACCAAGCCCGTCTCCTCCTGAGAAGGAGAAACTACTACCCACCAAATAGAGTGTACAGGGAGAGGCTGTCATTTGAGATGCTGTCGGAGGAGCTGTGTGTGAGGAGGCTGCGCTTCAGTAAAGAGTCAATTGGCCTGAATCTGTGACATGTTAAAGGAGGACTTTCAAACACGCTCGAAGAGCCGCACTGCATTATCAGTGAGCATGAAGGTAACCACAGAACTGAACTTCTTTGCAAGTGGGACTTTTCAGGCAAGCACCGGTGACATTTCCAACATATCCAAGAATGCTGCGAGGGCCTGCATTCACCAGGTCACAGAAGCCATTTTCCGTAGGGCTTCTGAGTTCATTAACTATGACTTGTCCGCTCGCCATCAAAAGGAGATGGCGCTTGCATTTCATAACATTGCTGGATTCCCCAAAGTGATTGGGGTCTTCGATGGAACCCATGTAGCATTGAAGGCACCAGGGGTTGCACCTGTGACATTTATCAACAGGAAGGGGTTTCATTCATTGAATGTCCAGATTGTCTGTGATGCGCATCTCAGGATTTTAAATGTGAATGCAAGTAACCGTGGAAGTAATCATGACTCCTTCGTCTTCCGTAACTCTAACTTATATGGCGACCTCAACGCATTGCCTCCAGGATCCGCATGGATATTGGGCGACAAGGGATACCCGCTAAGACCATGGCTGATGACTCCCTACCGTAAGACCAATAATGAGGCTCAGGAGAGATACAACCAGGCACACGTGTCCACACGGCAATAGGTGGAGAGGACAATCGGAGTTCTGAAATCACGCTTCCGGTGCCTGGACAGGTCAGGGGGGACCTTGCAGTATTCTCCTCTGAAAGTGGCAAAGATTGTGGTGGTCTGTTGTGCTTTGCATAACTTTGCCCTGCGGGAAGGACTGACCCTTAACGCTGCAGATGAACTACCTGCAGAACTGGAGGATGTGGACAATGCCAATGTGCCTGTGGGAAGGCCTAATGGGGAAGAGCCAACTGCTGCTCAAAGTAAGGCTGTTCGGGAGCAGCTGGTAGACAACACCTTCACGAGATAGTGTCGCCTTGTATCTCCCCCTCCCCCTCCCCCTCCCTCTCCCTCTCCCCCAGCAAGGCAAATAAAGGAACAGACACAATTTAAAGTGAAACAGTGCTCTTTTATTGCAGCATTACAGACTTCTGAGGTTCAGTGTTGATGTACATAGTTTATAACTTTTCAATGTTAACTAGCTACTTTTCAACTTTGCAAACAATCGTAAACAGAAATAGGTTATAAAAAAATGTGTAAACACTTTTGACTTTTTTTGCTACGTTAATGCAATAAAGACATTCAAGTTGGAAAATAACTCTTTCCTAAATGTAAAACAGTTTTAATGTTCAATTTTTTTCTGCAAATAAACAATTTGAATTTTTTAAAACTGAATAGAGGCTGTGCTTTTTCAATGAAAAGTTTACTTACACTTTCAGTGACAAATATATATTTCAATAAAAAAACAATGAAAACATGTAACTTTTAAATAAAACGAAAAATTAAACAATTGAAAAGTTTACCCGCTCGAAACTATGCCTGAGGGTCAATGGATGTGTATTGTGGAAAATGCAACACCCTACTGTCTCCTGCGCTTTCCCGCTCCCCGTGACCGGTGCCCTGTGCTGCGACTTGAAACGGCCCTGCTTGCCGTCTCTTGCCCTTCAGCAATTGCCTCCTGACAGGGTTGTTGCTGCTGCTGCTGCTGCTGCAAGGCAATGTTTGCTTGCATCATCACAGGCGGAGCAGCTGGCTCTTGGACCTGCACTGTTTCTGTGCTGGGAGCAGGTAAGGTTGGTTCTGAGGGACTCACAGTAATGGCAGCAGAAATTATTTGCAAGAGTCCAGCAAGAGACTCATTCATTTAATGAAGCTCCATTCCCAAATCGGGTTTCTGCAAGAGTCGAACAAGAGAGTCATTTATTTTCTTAAGCTCCATTCCCAAATCGGGTTTCTGCAAGAGTCCAACAAGAGACTCATTTATTTTCTTAAGCTCCATTCCCAGATTTTGACCAATGATAGACTCTTTCAATTCACAGACATTCCACTCCCTGCTTGACACTCAACTTCTTTCTCTGTAAGCGGGAGGAGTGGCCCAATACCCAAACACCCGGGATGTAAAGTAAAGCTCTCTGCACTGTCCCAATCAAACATTCCAAGGGCAATAACAGCACGGGTTATATTAAGATTAAAGCTCTCTGCACTGTCCCATCAAACATTCCCAGGGCAATAAAAGCACGGGTTATATAAAGATTAAAGCTCTCTGCACTGTCCCAATCAAACATTCCCCGGGCAATAACAGCACGGGCTATATAAAGATTAAAGCTCTCTGCACTGTCCCAATCAAATGCTCCCAGGGCAATAACAGCACGGGTTATATAAAGATTAAAGCTCTCTGCACTGTCCCATCAAACATTCCCAGGGCAAGTACAGCACGGGTTATATAAAGATTAAAGCTCTCTGCACTGTCCCATCAAACATTCCCCGGGCAATAACAGCACGGGTTATATAAAGATTAAAGCTCTCTCCACTGTCCCAATCAAATGCTCCCAGGGCAAGTACAGCACTGATCCCAACTCATCGCCAGGGCTGGGGAGAGATAACCTCGCCGCCTTCTTAGCAAGTTTACCATGTTATTCACTTTCTGATTTGAGCTCCGTTTGTTATTAGACTTTATTTTATTTTTTTGTTGTATGTTTAACGACAGCATTGAAGGGGGAAATAGAAACTTGGAGCAACTTCTTCTGTCAAAGCTGAACGAGACTTGAAACAATTTAAAGATTTTTAATGAACTTTTCACGATAAATGAGTGTTAAAAACATTTTTCCCCCCTTAAGTTTTGAATATGAGTTCGGAAGAAACAGAAGGAAAAGTCAATTTCCTCCTCATCTAAACAAGTTTCAACCAGGTCTTGAAGTCCAAACGTTTTTAAAGAAGTTCTGAACTGAAAAATTCGGTAACTTTCACTATTGCAATGGAGAGGGATAGGGTCATACGGCAGGGCAGGGTTTATAATTGGGGGAGGGGTAATTATGATGCGATTAGGCAAGAATTAGGGAGTATAAGATGGGAACAGAAACTATCAGGGAAAGGCACAAACGAAAAGTGGAGCTTTTTCATGGAGCAATTACTGCGTGTCCTTGATAGGTTTGTCCCTGTCAGGCAGGGAGGAAATGGCCGAGTGAGAGAACCATGGTTCACAAAAGAGGTTGAATGTCTAGTCAAGAGGAAAAAGGAAGCGTATGTAAGGATGAGAAAACAAGGTTCAGTTGGGGGTACAAGGTAGCAAGGAATTAGCTAAAAAAAGAGCTTAGGAGAGCTAGGAGGGGGCATGAGAAGTCCTTGGCGGGTCGGATCAAGAAAAACCCAAGGCTTTTTACTGTTATGTGAGAAATAAAAGAATGACCAGGGTGAGGGTAGGGCCGGTCAAGGACAGTAGTGGGAACTTGTGCATGGAGTCAGAAGAGATAGGAGAGGTGATGAATGAATACTTTTCGTCAGTGTTCACCGAGGAGAGGGGCCATGTTCTTGAGGATGAGAGTGTGATAAAGGTGGATAGGCTGGAGGTGGTAGATGTTATGAGGGAAGATGTTTTAGCAATTTTGAAGAACCTGAGGGTCGATAAGTCCCCTGGGCCAGATGGGATATATCCTAGGATTCTTTGGGAGGCAAGGGAGGAGATTGCAGAGCCTCTGGCTTTGATCTTTGGGTCCTCACTGTCCACGGGGATGGTGCCAGAGGACTGGAGAGTGGCGAATGTTGTTCCTCTCTTCAAGAAAGGAAATAGGAATGACCCTGGTAATTATAGGCTGGTTAGTCTTACTTCGGTGGTTGGTAAGATAATGGAAAAGGTCCTGAGGGATAGCATTTATGACCATTTGGAAAGGGGCAACTTAATCAGGGATAGTCAACACGGATTCGTGAAGGGTAAGTCTTGCCTAACAAATTTAATTGAATTCTTTGAGGAGGTAACTAAGTGTGTAGATGAAGGTAGAGCAGTTGATGTCGTATACATGGATTTTAGTAAGGCGTTTGATAAGGTTCCCCATGGTCGTCTCATGAAGAAAGTAAGGAGTTGTGGGATACAGGGAAATTTGGCCGATTGGATAAGTAACTGGCTATCTCATAGAAGGCAGAGGGTGGTGGTGGATGGAACATTTTCGGACTGGAGACCAGTTACCAACGGTGTGCCACAGGGGTCGGTGCTGGGTCCTCTGCTGTTTGTGATTTTTATCAATGACTTGGAGGAGGGGACTGAAGGGTGGATCAGTAAATTTGCTGATGACACCAAGATTGGTGGAGTAGTGGATGAGGTGGAGGGCAGTTGTAGGCTGCAAAGAGACATTGATAGGATGCAGAGCTGAGCCGAAAAATGGCAGATGGAATTTAACCCTGATAAGTGCGAGGTGATTCATTTTGGTAGGTCAAATTTGAATAAGGATTACAGGGTCAACGGCAGGGTTCTGAGGAACGTGGAGGAGCAGAGGGATCTGGGGGTTCATATCCACAGATCTCTGAAGGTTGCCACTCAAGTGGATAGATCAGTAAAGAAGGCCTATGGTGTGTTGGCGTTTATTAACAGAGGGTTTGAGTTTAAGAACCGTGAGGTTATGCTGCAACTGTACAGGACCTTGGTGAGACCACATTTGGAATATTGTGTGCAGTTCTGGTCACCTCACTATAGGAAGGACGTGGAAGCATTGGAAAGAGTGCAAAGGAGATTTACCAGGATGCTGCCTGGTTTGGGGGGGAGGTCTTATGAGGAAAGATTGAGGGAGTTGGGGCTTTTCTCTTTAGAGCGGAGGAGGATGAGAGGCGACTTAATAGAGGTGTATAAGATGATGAGGGGGATAGATAGAGTGGATGTTCAGAGACTATTTTCTCGGGTAGATGCAGCTGTTACAAGGGGGCATAACTATAAGGTGCATGGGGGGAGATATAGAAGGGATGTCCGAGGTAGATTCTTTACTCAGAGAGTGGTTGGGGTGTGGAATGGACTGCCTGCTGTGATAGTGGAGTCGGACACTTTAGGAACTTTCAAGCGGTTATTGGATAAGCACATGGAGCACACCAGAGTGATAGGGAGTGTGATAGCTTGATCTTGTTCTCGGACAATGCTCGGCACAACATCGAGGGCCGAAGGGCCTGTACTGTGCTGTACTGTTCTATGTATCTAACTGCTTAAAATGTTTTAAAATTGAAATTACTCAATTTTTGATTGTGAGCGATCAAGTGAAGTGATTAGCTTTACACAAACATGCAACCATGGTGTTGAGGAGGGGAGGGCAGGGGAGGATTTGTAGGAGTTACATATTACTTTTAAATGACTTTAAAAAAAATATACCTTTAAGACAGAAAGGAAGAGAACGAAAAAAGGGAAAAACACAAAACCTTTTATTTTGCCTGTCGTTCTGTAGTCCCAACAAGTCACAGGAATAATGTAAATATAGATTTCATCTTAAACATTTAGGGAAGTGTTCACAGGAACAAGAGATATGTGATGATATATAAAAATTGCAGGAAAATATGTTATTTGTTTATTGACGAAGACACAGAAAATACTTTGATTAAACTGATAACATACAATTCGATTGAATGTTTGATATGGGAGATTAAAAATTGTGAGTACAATAAAGTTTGTTCCCCGCTTTTAATTGTGAAATAACTAAAATAATTCAAAATTTTCCTTGATAAGAGCAGGGAATAATATTGTGGAGAATGTTTGAGGGAAAAATATTAGAAGTGAAATTGGCAAATTTTAAATCTTTACATCAACATATGAATAAACATTTCCCAGTCAGTCTGACTGGTTCTCCTGTCCAGAAAGAAGGACAGATATTTATTTCTGTTACATCACCGTTTTTCCTGCTTTTTGTTTAGAATTCAGTGACACAAATTGTGTATGTGTTTGTCTGCACTTGTGAATAAGTGCTGCATTTCTGACCTGTTACATGGGTGGTGTGCTGGTTCAAGAAGACCACGTTTATTCATGGAAGTTATTGAAGTTGAAAATACGGATACCCATTTTGTTCAGTGCTTTTTAATACTGCGAATTAAAGAACTACAGCACTTTATATTTGTTGATTGTCTGGTTACATTGTGATTTATATTCTAATAACTTACGTGGACGTAATATGTGGATGGAATATAATGCTGAGAAATGTGAAGTTATCCACTTTGCTTTTCTATTTTTCCTACTGGAGTATTATTTAAATAGTGAGAGATTGGGAAAAGTTGGTATTCAGAGGGACCTGGGTGTCCTTGTACACGAATCACTGAACTTTAACCTGCAGGTACAGCAAGCAATTAGTAAAGCAAATGGTATGTTGGCCGTCATTACAAGAGGATTTGAGTATAAAAGTAAAGACATCTTATTGCAATTATATAGGGCCCTGGTGAGATACACACCTGGAGTTCTGTGTACAGATTTGGTCATATTACCTATGGAAGGATATACTTGTCAAAGAGGGAGTGCAAGGAAGATTCACCAGACTGCTTCCTGGGATGGGGGGATTGTCCTATGAGGAGAGATTGAGTAGACGAAGCCTATATTCTCTAGAGTTTAGAAGAATGAGGTGTGATCTATTTGAAGCATACACAATGCTTACTATGCTTGACTGGTTAGATGCAGGGAGGATGTTTCCCCTGGCCTGGGAGTCTAGAACCAGGGGTCACAGTGTCAGAATCAGGGGTCGCCCATTTCGGACTGAGATGAGGTGAAATATCTTCATTCAGAGGGTGGTGAATTCTCGGAATTCTATGGCCCAGAGGGCTGTGGAGACACAGTCATTGATAGATAGATTTTTGAATATCGAGGGAATCAAGGGATATGGGGACAGTGCAGGAAAGTGGAGATGAGGTAGAAGAACAGCCATGATCATATTGAATGGCAGAGCAGGCTCGAAAGGCCAAATGGCCTACTCCTGCTCCTATTTCTTATGTTCTTAAAGCGCCCTCAATAATGTCCCATCAAATAATTCCAGGCAGGCGCATAAAACCAAAGTACTGCGGATGCTGGAAATCTGAAGTAAAAACAGAAAATGCTGGAAATAATCAGCAGGTCAGGCAGCATCTGTGGAGAGAGAAAGAGAGTTAATGTTTCAGGTCGTAGACCTTTCATTGGAGCAGGTAGGTACCCATGGATTAGTTAAAGAGTAATGGATCACACACCTCACTTTAACACTCTGATATACCCCACGCCATTCACTTTAACACTCTGATATACCCCACAAACCTCACTGTAACATTCAGGTACTGAACACCCCTCACTGCAACACTAATATACCCCACATCAATCACTATAATAAACGGATATACCCCACAACCCCTCACTGTAACACTTTGATATAAACCACACCCCTCACTATAACAATGATATAGCCCACACTCCTGACTGTAACACTCTCTTACATACCCCAAACATCTTACTGTAGCACACCGTTATACCCCACGCCCCTCACTGTAACACTTTGTGATATACTCCATATCCCTCGCTGTAACACACTGATATACCCGACACCCCTCAATGTAACACACTGATATAACTCCACACCCCTGACTGTAACACTCTGTTATACACCACACCCCTCACTGTAACACTCTGATATGCCCCACACCGGTCATTGTATTACTCTGATGTACCCCACACCCGTAACTGTAGCACTCTTATGCAAACCCACTCTCCTGATTACAACACTCTGACATACCCCGCACATGCCTTCGTGTAACACACCGATATACCCCACACCTCTTATGCTAACACTCTGATATACGCCGCTCCCCTCAATTTAACACTCTGATATAACTCACACACCTCATTAACACTCTGATATAGCCCATAATTTAATCCTCTCTTACATATTTCAAACCTCTCACTGTAACAGACCGATATACCCCACTCACCTCACTTTAACACTCTGATATACTCCACACCCCTCGCTGTAACACTTTGATATACCCAACAACCATCAATATACCACACACCACTCACTGTAAGACTCCGTTATACCCCGCACCATTCACTTAAATTCTCTTACATATCACACACCTCTCACTTTAACACTCTGATATACCCCACTCACCTCAGTTTAAAACTCTGATATACCCCACACCATTCACTGTAACACTTTGATATACCACACACCCCTCGCTGTAAAAATTTGATATACCCCACACCCCTCACTGTAATACTCTGTTATACCCCGCACCCCACGCTGTAAAACTGTGATTTACCCGACACCTCTCACTGTAACACTGATATACACCACACCCTTCACTGTAACATCTGATATACATAGATACATAGATACATAGATACATAGAAGATAGGAGCAGGAGTAGGCCATCCGGCCCTTCGAGCCTGCTCCGCCATTTAATGAGATCATGGCTGATCCTTCAATTCAGTATCCCGTCCCCGCCTTCTCTCCGTAACCCTTAACCCCTTTTGCCTGTAGAAATATATCTAATTCCCTCTTAAATATATTTAATGAGCTGGCGTACACTGCCCTCTGTGGCAATGAGTTCCACAGGTTCACCACTCTCTGAGTGAAGAAATTCCCCCTCATTTCTGTCCTAAATGGTTTAGCCCTTATCCTTAAATTATGTCCTCTAGTTCTGTTCTCACCCGCCAAGGGAAACATTCCTTCTGCATCTAATCTGTCTAGACCTGTCAGAATTTTATACACTTCTATGAGGTCCCCTCTCAATCTTCTAAACTCCAGTGTGTACATCCCTAAACTACATAGTCTCTCCTCATAGGTCAATCCCGCCATTCCTGGTATCAGCCTGGTGAATCGCCGCTGCACCCCCTCCATGGCAAGAACATCTTTCCTCAGATGAGGCGACCAAAACTGTACACAGTACTCGAGGTGTGGTCTCACCAGTGCCCTGTACAGCTGCAGCAAGGTATCCCTGTTCCTGTATTCCAACCCTTTTGCTATGAAGGCCAGCATACCGTTTGCCTTCTTGACCGCCTGTTGCACCTGCATGCTCGCCTTCAGTGACTGGTGTACAAGAACACCCAGGTCTCTCTGTACTTCCCCCTCTCCCAATTTATTGCCATTTAAATAATAATTTGCCCTCCCGTTCCTGCACCCAAGGTGGATAACTTCGCACTTGTCCACATTATAGTGCATCTGCCATTTATCCGCCCAATCACCCAGTCTGTCCAAATCGCTCTGGAGCTTCCTGGTCTCCTCCTCTGAGCCCACCCCCCCTCCTAGTTTAGTGTCGTCTGCAAATTTGGAAATGCTGCATTCGACTCCCTGATCCAGGTCATTAATATAAATTGTGAACAGCTGGGGACCCAGGACAGATCCCTGTGGTACCCCACTTGTTACTGCCTGCCATTCAGAAAATGAGCCGTTTATTCCAACTCTCTGTTTTCTATCTGACAGCCAGTTCTCTATCCACGTCAATACTTTCCCCTTTATCCCATGAGCTTCAATTTTCCATGCTAATCTTTTATGTGGGACCTTATCGAAGGCCTTTTGGAAGTCCAGGTACACCACATCTACTGGCTCTCCCCCATCTATTTTACCAGTTACTCCCTCAAAAAATTCCAATAGATTAGTCAAGCACGATTTACCCTTTGTAAATCCATGTTGACTCTGTCCTATCCTGTCCCCATTTGCTAAGTGCTCGGCTATTTCATCCTTAATGATGGACTCCAGCATTTTGCCCACAACTGATGTAAGGCTTACAGGTCTGTAATTACCTGCTTTTTCCCTACCCCCCTTTTTGAATAGTGGGGTAACGTTAGCTACCCTCCAATCCATGGGCACTGTTCCCGAGTCTAATGAATTCTGAAAAATCATGCTTAGTGCATCCGCTATCTCTAGGGCCACCTCCTTCAGTACCCTAGGATGCATGTTATCAGGCCCTGGGGATTTGTCCGCCTTCAATCCCTTTAGCTTCCTTAACACCATATCCTTAGAGATATTGATTTGCGTCAGTTCCTCCTTTGCCAATGTCCCTATTTTTCCCGATATCCCAGGGAGGTTTTTTGTGTCTTCCTTCGTAAAGACTGACCCAAAGTATGCATTTAGTTGGTCTGCCATTTCCTTATTTCCCATTATATATTCCCCCGTATCTGACTGCAATGGACCAACTTTGGTTTTCACCAGTCTTTTCCTCTTGATATACTTATAAAAGCTTTTGGAGTTAGTTTTTATATTTTCCGCCAGCTTGCTTTCGTAAGCTATTTTGCCCTTCTTGATTAAGCCCTTTGCCCTCCTTTGCTCTATCTTAAACTGTTCCCAATCTTCCGCTCTGGCGCGTTTTTTGGCTATTTTATACGCCCTATCTTTGGATTTTATGCTGTCTCTAATTTCCCCTGTTATCCACGGTTGAGTCACCTTTTTAGATTTCCTTTTATGCCAGATTGGTATAAACAATTTTTGCAATTTTGTCATTCTATCTTTAAATGCTTGCCATTGTTTATCTACCTCCAGTCCTCCCAGGAACGTTGTCCAATCAGACCTACTCAGTTCCCGTCTAATGGCATCATAATTCCCCTTGTTTAAATTCAGGACCTGAGTCTCTGAGTCAATTTCTTCGCTCTCCATTTCGAGTGAGAAATCGATCATGTTATGATCGCTCTGACCCAAGGGTCCCCGTACAACAAGATTACTAATTAGTCCCTTCTCATTGCACAGTACCCAGTCCAATATAGCCTGTTCCCGAGTTGGTTCCTCGACATATTGATCCAGATAACCATCCCTTAAACACTCAAGGAATTCCTCCTCCTCATTATTTTTACTGATTAGGCTAGTCCAATCTATATGTAAGTTAAAGTCACCTATGATGACAGCTGTGCTCTTATTGCACGCTTCTCTAATTTCCCTCGTGATGCCCTCCCCAACCTCTATTTTACTATTTGGAGGCCTATATACCACTCCTATTAATGTTTTTCGCCCCTCGCTATTTCTTAGCCCACACGACTCACTTTAACTATCTGAATAACCCCACACCATTCACTTAAATTCTCTTACATATCACACACCTCTCACTTTAACACTCTGATATACCCCACTCACCTCACTTTAAAACTCTGATATACCCCACACCATTCACTGTAACACTTTGATATACCACACACCCCTCGCTGTAACAATTTGATATACCCCACACTCCTCACTGTAATACTCTGTTATACGCCGCACCCCACGCTGTAAAACTGTGATTTACCCGACACCTCTCACTGTAACACTGATATACACCACACCCTTCACTGTAACACACTGATATACCCCACACGACTCACTTTAACTATCTGAATAACCACACACCCTTCACTGTAACACTGACATGTACTCCACATGTCTCACTGTAACTCTCTGATTTAACCCTTACACCTCACTGCAACACACTGATATGAAGGGATAATTACTAGTCCCAGCCCATTTCGGGCGACTCCGGATCAGGCGTATTCCTCAGACATTCACTTTCAACTAAGCTTTGAGGTAGCCGAATCCTAAAGATGCTTAATTGGGTCAAAAGCTCCGGACTATCTCTCCCTAAAGGAAAGGAACAACCTGAAAATATTACCGTCCTCCAGATAGCAATTTTAATAAGTTTAGCTAGACTGTAACGTTCCGGATATTCTGAGGGTCCGGAAAACTCCCCCGAATTCTGCAACTCCTCACCAAAGAGTGCACAGTGATTGAGTTCGCGAGCTTGATACAGAAGTCTTATGTGAGAGAATTCTAAAAATATATAGATTTATTAAAGAACCGACATGTAATTTACAGTTGGTGAGTCAATCGCAACATTAACAGTTCCAAAAGGAGAAAGCTTACTATTCTATTATCAGAGAACCTTACTTTCAAATCTTAACTTCGCTACAGTTTTACAGTTCTTAGTTTTCTACAGGATATCCACCAAAAACAAATACCTTTGATACCCGAGGTACAAAGAGTTGGAGATATACAGAGCCGTCTCTGAAGCCAAGAATCACCTTGTCCCTTTAAAGCGAGTCTACTATCCCATTTGAGAGTTAAATATTTTTACACTTTTCCAGTGGTATTTCCTTTAAGGTTTTCTGCTGATGTAAGCTAATTATCTCCAGTCATTTTTCTGCTGACCCCTGCAATTCTTACAGTCACCACAGCTGGTAGCATTACAGAATTATGTCTCTTCTCTAGGTGTTCTAAATTTCCCATAACAAAGCGGTGTAACGGCAGGTGCGTTTTACTTGATGTCATTTTTACGAAGGCAGATGTTTGTGCTTCTTTACGAAGTGTAAATTAGAACAACTTAACCAGGGTGAACCATTGTCTTGTTCCGAAAGGTCAGCCTTTAAACTTCTGTTTCAATAAGGTTATTGATTCAGTTTCAACAACTATCTTATCTCTATAGCCAGAAAGCTTTCACAGCTTTTTCATAGTTAGGTTTCTAGATTTCCAGACCCAGTTTGTCATATTTTAATAAGGCCAGAATTCTTTGATAGAATTGTGTATTTTTCTGAATAGGTTTTATGGCTTACTCCTTCACAGATAAACCACACACCTATCTGCAACACTCTGATATACCCCACACCCCTCACTGTAACACACTGATATAGCTCACACCCTCACTGTAACACTGATATACACGACACCCCTCACTGTAACAATGTGATATACACCACACCCCTCACTGTAACACTCTGATATACCCCAAACCCCTCACTGTAACACTGATATAGCTCACACCCTCACTGTAACACACTGATAGACACGACACCCCTCACTGTAACACTGTGATATACACCACACCCCTCACTGAAACACACTGATATACCTTGTGGTAACACAATACAGCTTCCTGTGACTCGAACTTTATTGCATCACTTCCTGTGATTAGTCCAGGATAAATACTGGACTGAGCAGTTGGATCCTGGAGAGGCATAGAGTAAGACCTATTTTGTATGTAGCACCTTTTTAGTTGATTAAAGCTTACTTTAATTTCACCACGCGTAAGGCTCATTCTTACGACAATTTAATCAACTTTGAAAAACTTCGCACTCAAACTTTTTGGACGAACTCGGAACTAAGGATCCAGGGAATCACCCATCATGGAAAACATCCTTAAACCATCGCGTCTTGACTTGGACCCAAACACCCCAGCAGCCGGTAAGGTGTGGAAACACTGGTATCGCACGTTTGACAATTTTCTCGAATATTGCAAGGCTGATAATGACACAAAGTTGCGGATACTCATCAACTGTGTCACTCCGAATGTATTTCAGTATGTTGAGGAATGGGGCAGTTACGAGGAGGCAATTCGGACGCTTAAAAGACTATATACTAAGACACCGAATGAGGTCTATGCCAGACATCTACTAGCTACAGCCCAACAAGGGCCGGAGGAATCCATTGATAAATTCCTCCAAGAGCTTCGCAGACTTAGTATGGACTGTAACTTTCAGGCGGCCTCAGCTGAGCTGTACCGTGAAGAGATGATCCGTGATGCTTTCATCTGCGGGCTTGCCTCCCCATTTATACGCCAGCGTCTACTGGAAAGTAAGACACTTGAGCTTCAGAGAGCTTATGACATGGCTTGCTCTCTAGATCTGGCAAAAAGAAATGCAGACCTTTATACAGTGCCCAGACCTCGGTCTGCTGCCTTAACTACAGTCAGGCAATTTAAGAGGCCACAGGTGAACTCTATTAGGGAGGACTTTATCCCTGACGATCAATCTGATGACTTCACTGATGAAGAGGATGATGACCCCACTGTGGCAGCCTCTTGGCAATCTAAGAAATGCTTCTTTTGTGGTGATGAGTTTCACCCTCGGAAATTCTGCCCTGCTCGCAATGCGTTTTGCAGTCATTGCAACAAAAAGGGTCATTTTGCAAAGGTTTGCCTATCAAGAGCCTCTACGAGGGCTTATCAAGCTAAGTCCTACCGAACTGCCCCGGTAAGGGCCTATCAAGATGTTCCGGCTAAAATCTATCGTGCTTCCTCTCGGGTTTTCTCTCGAAGAAACACACCTAGAGTTTCAGCCACTCTTTGTGCAACGACACCAATTACAGCTGCTTGTCCTCAGAACCTATTCCATGCAGCTACAAAAGCATCAATTAATGGACATACTTTAGATGCCTTAATTGACTCAGGTAGCACTGATAGTTTCATTAGGGAACAGATTGTTGCAGAGTTAAAGCTACATATTTTCCCATCGGACCAGGCCATTGCGATGGCTCAGTCATCACTTAATACCAGAATTTCTGGCTTTTGTATGGTTGAAATAACACTTAATGGTCACAGGTATCCCTCCACCCGGCTTTCGGTGCTCAAGGACTTATGTAGTGATCTTATCTTAGGGCTGGATTTTCAAAAGCAGCATAAGAAGCTCACCATTGAGTTCGGCGGATCCAAACCTGAACTCACTATTTCTAATATAGGACCTCGATTACCGTTCTGTGCATTGTCAGCAGCTTCACTGGATGAACCCTCACTGTTTACCAGTATCCCTCCTCGATGCAAACCGATTATAACAAAGTCACGACGTTTCAGTCAGGAAGACCAGTCTTTTATTGCGGCTGAGATTTCTCGGCTTTTAGCAGAGGATATCATCGAGCCTTGTTCGTCGCCATGGCGCGCCCAGGTCGTTATTGTTAAGAACCCTCTACAACCTCACAAGAAACGGCTGTGCATTGACTATTCACAGACCATCAATCAATATACGGACTTGGACGCATACCCATTGCCGCGCATCGA
Source organism: Squalus acanthias (assembly GCA_030390025.1). NCBI lineage: Eukaryota > Metazoa > Chordata > Chondrichthyes > Squaliformes > Squalidae > Squalus > Squalus acanthias. Next base: position 3,370,712 of record JASTWF010000034.1, on the reverse strand, counting down.
TGATATGGTTAATAAACTGGCTGAGTACACGGTGTTCTCAACATATGATCTGAAAAGTGCCTATCATCAGGTACCCTTGAAGGTCTCAGACAAGCAGTATACGGCCTTTGAAGCCAATGGACGGCTGTATCAATTTCGTCGCCTCCCCTTTGGGGTCACTAATGGAGTGGCTGTCTTCCAGCGAGCAATGGATGACCTGGTCAAACAGGAAGACTTGAAGGATACGTTTCCTTATCTGGACAATATCACTGTCGCAGGTCGCAATCAGCGGGAACATGACGCCAATCTCCAACGATTTTGGGATGCACTCCAGCACCGTAATTTGACATTAAATGCGGCTAAATCCATTGAGTCACAACCAACCATCAACATCCTTGGCTATTGTGTGGGCAATGGCATCATTAAACCTGACCCTGAAAGGCTTCGCCCACTCCAAGAGCTCCCGCCACCTAAGAATCCGGCCTCCTTGCGCCGGGCCCTCGGCCTGTTTGCATACTATGCTAAATGGATTCCTAACTTCTCGGACCGAATCCAACCTCTACTGAAGGCCAGCACATTCCCACTAGACACAGCGGCTGTTGCAGCCTTTAACCTCCTGAAAAAACAGTTGGAGAAAGCGGCTCTTCACTCCATCGATGAGAGTCTTCCTTTTGTTGTTGAGTGTGATGCCTCGGAGGTGGCGATCTCGGCCACTCTGAATCAGGAAGGTCGTCCGGTGGCATTTTTGTCCAGGACTTTTCAAGGGGCTGAGCTACATTATCCTCCAGTCGAGAAAGAAGCTACAGCCATCATAGAGGCAGTACGGAAGTGGACTCATCTCCTAGCTCGCCAGCACTTTACCTTAATCACGGACAAGCGATCGGTCGCCTTCATGCTCGATAATCGAAAACGGACCAAAATTAAAAATAATAAAATCCAGCTTTGGCGGCTGGAATTGGCCTCTTTTGGTTACACCATCCACTATCGACCTGGCAAGGAGAATGTGGCTCCGGATACCCTCACACGAGCATTCTGCTCCGCCATGGCACCCTCTACGCTCGTAGACATCCATGATGGGTTGTGTCATCCGGGCGTTACTCGCATGCTACACTTCGTGCGGTCCCGAAATCTCCCATTCTCTACCGGGGATGTAAAGAAGATGTGCTCGGACTGCAGAGTCTGTGCGGAATTGAAACCTCAGTTTTTCCGCCCCTCGGGTGGTATACTCATACATGCGACCCAGCCAATGCAACGGCTTAGCATCGATTTTAAGGGGCCGTTGCCCTCTTCAACTCGCAACACTTATCTATTGACCATGGTCGATGAGTATTCCCGTTTTCCGTTTGCCTTTCCCTGCCCCAATATGCTGACGACCACGGTTATCAGCTGCCTTGAGCAGGTATTTGCTTTTTGTGGCATGGCATCCTATGTTCATTCGGATCGGGGCCCTTCTTTTATGTCAGGAGAACTCAAGGCCTATCTCTCGGAACGGGGAATTGCTGCCAGCAGAACGACGCCTTATCATCCAGTCGGGAATGGGCAAGTCGAGCGTTTTAACGCTATCATCTGGAATGCGGTACGTCTGGCTTTGAGATCTCGGGGCCTATCCAACCAGCAATGGGAAGCAGTACTTCCAGACGCATTACACTCCACACGGTCCCTCCTTTCGACCGCCACAAATACGACGCCTCATGAACGGTTCTTCCGATTTCAGCGTCGCTCATCCTATGGGATATCTCTCCCATCGTGGCTGACTGCACCGGGACCAGTGCTACTCCGAAGATATGTCCGGGCGTCTAAGAATAACCCCCTGGTAGATGAGGTTGAGCTCACTGACGTCAACCCTACCTACGCCTATATTCGGTATCCTGACGGTCGGGAATCTACCGTGTCATTGCGGGATCTGGCTCCCTGCCCGCCGAAACATAGAGGGACACCAGGGGATGATATTGTACCAGGCACATCTCTGGGCTCGCCAGGTGCCTCTCATCACGATCTGGATCTGACGCCGGCTGGTACCTCACTCCAGCGTGCCGACCTGGGGCAGACTGACTATGAGCCCGTCGGGGCTCGCACGCGCAGCCACGATCCACCCCGTACCATACGCTCGGAAACGGATCTGCCACAGCCCTGCCCGACACCCGTTCGGGCACCAGTACACAGTCAGGATCGTCCTGACCCCTCACAGAGCGGGCTGGATCACTCGGACTCTGGTCCACGGCCCGCGGCGGGTAAACGGGCTAGGGGCCCTCTACCGCTACGAGAACCCAAACGGGTGCGGCTCTCCCTCGTCCGGCGGCTACGAAATCGAGGGAGCATCCCGGCCTCCTAATCTTTTTTGTGGGGGGGGAGAATGTGGTAACACAATACAGCTTCCTGTGACTCGAAGTTTATTGCATCACTTCCTGTGATTAGTCCAGGATAAATACTGGACTGAGCAGTTGGATCCTGGAGAGGCATAGAGTAAGACCTCTTTTGTATGTAGCACCTTTTTAGTTGATTAAAGCTTACTTTAAGTTCACCACGCGTAAGGCTCATTCTTACGACATACCTCACACCCCTACCTGTGACACGCTGATAAACCCCACACCCGTCACTGTAACACTGATATAGCTCACACCCTCACTGTAACACTGATATACCCCTCACTGTAACACTGATATACCCCACATCCCTCACTGTAACACTGATATACCCACACACCTCACTGTAACACACTGATAGACACAACACCCCTCACTGTAACTCTCTGATATACCACACACCCCTCACTGTAACACTCTGATATACCCCAAACCCCTCACTGTAACCCACTGATATACCTCAAACCCCTACCTGTGACACGCTGATAAACGCCACACCCGTCACTGTAACTCTCTGATATACCCCACACCACTCACTGTAACACTCTGATGTACCCCACACCCATCACTGTAATAATCTGATATACCCCACACCCCTCACTATAATACTCTGATATAAACCACACCTCTCACTGCAACACTCTTATATACCCCACTATCCTGATTATAACACTGTCTTACATACCCCAAGGAAGGCTAATGGTATGCTGGCCTTCATTACAAGAGGATTTGAGTACAGGAGTAAAGAAGTCTTACTCCCTTTATATAGGGCCTTGGAGAGACCACACCTGGAGTACTGTGTACAATTTTGTTCTCCTTACCTAAGGAAGGATAAACTTGCCAAAGAGGGAGTGCAACGAAGGTTCACGAGATTGATTCCTGGGAAGGCGGGACTGCCGTATAAGAAGAGATTGAGTAAACTAGGCCAGTATTCTCTTGAATTCAGAAGAATGAGTGGGGATCTCATTCAAGCATAAACAATTATTACAGGGCTTGATAGGTTGGATGCTGGGAGAATGTTTCTCTTGGCTGGGGAGTCCAGAACCAGGGCCCACAGCTTCATGATAAAGGGTAGGCCATTCAGGACTGAGATGAGAAGCATAGAAGCATAGAAACATAGAAGATAGGAGCAGGAGTAGGCCATTCGGCCCCTCGAGCCTGCTCCGCCATTCAATGCGATCATGGCTGATCATCCAAATTCAGTACCCTATCCCTGCTTTCTCCCCATATCCCTTGATCCCTTTAGCCTTAAGAAATATATTTAACTCTAATAAAGACATTTCTTCACACAGAGGGTAGTGAATCTTTGGAATTCTCTACCCCAGAGGGCTGTGGAGGCTCAGTCATTGGGCATATTCAAAACAGAAGTCGATAGATTTCTGACTACTAAGTGCATCAAGGGATATCGAGATAAGGCTGGTGAAAGGAATTGAGACAGAAAATCAGCCATGATGTCATTGAATGGCGGAGCAGGCTCAAGGGGCCGAATGGCCTACTCCTGCTCCTATTTCTTACATTCTTATGTTCTTAAACCTCTCACTGTAACACACCGTTTTAACCCAGGCTCCTCAAGGTAACACTCTCTGATTTACACCACACCCCTCAATGTAACACTCTGATATACCCCACGCCCCTCACTGTAACACTCTGATATACTCCACACGCCTCACTGTAACACTCTCTGATATACTCCATGCACTTCACTGTAACACTCTGATATACCCCATACCCCTCACTATAACACTCTCTGATATACCCCACACCCCTCGCTGTAACACTCTCTGATATACTCCATACCCCTCACTGTAACACTCTGATATACTCCATACCCCTCACTGTAACACTCTAATATACTCCATACCCCTCACTGTGACACTCTCTGATATACTCCACACCCCTCACTGTAACACTCTCTGATATACTGCATACCCCTCACTGTAACACTCTCTGATATACTGCATACCCCTCACTGTAACACTCTAATATACTCCATACCCCTCACTGTAACACTCTCTGATATACTCCATACCCCTCACTGTAACACTCTCTGATATACTCCACACCCCTCACTGTAACACTCTGATATACTCCATAACCCTCACTGTAACACTCTGATATACCCCACAACTCTCAATGTAACACTCTCTGATATACCCCACACCCCTTACTTAAACACTCTCTGATATACTCCATACCCCTCACTGTAACACTCTCTGATATACTCCATACCCCTCACTGTAACTCTCTGATATACTCCACACCCCTCACTGTAACACTCTCTGATATACTCCATAACCCTCACTGTAACATTCTGATATACTCCATACCCCTCACTGTAACACTCTGATGTACTCCATACCCCTCACTGTAACACTCTGATATACCCCACACCCCTCACTGTAACACTCTCTGATATACCCCATACCCCTCACTGTAACACTCTGACATACTCCACACCCCTCACTGTAACACTCATATACTCCATACCTCTCACTGTAACACTCTCTGATATACTCCATATTCCTCACTGTAACACTCTGAAATACTCCATACCCCTCACTGTAACACTCTGATATACTCCATACCCCTCACTGTAACACTCCGATATACTCCATACCCCTCACTGTAACTCTCTCATATACTCCACACCCCTCACTGTAATTCTCTGATATACTCCACACCCCTCACAGTAACACTCTAATATACCCCACACCCCTCATTGTAACACTCTGATATACCCCATACCCCTCACTGTAACACTGATATACCCACACCCCTCACTGTAACACTCTGATATACCCCACACCCCTCACTGTAACACTCTGATATACTCCATACCCCTCACTGTAACACTCTGATATACTCTATACCCCTCACTGTAACTCTCTGATATACGCCATACCCCTCACTGTAACACTCTCTGATATACTCCACACCCCTCACTGTAACACTCTGATATACCCGACACCCCTCACTGTAACCCTCTCTGATATACTCCATACCCCTCACTGTAACACTCTCTGATATACGCCACACCCCTCACTGTAACACTCTGATATACTCCATACCCCTCGCTGTAACACTGATATACCCCACACCCCTCACTGTAACACTGATATACCCCACACCCCTCACTGTAACACTGATATACACCACACCCCTCACTGAAACACTCTCTGATATACCCGACACCCCTCACTGTAACACTCTGATATACTCCATACCCCTCGCTGTACCACACTCTGATATACCCCACACCCCTCACTGTAACACTCTGATATACCCCACACCACTCACTAACTCTCTGATATACTCCATACCCCTCACTGTAACACTCTCTGATATACCCAACACCCCTCACTGTAACCCTCTCTGATATACTCCATACCCCTCACTGTAACACTCTCTGATATACGCCACACCCCTCACTGTAACACTCTGATATACTCCATACCCGTCGCTGTAACACTGATATACCCCACACCCCTCACTGTAACACTGATATACCCCACACCCCTCACTGTAACACTGATATACACCACACCCCTCACTGAAACACTCTCTGATATACCCGACACCCCTCACTGTAACACTCTGATATACTCCATACCCCTCGCTGTAACACTCTCTGATATACCCCACACCCTCACTGTAACCCTCTCTGATATACTCCATACCCCTCACTATAACACTCTCTGATATACGCCACACCCCTCACTGTAACACTCTGATATACTCCATACCCCTCGCTGTAACACTGATATACCCCACACCCCTCACTGTAACACTGATATACCCCACACCCCTCACTGTAACACTGATATACACCACACCCCTCACTGAAACACTCTCTGATATACCCGACACCCCTCACTGTAACACTCTGATATACTCCATACCCCTCGCTGTAACACTCTCTGATATACCCCACACCCCTCACTGTAACACTCTGATATACCCCACACCACTCACTAACTCTCTGATATACTCCATACCCCTCACTGTAACACTCTCTGATAAACCCAACACCCCTCACTGTAACACTCACTGATATACTCCATATCCCTCACTGTAACACTCTCTGATATACCCCACACCCCTCACTGTAACACTCTGATATAGCCAACACCCCTCACTGTAACACTTTGATATACCCGACACCTCTCACTGTAACACTGATATACCCCACACCCCTCACTGTAACACTGATATACCCCACACCCCTCACTGTAACACTCTGATATACCCGACACCCCTCAATGTAAAAAACTCATATAAACCCACACCCCTGATTGTAACACTCTGTTATACACCACACCCCTCGCTGTAACACTCTCTGATATACTCCATACCCCTCGATGTAAAACACTCATATAAACCTACACCCCTCACTGTAACACTCTCTGATATACCCCACACCCCTCACTGTAACACTCTCTGATATACCCAATACCCCTCACTGTAACACTCTGATATACCCCACACCCCTCACTGTAACTCTCTCTGATATACCCCACACCCCTCACTGTAACACTCTCTTATATACCCCACACCACTCACTGTAACACTCTGATATACCCCACACCCCTCACTGTAACACTCACTGATATACTCCATATCCCTCACTGTAACACTCTCTGATATACCCCACACCCCTCACTATAACACTGATATACCTCAAACCCTCACTGTAACACTCTGATATACCAGACATCCCTCACTGTAACACTCTCTGATATACTCCATACCCTTCACTGTAACACTCTGATATACCCGACACCCCTCACTGTAAAACCTTTCATATACTCCATACCCCTCACTGTAACACTCTGATATACCCGACACCCCTCACTGTAACACTCTCTGATATACTCCATACCCTTCACTGTAACACTCTGATATACCCGACACCCCTCACTGTAACACTCTGATATACCCGATATCCCTCACTGTAACACTGATATACCCCATACCCCTCGCTGTAACACTCTGATATACCCAACACCGCTCAATGTAAAACACTCCTATAGATCCACACCCCTGATTGTAACACTGTGTTACACACGACACCGCTCACTGTAACACTCTGATATACCCAACACCGCTCATTGTGTTATTCTGATGTACCCCACACCCCTCACTGTAGCACTTTGATGTAAACCCACTCCCCTGACTACAACACTCTGATATACCCCACACACCCCTCACTGTAAATATCGATATACCCAACACCCCTCACTGTAACACTCTGATATAAACCCACGCCCCTGACTATAACACTCTGATATACCCCACACATCCTTACAGTAACACACTGATATACCTCACACACCTCTCTGTACCACTCTGATATACCCCTTACTTTAATCATCTCTTACATATTCAAAACCTCTCACTGTAACAGACCAATTGTTGACCGATTGCTGACAGACTGTTGTCACTGCCACTTTAATCCCCTGGGCTTCAATTTTGGTAATATGTGATATTTATCAAGCGCATTTTGTAATGATTGGGAAATTGGGATAGTGTGACAAGTATCAATCATACAACGATAGAATTGGAGATCCAAGTGATGTTGACAATTTGTTTAGCGTACTTGACGCCCCGCTCTGATCACAGGCCTCATCTAGTTTCAGCCAATGAATTATAAAATCATTGATTTTAATCCTATTTTATTATTTCTATGTATTTGTTCTCAGGCTAGGGGTGGCACTGTCAAGGCCGGTATTACTTGCCCATCCCTAGTTACCCATGAGAAAATGGTGGGCCTTCATCTTGATCCGCTGCAGTCCGCGTGGTGAAGGTGCTCCCACAATACTGTTGTGGAAGGAATTTCAGCATTTTGAACCAGTGACGATGAAAGAACGGTGATATTTTTGAAGGGTACGGTAGCATAGTGGTTATGTTGCTGGACTAGTAAACCAGATGACTCGACAAATGATCCAGAGACATGTGCTCAAATCCCACCAGCTGCGGGAATTTAAATTTGATTAATTAAACAAATCTGGAATGAAAAGCTTGTGTCAATAATGGTGACCATGAAAGTACCGGATTGTCGTAAAAACCCACCTGGTTCACTTATGGCCTTTCGGGAAGGAAATCTGCCACTCTTCCCTGGTCCGGTTGAAATGTGACTCCAGACCCACTTCAATGTGGTTAACTCTGACCTGGCCTCTGAAATGGCCCACAAGACACTCGCTTGTCTCAGGCGGCTCACCACCACCTGCTCAAGGGCAATTAGGGATGGGCAATAAATGCTGGCCTCGTCAGCGACGCCCACATCCCAAGAATTAGTTATAAAATGATTTATTAAGTGTCATAATGATTGAAAAAGCGTCATAATGTGATATTAATGGTCATAATGATTTATAAAGGGTTCTAAAAGATCCGTAAAGTGATGTAATGATTTTAAAGTGTTATAATGACTAATAAAGTCCTGGTGCCGGGCCATCTCCTCCCCGGGCTGGGCTGCTCGGGGTCCTGCGGGCCGTGCCGGGCCAGGCTGCTCTGCCTCGCCGCCCGCTCTCAGTAACCGGGACTCCAACTGCTCCCGCCATCCAGATACTCGCCTCCCGCCGCCAGGGAAAGACCCCGAGTGACTGCTGCAATCATTGTGCGGGACCCCAGAGCCGCAATCCTTGTGCGGCGCCCCAGAGCCGCAATCCTTGTGCGGGGCCCCAGAGCCGCAATCCTTGTGCGGGGCCCCAGAGCCTCCATCTTTGTGCGGGGCCCCAGAGCCACCATCTTTGTGCATGGCCCCAGAGCCACCATATTTGTGCGAGGCCCCAGAGCCGCAATGCTTGTGCGGGGCCCCAGAGCCGCAATCGTTGTGCGGGGCCCCAGAGCCGCCATCTTTGTGCGGAGCCCCAGAGCCGCCATCTTTGTGCGGGGCCCCAGAGCCGCCATCTTTGTGCGGGGCCCCAAAGCCGCCATCTTTGTGCTGGGCCCCGGATACGCCATCTTTGTGCGGGGGGCCACATTATCAGGCCCAGGGAAATGTCAACTCTTGGGCTGCAAAGTCTCCGCTTCTTCTCATCCTTTAATGAATTTTACAATCAGAGTAAAGGGATATTTCCCCACATTCTTCAACTGCTGTCTAAACTTAGTCTGGGTCACGGCATAAATCCCAGTGTTTGTACAGCAACTCAGCAGCTGCAGCATGAATCCCAGTTCCTGTACATAATTAGGTAGAAATACAGACTCATACCCCAACCAGTACATCCGGTTCCATATAGAAAACACCATAAACATTGCCCATAACAGGATGAAATTGCCGGAGATTACAAGCAGTAAAATGATGGATTTCCTGCGGCTCTCCATCTCCGGGTCTCTTGGATTCTCCCCACTGCTGGGACCCCGGAGTCTCCTGCGGGCTCTGCTGGCCACTAAAATGTGTCTGACGGTGACAGCATTGAGCAGCAGAATCACCACAAATGGGACCCCCGGGGTGAGAATATAATGAAGGAGCTCGATTGTTGCCCAGACCGGTGATTCCTGAACACCCATTGTGGCAAAACAAAACCAGGGGTCGTTCCCAATCCAATACCGACCTGTGAACATAAAATACCAGGGGATGTTCTTTAAACCGCTCAGCACAGTCACTGTTCCCAGAACCACAGCCGCCGTTTTCTCGGTGCAATGTTTAGTTTTCAGCTTCTGGCAACAAATGGCCACAAATCGATCAAAGGTGAAAGTGACGGTGAACCAGACAGAACAGTCTGTGGCTGCGAACAGCAGGACGGCGTGGATATTACACACGGGGATGGACAGCACGAAATAAAACTGTTCAATATAAACAATGCGAATGTGCCTCAATATCAGGTCGAGGATAACGACCAGTAGATCCGCCGCTGCCATGGCCACCAGGTAGCGAGTGACACATTTGGAGAGATCACACTTTCCACGAGACAGGATCACAATCGTCACTAAGTTAACTGTGTGGAAGGGAAATAAACAGGGAAATTATTCATCAGGCTGGGAGCAAAAGCAGCAGTTTGAGGGAATTCGGGGTGAAATCTGCAACTCATTACCGACATTGAATGATATAATCTAATCCTATTACCTGTGGAGCTGAATACAGGGCTTATTGTAAGAATAATCGGGAATACATTGTGGAATCAAAAAATGAAATGGGAATAAATACAATATGAAAGTAACAGATGTTTGATCAAGGAGAGATTAAATGATCGATCTACATTTAGCCCAGCAGACAAAAGCACCGCCCGAGGTACCAGGGACACAAATGACCAGACCCTCTCAGGAAGCCTTCGTGTCCCGGGATCAGTCAGCATTTGGAGCGGTGCAGTTCGCTTCTGTGCCCCTGTGTTAGGGAGGGGGAAATCCCGCTTGGATTCCTGCTCCTGGTCAGAATATCCATTCTATTTAGAACTGAAAATGAATGCAACAGCAAAATACAGAAACTCCAACCTTGGCATGCAATAATTACAGGCAATTGTATGTAAAAGGTACGGATGTAATACGACAATGCTAAGATAATAAATACAAGTGCACTGCAGTTATAAAGATAACTGGGCTATCAGATATGTTTTGAAGATTGAGTTTACTGCATTTTTGTTGAAATACACAAATTCTAGCTCATTGAAAGAAAGATTTGCCAAGTAACATTGCAAATAATGGCCTCTGAATTAAAGTAAATAGTGATGATTGACCAGGTAATGTCCCACTAAATGCATTTATCAGCATCGAAATCAGACGACTTAACCACAGGCAAAGTGCCGCCAAATGCTGTTGTAAAGTGTCTGAACACAAATGGAAGAGATTTATCCTTGTACTTTTTCACCTGTTGTTTCCAACTTGTGGAGAGAATATTAGACGAGAAGATATCAAAGGATTTTCTTATCCTCAGTACTTCAGTTACAATCAGCTGGGATTGTTTATCATGAAGTACAGCAGGAGGCAATAGAGAATCACTCTGAGTCTCACTGACAGATCCACTGTACTGTTACAGACGGGCATGGGATCCAATTGTAAATTCAAAACAATGATCAGAAAGAAATGTATTGAAATCTGGCTGAATGAACGTTTTGTGAGAATGTAAATTATCCTTGTAATCCTACTTTAACCATCAGAAGCAGTGCCAATAATGCAGAACTGGAGAGGGTGGGAAAGGAGACACTGACTGGAACTGAATGATTAGCGGATATTTCAGACATTTAAAGATGTGGATGTGATCTGCCAGGATTTGTTCCTGTGACTCTGTGAGTATCCATACCGAGCATTAGATGAAATCAAAAGCAAAATACTGTGGATACTGGAAATCTGAAATGAAAACGGAAAATGATGGAAATACTCAGCGGGTCAGGCAGCATCTGTGGAGAAAGAGAGAAACAGAGTTAACGTTTCAGGTCGATGGCCTTTCGCCATTAGGTGAAAAGTCTCCTTTACCAAGACAGCATTCTTCTGATCTGATATAAATGTTCAGTGTAGGTAGCAGACTGAAATTCGTTCAATAAAGAGTCACCTCCAATAAATTTACTTGAGTTGAACATTTGAATCTTGGTAACACGAATTCACCTTCAGAATCAATAGCTGACAGCAGCGCGGATGGGATGGGGAACGACAAAGAGAGAAACACAGATAATCATGGGGGGAAAAGTCGGTTGGTGACCACCTCCACTGAGCTCCTTCGGGGGGAGGGGTAACGGGGCGATAGGAGCAGGTTGAGAGGGAGAGACACGTCTGGAGAGAGTCGACACTCACCGAAGGAGTTTTGGGTCATGAGCACCAATTTGGAGGTTCATTTTTATTTAATCTTCCTTCTAACGATATTTGGAAGCTTCGATGTGGGCTGCACTAACTTGGGGCGACGTCCAGCTTCACCTTCGGAGACAGCAGAAGCGGAGAGAGAGAGTGTTGCAAACGCGACCAGAGGGAGTAGGGCCATCATGAGACCTTACCCTCCCAGGGTATTCAGGGAGGAATTGTCCTCCTATTTTCCATTTGTCTGAGGAGCAGTGTTTCCAATGGCTGCGCTTCAGCAAGGAGGTGGTCACTGAGCTCTGCCATCTCCTGCAACCAGATCTGCAGCCTCAGCTCAGGACCAGGACGTCTTTGTCGGTGGCAGTGAAGGTGACAGTGGCACTGAATTTCTAAGTCAGCGGTTCCTTTCAGGCCTCTATAAGGAACACAGTGAATATCTCCCAGATCGCTGTTCATTGTTGCATCCGGAAGGTGACAAAGGCTTTGTATAAGAGGAGACGCCAGTACATCTCTTCCCATTACAAACAGCGCGAACGCGCATGTGGCTCTGCGAGGATAGCGGGCTTCCCCATGGTTCAGAGTGCCTTTCACTGCATGCATGTGGCATTGTGGGCACCCCATGAGAATGCAGAGGTGTTCCGAAACCACAAGGGCTTCCACTCTTTGAATGTCCAGTTGGTTTGTGACCACAGACAGCTCAGACTCGCCGTCAATGCCCGCCATCATGGCAGCAGAGACGATACTTTTATCCTGCAACAGACCTCTTCCTACCATCGTGTCAACCTAGTGGATGGCACCTCGGGGACAAGGATTATCCGCTCTGCACCTGGCTGATGACACCGCTCCATAAACCCAACACCCCTGCCGAGCTGCAATAGATAGAGAGCCATAGCGCCACCAGGAACCTCAGAGTAAACGTTCGGGGTCTTCAAACAACGGCTCCGGTGTCTGGACCACTCAGGAGGAGCCCTGCAGTAATCTCCAGAGCGAGTCTCCTCTTCATTGTTGAGTGCTGCATGCTTCATATCATTGCAATCATGAGGGCCCAGCCATTGCCACCAAGGATTCGTGCATCACCTGAGGAGGAGGGGCAAGAGGGAAAGGCGGAGGAGGAGGATGAAGAGGAGGATCAGCAGCACCAACGTGGGAGGGAGGTGCACAATGTTGCCACTGAAAGGGCCGTCCGTGAATGGCTGATAAGACACCGATTGTAACCCCTTACTGAGAAGATGGCTTCTGGGATGAAGAAGCACATCACTGAAAGTATCCCGCACACCCTGTTGCCGGGCAAAGCTGCAATGATTCAAATCAAGAAAGATGTAAAGTAACAATAAAAAACATTATTTATGTTACAAAATCTGTGCCATTTATTCAGGACAAACAATTAGAAACAAGCCCAACAATTCATGAACTAACAAAACTTGTCCTCACAACATGGAGATAAACGGCAAAACAGTCAACAAATATAATAACAACAACCTCGAACTTTCCCACAAACATTCCCCCGATTTAATTACAGATTCAACAGTTGGCCTTCGAGGGTGACCTCCATCCCCTGCGCACTTCCCCCTCCCCACCCTACTGCTCCTCCTAATGTGGGTCCACTGGCTGCAGCACGGGTGACTTCCATCCACTGCGCACTTCCCCTCTTCCCACCCTACTGTTCCTACTAATGTGGCCCCAGTGGCTGCAGCGAGGGTGACCTCCATCCCCTGAGAACTTACCCCCTTCCCACCCTACTGCTCCTCTTTAATGTGGCCCCACTGGCTGCAGCGAAGGTGACCTCCACCCCCTGCGCACTTCCCCCCTTCCCACCCTACTGCTCCACCTAATGTGGCCCCAATGGCTGCAGCAAGGTGTCCTCCATCCCCTGCGCACTTCCCCTCTTCCCACACTACTGCTCCTCTGTAATGTGGCCCCACTGGCTGCAGCAAGGGTGACCTCCATCCCCTTCGCACTTCCCCCCTTCCCACCCTACTGCTCCTCCTAATGTGTCCCCGCTGGCTGCAGCAAGGGTGAACTCCATCCTCTGCGCACTTCCCCCTTCCCACCCTACTGCTCCACCTAATGTGGCCCCAGTGGCTGCAGCGAGGGAGACCTCCATCCTCTGCGCACTTCCCCCCTTCCCACCGTACTGCTCCTCTGTAATGCGGCCCCACTGGCTGCAGCAAGGGTGACCTCCATCCTCTGCGCACGTCCTCCCTTCCCACCCTACTGCTCCTCCTAATGTGGCTCCAGTGGCTGCAGCAAGGGTGACCTCCATCCCCTGCGCACTTCCCCCCTTCCCACCCTACTGCTCCTCCTAATGTGGCCCCAATGGCTGCAGCAAGGTGTCCTCCATCCCCTGCGCACTTCCCCTCTTCCCACACTACTGCTCCTCTGTAATGTGGCCCCACTGGCTGCAGCAAGGGTGACCTCCATCCATTGCGCATTTGCCCCCTTCTCACGCTACTGCTCTTCCTAATGTGGCCCCAGTGGCTGCAGCAAGGGTGACCTCTTCCCCTGCGCATTTCCCCACTTCCCACCCTACTGCTCCTCTGTAATGTGGCCCCATTGGCTGCAGCAAGGGTGACCTCCATCCCCTGCGCACTTCCCCCTTCCCACCCTGCCGCTCCTCTGTAATGTGGCCCCACTGGCTGCAGCGAGGGTGACCTCCATCCACTGCGTACTTCCCCCCTTCCCACCCTACTGCTCCTCTGTAATGTGGCCCCACTGGCTGCAGCGAGGGTGACATCCATCCCCTGCGCACTTCCCCCCTTCCCACCCTACTGCTCCTCCTAATGTGGGGCCACTGGCTGCAGCAAGGGTGACCTCCATCCCCTGCGCACTTCCCCCCCTTCCAACCCTACTGCTCCTCCTCATTTGGCCCCACTGGCTGCAGCAAGGGTGACCTCCATCCCCTGCGCACATCCCCCCTTCCCACCCTACTGCTCCTCTGGAATGTGGCCCCACTGGCTGCAGCAAGGGTGACCACCATCCCCTGCGTACTTCCCCCCTTCCCACCCTACTGCTCCTCTGTAATATGGCCCCAGTGGCTGCTGCACGTGGGACCTCCATCCCCTGCACACTTCCCCCCTTCCCACCCTACTGCTCCTCTGTAATGTGGCTCCACTGGCTGCAGCTAGGGTGACCTCCATCCCCTGCGCACCTCACCCTTCCCACACTACTGCTCCTCCTAATGTGGCACCACTGTCTGCAGCGAGGGTGACCTCCATCCCCTGTGCACTTACCCCCTTCCCACCCTACTGCTCCTCCTCATTTGGCCCCACTGGCTGCAGCAAGGATGACCTCCATCGCCTGCGCACTAGCCCCCTTCCCACCCTACTGCTCCTCTGTAATCTGGCCCCAGTGGCTGCAGCAAGGGTGACCTCCATCCCCTTCGCACTTCCCCCCTTCCCACCCTACTGATCCTCCTAATGTGGCTCCAGTGGCTGCAGCAAGGGTGACCTCCATCCCCTGCGCACTTCCCCACTTCCCACCCTACTGCTCCTCCTAATGTGGCCCCAGTGGCTGCAGCGAGGTTGACCTCCATCCCCTGCGCCCTTCCCCCCTTCCCACCCTACTGCTCCTCTGTAATGTGGCCCCACTGGCTGCAGCGTTGGTGACCTCCATCCCCTGCGCACTTTCCCATTCCCACCCTACTGCTCCTCTGTAATGTGGCACCAGTGGCTGCAGCAAGGGTGACCTACATCCTCTGTGCACTTCCCCCCTTCCCACCCGACTGCTCCACCTAATGTGGCCCCAGTGGCTGCAGCAAGGGTGACCTCCATCCTCTGCGCACTTCCCCCTTCCCACCCTACTGCTCCACCTAATGTGGCCCCAGTGGCTGCACCGAGGGAGACCTCCATCCACTGCGCACTTCGCCCCTTTCCACCCTACTGCTCCTCTGTAATGTGGCCCCACTGGCTGCAGCAAGGGTGACCTCCATCCTCTGCGCACGTCCTCCCTTCCCACCCTACTGCTCCTCCTAATGTGGCTCCAGTGGCTGCAGCAAGGGTGACCTCCATCCCCTGCGCACTTCCCCCCTTCCCACCCTACTGCTCCTCCTAATGTGGCCCCAATGGCTACAGCAAGGTGTCCTCCATCCCCTGCGCACTTCCCCTCTTCCCACACTACTGCTCCTCTGTAATGTGGCCCCACTGGCTGCAGCAAGGGTGACCTCCATCCCCTGCGCATTTGCCCCCTTCTCACGCTACTGCTCTTCCTAATGTGGCCCCAGTGGCTGCAGCAAGGGTGACCTCTTCCCCTGCGCATTTCCTCACTTCCCACCCTACTGCTCCTCTGTAATGTGGCCCCATTGGCTGCAGCAAGGGTGACCTCCATCCCCTGCGCACTTCCCCCTTCCCACCCTGCCGCTCCTCTGTAATGTGGCCCCACTGGCTGCAGCGAGGGTGACCTCCGTCCACTGCGTACTTCCCCCCTTCCCACCCTACTGCTCCTCTGTAATGTGGCCCCACTGGCTGCAGCGAGGGTGACATCCATCCCCTGCGCACTTCCCCCCTTCCCACCCTACTGCTCCTCCTAATGTGGGGCCACTGGCTGCAGCAAGGGTGACCTCCATCCCCTGCGCACTTCCCCCCCTTCCAACCCTACTGCTCCTCCTCATTTGGCCCCACTGGCTGCAGCAAGGGTGACCTCCATCCCCTGCGCACATCCCCCCTTCCCACCCTACTGCTCCTCTGGAATGTGGCCCCACTGGCTGCAGCAAGGGTGACCACCATCCCCTGCGCACTTCCCCCCTTCCCACCCTACTGCTCCTCTGTAATATGGTCCCAGTGGCTGCTGCACGTGGGACCTCCATCCCCTGCACACTTCCCCCCTTCCCACCCTACTGCTCCTCTGTAATGTGGCTCCACTGGCTGCAGCTAGGGTGACCTCCATCCCCTGCGCACCTCACCCTTCCCACACTACTGCTCCTCCTAATGTGGCACCACTGTCTGCAGCGAGGGTGACCTCCATCCCCTTTGCACTTACCCCCTTCCCACCCTACTGCTCCTCCTCATTTGGCCCCACTGGCTGCAGCAAGGATGACCTCCATCGCCTGCGCACTAGCCCCCTTCCCACCCTACTGCTCCTCTGTAATCTGGCCCCAGTGGCTGCAGCAAGGGTGACCTCCATCCCCTTCGCACTTCCCCCCTTCCCACCCTACTGATCCTCCTAATGTGGCTCCAGTGGCTGCAGCAAGGGTGACCTCCATCCCCTGCGCACTTCCCCACTTCCCACCCTACTGCTCCTCCTAATGTGGCCCCAGTGGCTGCAGCGAGGTTGACCTCCATCCCCTGCGCCCTTCCCCCCTTCCCACCCTACTGCTCCTCTGTAATGTGGCCCCACTGGCTGCAGCGTTGGTGACCTCCATCCCCTGCGCACTTTCCCATTCCCACCCTACTGCTCCTCTGTAATGTGGCACCAGTGGCTGCAGCAAGGGTGACCTACATCCTCTGTGCACTTCCCCCCTTCCCACCCGACTGCTCCACCTAATGTGGCCCCAGTGGCTGCAGCAAGGGTGACCTCCAACCCCTGCGCACTTGCCCTCTTCCCACCCTACTGCTCCTGCTAATGTGGCACCACTGGCTGCAGCAAGGGTGACCTCCACCCCCTGCGCACTCCCCCCCTTCCCAAACTACTGCTCCTCCTAATGTGGCCCCAGTGGCTGCAGCAAGAGTAAACTCCATCCCCTGCGCACTTGCCCCCTTCCCACCCTACTGCTTCTCCTAATGTGTCCCACTGGCTGCAGCAAGGCTGACCTCCATCCCCTGCGCACTTCCCCCCTTCCCACCCTGTTTTGGGCAGACACTGCCTTATCATATTAAAATCGGCCTTCCCCCAATTTAGAACCTTTATTTCCGATCCATCTTTGTCCTTTTCCATGACTACCTTCAATCTCACCGAATTATGGTCACTGTCACCAAAATGCTCTCCTACTGACACTTCTACCACTTGCCCGCGGTCATTCCCTAGAATTAGGTCCAGTACTGCCCTCTCTCTTGTAGGACTTTTTACATGCTGGCTCAAAAAGCTCTCCTGGATGAACTTTAAGAATTCCGCACCCTCTAAGTCTTTCAAACTCTGACTATCCCAGTTAATATTGAGGAAATTGAAATCCCCTACTATTATTAACCTATTTTTTCTGCACATCTCTGAGATTTGCCTACATATCTGTTCCTCTATCTCCCCCAGACTGTTTGGGGGCCTCAGTACACTTCCAGCAAAGTGCTTGCCTTCTTTTTGTTTTTAAGGTCTACCCATCGGGCCTCATTAGAGGAACCTGCTGAGATATCATCCCTCCTTACTGCAGTAATTGACTCCTTGATTAATATTGAGATACACCCTTCTCTTTTACACCCTCCTCTGTCTCGCCTGAAGATTCTATATCCCGGAATATTGAGCTGCCAGTCCTGCCCTTCCCTCAATCATGTCTCTGTGATAGCAACACTATCATACTCCCATGTGTTCATCAACACCTTCAATTCATCTGCCTTACTCGTAAGACTGTTTGCATTAAAATAAATGCCATCCAGCCTTGCCATAACCCCTTGTGCCGTTACATATTTGCTCTGACTTCCAGTCTGAGTTGTTCTTTTCTCTATATTTGGCTGTGCATCACCCCCTACTATAGCTCCATTCCGTATCCCATCCCCCTGCCATGTTAGTTTAACCCCCGCCAACAGCACTAGCAAACCTCCCCACAAGGATGTTGGTCCCTTTCCGGTTCAGGTGCAACCCTTCCGACTTGTACAGGTCCCACCTTCCCCAGAAGGAGACCCAGTGATCCATCAAACTAAATCCCTCCCTCCTGCACCAACTCTTTAGCCACGCATTCATATGCTCTATCCTCCTATTCCTATACTCACTAGCACGTGGCACCGAGAGTAATCCAGAGATTACAACCTTTGAGGTCCTGCTTTTTAATCTGCTACCTAACTCCCTAAATTTTGTTGCAGGATCTCATCCCTCTTTCTACCTATGTCGTTGGTGCCAATGTGAACCACGACCTCTGACTGTTCCACCCCTTCAGAATGCCCAGCAGCCGTTCTGTGACATCCTTGACCCTGGCACCAGGGAGGCAACATACCATCCTGGAGTCACCAGGATGTGCCTAGCATAGTTGAACAGCCGTTACTGTGTGCAGCCATGTTTTTGGCAGAGGTGTCTCCCCTAGTTGAATAGCCATTAATGTGTGCAAGGTGTGGGATGTGGATGTGTGTTTTATGCGATGGCCATAGGTTTGGATGAGTGTTGGGCATTTGGGTTTGTAAATCCTCTGGGCACAGATTGAAGTTGAGATGGAGGGATGTAGAGGTATTGAAAAGTACGTAATCACCCGAGTGAGCTCATTGAACTTCTTCCGACATTGGGTGTGGGTCCGCGGCACCAGGCTCGTCGAGGAGATGTGCTGAGCCACCTCCCTCCATACCCTTCTAAACTCCCGGGGCAATGGTCTCCTGCCACTCTCAGGGAGCAACACTGCCCATCGCCGTTCCACAGCACCAACCAGAGCCAGCAATGCCTCGTCACTGAAGCGCCAAGCTCTTTCTCTGGGCCTCTCCATCACTTAGAATTAATAACTGGACACAGATCCTTACTGGGAACATCAACAGCAGTGAGGAGGGGATAGTACATATTTTATATATCATACCATATTACTAATTTCCTCAGCACTTCTCCCCAATCCATGCCTTACCTTCTGTGAGTGACTGGTGGTCTTTGTGCTGGGGGCAGCGCGCTGACTGTGTGAGGTGACACAGTGAAGGGAGCTCCTTATTTAGAGCAGAGGGAAATGCCTGAGTGACATCATTAGGCCTCACTGTAACTGGCATTAATTACAGTCATTGAACAAACAGACTCATTGAACCATTGTCACCACAACACTTTACTGCAACACAATGTAGCTCACCTTATTGTACTCAATTTTAAATTAAAAGTGAGCGAATACGCAATATTTCATCTGCCCATATACATAAGAAAATAAGAATTACGAGCAGGAGTCGGCTATACGGCCCTTCGAGCCCTTCATTGAATGAGATCATGTATGATCATCGACCTTATGTCCACATTCCACCCACACCCACCCCATCCTTATATGCCTTTATTCCTGTAGAGTCCAAAAATACCGAGGACAGAATAGAGAGAAGGGAGTTTCTCTTCCTGTATTGATCTAAAGTTGAGAACAAAAGACTAGAAAGTGACATAAAAAGGGAGGAATAATGTGTTAGCTGTGGCTCAGTGGGTAGCACACTCGCTTCTGATCTCAGAAGGTTGTGGGTTCAAGTCCCACTCCAGGGACTTGCAACACATAAATCTAGGCTGACACTCCAGTGCAGTACTGAGGGAGTGCTGCACTGTCGGAGGTGCCGTCTTTCAGATGAGACGTTAAACCGAGGCCCTGTCTGTGCTCTCAGGTGGACGTAAAAGATCCCATGGCCCTATTTCGAAGAAGAGCAGGGGAGATATTCCCTGAGTCATAGCCAATGCTTGCCTCGCAATCAACGAAACAGATTATCTGGTCATTATCACACTGCTGTTTGTGGGAGCTTGCTGCGTGCAAACTGGCTGCCGCGTTTCCCACATTACAACAGTGACTACATTTCCAAAATTACTTCATTGTCCGTAAAGCGTTTTGAGATGTCTGGTGGTCGTGAAAGGTACTATATAAATGGAGGTCTTTTTTCTTAAAAGATAGAATCATAGAATGGTTACAACGCAGAAGGAGGCCATTCGGCCCATCGAGCCCGTGCCAGCTCTCAGCAAGAGCACTTCAGCAAATCCCACTCCCACGCGCTTGCCCCGAAGCCGGGCATTTTTTTTCCTTTCGGTACTTCGCCAATTCCGTTTTGAAAGCCACGATTCAATCTGCCTCCTCCACCCTTTGAGGCAGTGCATTCCAGATCCTAACCACTCGCTGCGTAAAAAAGTTTTTTCTCATGTCCCCTTTGGTTATTCTGCCAATCACCATAAATCTGTGTCCTCTGATTCGTGACCTTTCCACCAATGGGAACAGTTTCTCTCTATCTACTCTGTCCAGAGCCCTCATGATTTTGAACACCTCTATCACATCTCCTCTCAGCCTTCTCTGCTCTAAGAATAACAACCACAGCTTCTCCAGTCTCTCCACATAACTGAAGTCCCGAATCCCTGGAATCATTCTTGTAAATCCTTTCTCCACCCGCTCTAAGTCATTCAAATCCTTCCTAAAGTGTGGTGCCCAGAATTGGACACAATACTCCAATTGAGGCTGAACCAGTGTTTTGTAAAAGTTCATGATGCGGAGATGCCGGTGTTGGACTGGGGTGGACAAAATTGAGAGGTCGCACAACACCAGGTTATAGTCCAACAGTTTTATTTGAAATCACAAGCTTTCGGAGCTATCGATTTGCTCCTTCCTGAGGAAGGAGCAAATCGATAGCTCCGAAAGCTTGTGATTTCAAATAAAACTGTTGGACTATAACCTGGTGTTGTGCGACCTCTCAATTTTATAAAAGTTCATCATAACTTCCTTATTTCTGTACTCTATGCCTCTATTTATGAAGCCCAGGATCTCGTGTGCTTTTTTAGCCGCTTTCTCAACCTGCCCTGCAACCTTCAACGCTGTCCATGCACCACTTTTAGAATTGTACCCTTTAGTTCACATTGGTTCTCCTCATTCTTCCTGCCAGATTGTATCATTTCACACTTTTCTGCATTAAATTTCATCTGCCACGTGTCCGCCCATTTCATCAGCATGTCTCTGTCCTCTTCAAATCTATCACTATCCTCCTCACTATTCACTTTACTTCCAAGTTTTGTCTCATCTGCAGATTTTGAAATGGTGCCCTGTACACTCAAGTCGAAGTCATTAACATATATCAAGAAAAGCAGTATTCCGAGTACCGACCCCTGGGGAACACCACTGTGTACCTTCTTCAGTCCAGAAAACAACCGTTCACCACTACTCTCAGTTTCCTGTCACTTAACCAATTTTTTATCCATGCTGCACTGCCCCTTTTATTCCAAGGACTTCAACTTTGCTGGCAAACCTATTATATGGCACTTTATCAACGTCTTTTTGAAATCCATGTCAACCGCATTCCGCTCATCAACTCTCTCTGTTAAATGATCAGAAAACACGTCAAGTTAGATAAACACGATTGCCTTTGACAAATCCGTGCTGGATTTCCTTAATTAATCCACACTTGTCCAAGTGACTGTTAATTTTGTCCCATTAATTGTTTCTATAAGCTTCCCAATCACCAAGGTTAAACTGACTGCTCTGTATTTTGTGGGTTTATCCTTACACCAGTTTTTGAACAAGGGTTTAACATTTGCAATTCTCCAGTCTTCTGGCACCACACCGACATCAACAGCTGCCTCCTGAATAAATGGGGGCCGAGGTTATGGTCTGAAATTGTTGAACTCAGTGTTGAGTCCAGAAGGCTGTAAAGTGCCTAATAGAAAGATGAGGTGTTGTTCCTCGAGCTTACGTTGTAAGAGGCCGAGGACAGAGTGGTCAGAGTGGGATGGAACGCTTGTCACTTTAATTCTACGCTCCACTCCCACTCTGACTGCAGCTCAGGAGACAGCTGTTGATGATTCTGTCATCCCCATTTGTAACATTTAACCACTCCTGCCTTCCACCCTATCACAGACTGTCACATGTGTTATTTCCTCCACTCTGCCCCTCTCCTTGCCCCTGCTTACAATCTGTAACATCTCTAACTTTTTCCAGTTCTGACGAAGGGTCACAGACCTGAAACGTTAACTCTGTTTCTCTCTCCACGGATGGTGCCTGACCTGCTGAGTGTTTCCAGCATTTTCTGTTTCTATCTTAGACCTTCTTGGATTCTCCGTTAGTCTGAACCAACTTAATACCGTACTATTTCATGCTCTACTGCTATCTGTCTCTCCCTATCTTTTGTGCACATTGTTTCTCCTTTCTAATGCCACATCCTGGTGCCCATCCCCCTGGCAGATTAGTTTAAATGCTCCCCAACAGCACTAGCATCCACCCCCGCTCGCACCTCGTGAGTATATTGGTTCCTGCTCTGTTGAGGTGCAACCCGTCCGGCCTTTTCAGGTCCCACCTCCCCCAGAACCGGCCCCAATGTCCCAGGAATCTAAAGCCCTCCCTCCTGCACCATATCTCCAGCCACACATTTAATTGCTCTATCCTCCTATTTCTGTATTCACTAGCTCGTGGCACCAGGAGTAATCTGGAGATTACTACCTTCGAGGTCCTGCTTTATAATCTCTTTCCTAGCTCCCTATTATCTGCCTACAGGATCACATCCCTCTCTCTACCTATGTCGATGATGCCAATATGGACCACGACCGCAGTCTGTTCACCATCACCCCTCAGAATGGCCTGCAGCCAATCAGTGACATCCTTGACCCTGGCACCAGGGAGGCAACATATCATCCTGGAGTCACGTCTGTGCCTGGTGAAACACCTGTCTGTTCCTTTAACTATCGAATCTCCTATCACTATTGATTTCCCGATCTTCCTGCCCCCCTCAACCCTACAGCTCAGCCACCAGTGTTGCCGTGGACTTGGCTCTGGCCCAGAGGACCCATCGAATACTGGTTCGAGAGTGAGATGCACTCATGGGGCTCCTGCACTAAATGCGTGGTTCTCCTTGTCTGTCTGACGGTCACCCATTCCCTCTCTGCCTGCACACTCTTATGCTGCGGGGTGACCACCTCCTGAAACCTGCTATCCACGGAGCTCTCAGCCTCACGGATGCACCGCAGTGACGCCAGCTGCTGCTCAAGCTCCGAAACCCGTGGGAAGTGTCCTGGAGTTCCCACATGACACAAGGTGTGCATTCCACGGCACTGAGGTGCCCTGCCAAGCCTCTATTTAATAGACTACCAACTAACTTAACGGAATTAAACTCAAGACTTCAAAAAATCACAATCAACATACTATTTTTTCTTTGCAGCGTCTTCCCTTGTGCTGATGTCACTTACCGAACTCCCTTGCACTCGCTCCCAGCTCCGGGTTCTCTGTCCTACCTTTATCTCCGGCCGCTCCTCTCGCTCTCTCCTCCTTCCCCCTCTGCTCCTAATTCCCAAGCTTTCCAAATTCACAACCTTAGCACTCTGTTTAGACCACTGACAAAATGGATTTCCCCACACTAGTTCTCTGATTTATTCCATACCAGGCCATCAGGATTAAAGAAATAATAAATAAATGGTCTTAAATGGCGGGATCTGAGAGAATATCCCAGTGATGGAACGATGGGACTCGACTAGATTACACTGCTCCAGCCTCAACTCAGGAATTCATTCCCAGGGCTGCCTAGATTACATTGCTCCCACGTCAGTCCAGGAATTTCATTCCCAGGGCTGCCTAGATTACACTGCTCCCACCTCAATCCAGGAATTTCATTCCCAGGGCTGCCTAGATTACAATCCTCCCACCTCAGTACAGGAATTTGATTCCAGGCACAGCCTAGATTACACTGCTCCCACCTCAGTCCAGGAATTTCATTCCCAGGACTGCCTAGATTACACTGCTCCCTCCTCAATCCAGGAATTTCAATCCCAGGGCTGCCTAGTTTACATTACTTCCACCTCAATCCAGGAATTTCATTCCAAGGGCCGCCTAGATTACACTGCTCTCACCTCAATCCAGGAATTTAATTCCCAGGGCTGCCGAGATGACACTGCTCCACCTCAGTCTAGGAATTTCATTCCCAGGAATGCCTGGATTACACTGCTCCCACCTCAAAGCAGGAATTACATTCCCAGGGCCGCCTAGATTCCACTGCTCCCACCTCAGTCCAGGAATTTCATTCCCAGGGCTGCCTAGATTACACTGCTCCCACCTCAGTCCAGGAATTTAATTCCCAGGCACAGCCTAGATTACAATCCTCCCACCTCAGTCCAGGAATTTCATTCCCAGGCACAGCCTAGTTTACACTGCAGCCACCTCAATCCAGGAATTTCATTCCCAGGGTCTGCCTAGATTACATTGCTCCCACCTCAATCCAGGAATTTCATTCCCAGGGCCGCCTAGATTACACTGCTCCCGCCACAGTCCAGGAATGTCATTCTCAGTTCATTTCGCTATTGCCTGAAAATAGAACAAGAACAAGAAGAAGAAGAGTGACCTTACCCAGACAAAGATGTCATCGTGTTTAACCGAGGAGAAGAATAATTAAAAGGAGCAAAGAATTAATACGAAGGGATTCAAGGATAACACTTAAAATATTAACCAATGAGATAAATACGCTGTAAGCACCTCAATATTCCATAAAACTCTCTGGAAACATTAAATTCTCGCATAATCATACTCACAGAACCATACCTGTCAGTCAACATTCTCAAACTCTCCATCACCTTTCCAGGGTCTGCACAGACCCACCAGAGTTGGGGACACAGGGGTATACAATCGGGAGGGAGAAACACTGAGTCCTGAACATTGCCTGAGGATATAATGAAGTCTGTTGGCTTCCAGTCAGACATGGGCAAGGTAACTTCCTGCCGATTACCACCTACCGCCCTCCCTCAGCTGATGAATCGGCACATCTTCATGCTGAACACCAGTTGATGGGAGCACCGAGAGCAGAAAGGGCACAAATTATACTCTGGGTCGGGAGGGGGAAACTTCAATGTCCATCACCAAGAGTGGCTCGGAAGTACCATCATTAACCGAGCCCTGAAGAACACAGCTGCCAGACTGGGATTGCGGCAGGTGGTGGGAGAACCAAGATGAGAGAAAAGCCTGCTTGACCTCGTCCTCACCAATCTATCTATCGCATATACATCTGTCCATGACGATATTGGTAGGACTGACCACCGCTCAAT
The DNA here is from genome assembly GCA_030390025.1 of Squalus acanthias. Lineage (NCBI taxonomy): Eukaryota > Metazoa > Chordata > Chondrichthyes > Squaliformes > Squalidae > Squalus > Squalus acanthias. Next base: position 3,344,865 of record JASTWF010000034.1, on the reverse strand, counting down.
GTGTGTGGAGAATAAGTCTCGCCTTCACCCTGAGGCCGCCCTCCATCATATCATGTGCATCTACCATGGTGATCAATGGAATGAAATTAGACAGAGCCAAGCGATCCCAACACATCAAATTATTTCAAAGCTTTCATATCCTGTTGTGAATGGTAATGAACAATTGAGCCGTTTCCCCATAGCCCTGAAAATTTATCCTTTTCAAGTTTGCATCCAATTACCTTTTGGAAATTACAGTTAAGAAAGGAAGAAAGAATTGAATTGATACGGCGCTTTTCACGATCTTGGGATGTGCTTTCAAGCCAATGACGTCCTTCCTTTTGAAGTGAAGTCACTGTTGTACTGTCGGAAACGTGCCGCCAATTTGAGCACAGCAAGCTCCCACAAACAGCAATGTGATAATGACCAGATAATCTGCTTTAATGATGTTGATTGAGATAAATATTAGCCAGAACACCGGGGTTAACTCTGCTGCTCTTCTTCAATATAATTCCATGGGATATTTTACGTCCAACTTATAGAACAGACAGGTTTAACGTCTCATCTGAGACATGGCACCGCTGACAGTGCAGTGCTCCCTCAGTACTGCCCCTCTGACAGTGCAGTGCTCCCTCTGTACTGCACCTCTGACAGTGATGCGCTCCCTCAGTACTGCCCCTCTGACAGTGCAGTGCTCCCTCAGTACTGCCCCTCTGACAGTGCGGCCTTCCCTCAGTACTGCCCCTCTGACAGTGCAGCGCTCCCTCAGTACTGCCCCTCTGACAGTGCAGTGCTCCGTCAGTACTACCCTCTGACAGTGCAGTGCACCCTCAGTACTGCCCCTCTGACAGTGCAGTGCACCGTCAGTACTGCCCCTCCGACAGTGATGCGCTCCCTCAGTACTGCCCCTCTGACAGTGATGCGCTCCCGCAGTACTGCCCCGCTGAGAGAGATGCACTCCCTCAGTACTGCCCCTCCAACAATGCAGCACTCCCTCAGTACTGGCTTGAGTGCAGTTTGTCATGGAGTGCAGCTTGGAACCGAGTGTTAAGCTGCGAGTTTGGTGAGTGAGGGAGTTCAGGGAGGGATGTGTTCCTTTCTTTTTCTGTCTTTGTCAGCTTCCAAGACCTGGTGAGTATTTCTACAGTCCAGTCATTAAAGTAAAAGTTAGGTCTCGAGTTTAGAGCAAGTAGTGTTTAAAGGGAAGTAAGGTCCCTAGTGTATTTAATATTCTTTAATTTAAAGGGAGTAAATTATGGGTAGGACATGGCAGGGCAGCTCGGCAGCGTGGAGTGCTCCTCCTGTGCTATGTTGGAAGTCAGGGACACTTTAGGTGTCCAGGGCGGACACATGTGCAGGAAGTGTCTCCAGCTGCAGCTAAGCGAAATCCGCGTTTCGGAGCTGGAGCTGCGACTGGAGTCACTGTGGAGCATCCGCGAAGCTGAGATCTTCGTGGATAGAACATTTAACGAAGTGGTCACACCACAGGTAAAGAGTGCACAGGCAAACAGGAAATGGATGACCGCCACACAGTGTAAAAGAACTAGGAAGGCAGTGCAGGAGTCCCCTGGGTCCATCTCCCTCTCCAACAGATTTTCCGTTTTGGATACTGATGGGGGAGATGGTTTCTCAGGGGAATGCAGCAAGAGCCAAGTCCATGGCACTACGAGTGGCTCAACTGCACAGGAGGGGGGCGTAAAGAGTTGGAGAGCAATAGTGATAGGGGATTCTATCGTAAGGGGAACAGATAGACGTTTCTGTGGCCGCAGACGTGACTCCAGGATGGTATGTTGCCTCCCTGGTGCCAGGTTCAAGGATGTCACTGAACGGCTGCAGGGTATTCTGAAGGGGGATGGCGAACTGTCAGAGGTCGTAATCCACATTGGTACCAACGACATGGGTAGAAAGAGGGATGAGGTCCTGCAACAAGAATTTAGGGAGCTAGGTTGCAGATTAAAAAGCAGGACCTCAAAGGTTGTAATCTCTGTTTTACTCCCGGTGCCACGTGCTAGTGAGTATAGGAATAGGAGGATAGAGCAGATGAATGCGTGGCTTAAGAGTTGGTGCAGGAGGGAGGGCTTTAGTATCCTGGATCACTGGGTCTGCTTCTGGGGAAGGTGGGACCTGTACAAGTCGGACGGGATGCACCTGAACCGGAACGGGACCAACATCCTTGCGGGGAGATTTGCTAGTACTGTTGGGGGGGGGGGGGGGTAATCTAACTTGGCAGAGGGATGGGATACGGAGTGGAGCTATAGTAGGGGGTGAATCACAGCCAAATATAGAGGAAAAAACAAGTCAGCCTGGAAGTCAGAGCGAATATGTAACGGCACAAGGGAGTATGGCAAGGCTGGATGGCATTTATTTTAATGCAAGGAGTCTTGCGAGTAAGGCAGATGAATTGAAGGTGTTGATGAACACATGGGAGTATGATATTGTTGCTATCACAGAGACATGGTTGAGGGAGGGGCAGGATTGGCAGCTCAATATTCCGGGATATAGAATCTTCAGGCGAGACAGAGGAGGGTGTAAAAGAGGAGGGGTGTCGTAATATTAATCAAGGAGTCAATTACTGCTGTAAGGAGGGATGATATCTTGGCAGGTTCCTCTAATGAGGCCATATGGGTAGAACCTAACAACAAAAAGGGGGCAAGCACTTTGCTGGGAGTGTACTATAGGGCCCCAAACAGTCAGGGGAGATAGACGAACAGATATGTAGGCAAATCTCAGAGAAGTGTCGAAATAATAGGTTAATAATAGTAGGGGATTTCAACTTCCCCAATATCAACTGGGATAGTGAGAGTGTGAAAGGCTTAGAGGGTGCGGAATTCTTAAAGTGCATCCAGAAGAGCGTTTTGAGCCAGCATGTAGAAAGTCCTACCAGACAGGGGGCGGTTCTGGACCTAATTCTAGGGAATGCAGCTGGGCAAGTGGTGGAAGTGTCAGTAGGAGAGCATTTTGGTGACAGTAACCATAATTCGGTGAGATTTAAGGTAGTCGTGGAAAAGGACAAAGATGGACCGGAAATAAAGGTTCTAAATTGGGGAAATGCCGAATTTAATATGATAAGGCAGGATCTGGCCAAAGTGGAGTGGATTAGCTACTTGTAGGAAAATCCACATCAGAGCAGTGGGAGTCTTTCAGAAAGGAAATAGAGAGTGTACAACGCCAACATGTTCCCGTAAAGGTCAAGGGTGGGACCAACAAGCCCAGGGAACCCTGGATGTCAAGGGATATATAAGAATGGATTAGGAAAAAAAGGGAGACTTTTGGCAGATACAAAGGACTAAAACAGTGGAAGCCCTAGAGGAGTATAGAAAGTGCAGGGGGGTACTGAAAAAAGACATTAGGAGAGCAAAGAGGGGGCATGAAAAAACACTTGCGGGCAAAATAAAGGAAAATCCCAAGGTGTTTTATAAGTATATTAAGGGCAAGAGGATAACCAGGGAAAGAGTAGGGCCCATTAGGGACCAAAGTGGCAATCTGTGTGTAGAGCCGGAAGATGTGGGTGTGGTTTTAAATGAATATTTTGCAGCTGTGTTCACTATGGAGAAGGACGATGTAGGCATAGAAATCAGGCAGGGCGATTGTGATAAACTTGAACAAAATAGTATTGCGATGGAGGAGGTACTAGCGGTTTTAGTGGGCATAAAAGTGGATAAATCCCCAGGCCCAGACGAGATGTATCCCAGGCTGCAGTGTGAGGCAAGGGAGGAGATTGCAGGGGCTATGACACAAATTTTCAGAAAGTCTCTGGTCACAGGGGAGGTGCCAGATGACTGGAGAACAGCTAACGTATACCATTATTCAAGAAGGGTAGTATGAATAAAGCAGGGAATTACAGGCCAGTGAGCCTAACATCAGTGGTAGGGAAATTATTGGAAAAAATTCTGAGGGACAGAATTAGTCTACACTTGGAGAGGCAAGGATTAATTAAGAATGGTCAGCATGGCTTTCTAAGGGGGAGATCAGTTCTAACCAATTTGATTTAATCTTTCGAGGGGGTGAATCGGTGTGTGGATGAGAGTAGTGCAGTTGATGTCGTCTACATGGACTTCAGTAAGACTTTTGACAATGTCCCACATGGGAGACTGGTCAAGAAGGTAAGAGCCCATGGGATCCAGGGCAATTTGGCACATTGGATCCAAAATTTGTTTCGTGGCAGGAGGCAGAGGGTGATGGTCGAAGGTTGTTTTTGTGACTTGAAGCCCGTGTCCAGTGGTGTACCGCAGGGATCGGTGCTGGGTCCTTTGCTGTTTGTAGTGTACATTAATGATTTAGATATGAATGTAGGAGGTATGATCAGTAAGTTCGCAGATGACAGGAAAATTGGTGGAGTGGTAAATAGCGAGGAGGGAAGCCTCAGGCTACAGGACGAGATAGACGGGTTGGTTAGATGGGCAGAACAGTGGCAAATGGAATTTAACCCTGAAAAGTGTGAGGTGATGCATTTTGGGAGGACTAACAAGGCAAGGGAATACACAATGAATGGTAAGACCCTAGGAAGGACAGAGGATCAGAGAGACCTTGGTGTGCATGTACATAGATCCCTGAAGGCAGCAGGACAGGTAGATAAGGTGGTTAAAAAGGCATATGGGATACTTGCCTTCATTCGCCGAGGCATAGAATATAAGAGCAGGGAGGTTGTGTTAGAGAAGTACAAAATGCTAGTTAGGCCACAGCTGGAATACTGTGTGCAGTTCTGGTCGCCACACTATAGGAAGGATGTGATTGCATTGGAGATGGTGCAGAGGAGATTCACCAGGATGTTACCTGGGCTGGAGCGCTGCAGCTATGAAGAGAGACTGGACAGGCTGGGGTTGTTTTCCTTAGAGCAGAGAACGCTGAGGGGGGACCTGATTGAGGTGTACAAAATTATGAGGGGCATAGATAGGGTTGATAGAAATAAATTTTCCCCTTAGTAGAGGGGTCATTAACCAGGGCGCATAGTTTCAAGGTAAGGGGCAGGAGGTTTAGAGGGGATTTGAGGAAAATCTTTTTCACCCAGAGTGTGGTTGGAATCTGGAACTCACTGCCTGAAACGGTGGTAGAGGCTTGAACCCGCACAGCATTCAAGAAGCATTGAGATGAGCACTTGAAATGCCACAGCATACAAGGCTACGGACCAAGTGCTGGAAAATGGGAATAGAATATATAGGGCTTGATGGCCGGAGCGGACACAATGGGCCGAAGGGCCTCTTTCTGTGCTGTATAACTATGACTATCGATGACTCTATGACAGCGCATGATTTCAAAGTTTGAAAATGACAAAACTCGGAAATGTTAATAAACAGTGAGAATGATAGTAACAGACTTCAGGAGGACGCAGACAGACTGGTGAAATGGGCAGACACATGGCAGATACAATTTAACACAGAGAAGGGTGAAGTGATACATGTTGGTAGGAAGCATGAGCAGAGGCAATATAAACTAAACGGTACAATTTCAAAGCGGGTGCACGATCAGAGAGACCTGGTGTGTACTTACACAAATCATTGAAGGTGGCAGGACAAGTAGCGATGGCTGTTAATAAAGCATACGGAGTCCTTGGCTTTACAAACAGAGACACAGAGTAACAAAATCCAGGTAGAAATGTTAACCTTTTAAAAATCATTGGTTAGACCCCAGCTGGAGTATTGTGTCCAATTCTGAGCACCACACTTTGGCAAGCATGTCAAGGATTAGAGAAGGTGTAGAGGAGATTTACCAGAATGGTACCAGGGATCTGGGACTTCAATTACGTGGAGAGTCAGGAGAAGCTGGGATTGTTCTTTTTAGAGCAGCGAAGGTTAAGAATCACAGAATTGTAGAATCATAGAAATTTAAGGCACAGAAGGAGGCCATTTGGCCCATTGCATCTGCGCCGGTCGAAATAGAGCTTTCCAGCTTAATCCCACTTTCCAGCTCTTGGTCCGTAGCCCTGTAGGTGATGGCACTTCAAGTGCATATCCATGTACGTTTTAAATGTGATGAGGGTTTCTGCCTCTACCACCCTTTCAGGCCTTGAGTTTCAGACCCGCACCGCCCTCTGGGTGAAACAAATTCTCATCTCCCGTCTAATCCTTCTACCAATTACTTTAAATCTATTCTCCTTGGTTATTGACCTCTCTGCCAGGGGAAATAGGTGCTTGCTATCCACTCTATCTAGGCCCCTCATAATGTTATACACCTCAATTAAATCTCCCCTCAGCCTCCTCTGTTCCAATGTAAAGAACCCCAGACTATTCTCCAGTAACATCCACGTAAATCTCCTCTATAATGTCTCAAATGCAATCACATCTTTCCTGTAATGTTTTGACCAAAATTGTACGCAGTATTCTAGCTGTGGCCTAATTGGTGTTTTATACAGTTCCAGCATAAACTCCCTGCTTTTATATTCTATGCTTCGGCTAATAAAGCAACGTATCCCACATGCCTTTTTAACTACCCTATCTACATGTCCTGATAGTTTTAGAGATATGTGGAAATGTACTCCAAGGTCCCTCTGTTCCACTGCATCTCTCAGTATCCTACCATTTATTGTGTATTCCTTTTTTTAGCCCGCCACAAATGCATTACCTCACACTTCTCCGAAATGAAGTCCATTTGCCACTGTTCTGCCCACCGGACCAGTCCATTGATATCTTCTTGCAGTCTACAGCTTTCTTCCTCACTATCAACCACACGGCCAATTTTTGTATCATGTGCAAACTTCTTCATCATGGCCCCAACACTGAAGTCTAAATCATTGATATATACCACAAATAGCAGGGGACCTAGTACTGAGCCCTGTGGAACCCCACTGGAAACAACCTTCCAGTCACAAAGAACACCCGTTGACCATTACGACCTTTGCTTCCTGCCACTGAGCCAATTTTGGATCCAACTTGCCACTTTCCCTTGGATCCAATGACCAACCTGTCATGTGGGACCTTGTCAAAGGCCTTACTAATATCTACGTGGACTACATCAAATGCACTCCCCTCATCGACCCTCCTCATTACCTCCTCAAAAAATTCAATCCAGTTAGTCAGACACGACCTTCCTTAACATTACCATGCTGACTGTCCTTGATTAATCTGTGCCTTTCTAAATGCCGATTTATACTGCCCCTCAGAATCTTTCAATATTTTTTCCACCACCAAGGTTAGACTGACTGCCCTGTAATTACTCGGTCTATCCCTTTCTCCCTTTTTAAACAATGGTACAACGTTAGCAGTCCTCCAGTCCTCTGGCATCACGCCTGCAGCCAGAGAGGATTGGAAAATGATGGTCTGAGCCTCCGCTATTTCCTCCCTTAACAGCCTGGGATACATTTCATCCGAGCCTCGTGATTTATCTACTTTCAAAGATGCTAAACACCTTAATGTTTCTCTCTCACTATGTTTGTCTCATCTAATATTTCACACTCCTCCTCCTTAACTACAATGTCTGCATCGTCTCACTCTTCTGTGAAGACAGACACAAAGTATTTATTAAGAACCATATCCACGTCTTCCGCCTCTACACACAGTTAACTTTTTGGTCTATAATAGGCCAGACTCTTTCCTTAGTTATCCTCTTGCTCTTGATGTATGTATAAAATATCTTTGGGTTTTCCTTGATTTTACTTGCCAATATTTTTTCATGCCTCTCTTTGCTTTCCTAATTTCCTTTTTAATTTCACCCCTGCACTTTCTATACCCCTCTAGGCTTTCTGTAGTATTGAGCTCTCGGTATCTGACAAAAGCTTCCCTTTTTGTCCCCTTATCCTACCCTGTATTCCCCTTGACATCCAGGGGACTCTAGATTTGGAAGTCCCATCCTTTATCTTTTTGGGAATATATTTGCTCTGAGCCCTCACTATCTCCTCGTTGAATGCTTCCCACGGCTCTGCACTGATTTCCAATTAAGAAGCTGTTTCCAGTCCACTTTTCCTAAATCACATCTCAGCTTAGTAAATTTGGCCTTTCCCCAATTGAAAACTTTTAAACCTGGTCTTTCTTTGTCCTTTTCCATTAGGGCAGATTTAATATAGATGTTCCAGATTGTAATGGGTTTTGATAGAGTAAGTAAGTCGGTTTCCAGAGGCAGAATGGTGGGTAACCAGAGGAAACAAATTTAAAGTAATTTGCAAAAGAACCAGAGGAGAGATGAGAATTTTCTTTACGCAGTGAGTTTTGATCTAGAATGCACTGACTGAGAACGTGGTGGAAGCAGATTCAATAGTTAATTTCGAAAGGGAATGGGGTAATTAGATGAAGGGGAATTTTATATGGGGCTCTGATGAAAGAGTAGGACTGAATTGATAACTCTTTCAAAGAGACAGCATGGACACGATGGGCCGAATGCCCTCCGTCTGTGATGTACCGTTCTATGATTCTATGAGCAAGAGACAGAGAGAGAGAGAAGAGGGGGAGAGAGAGAAAGGGAGAAAGAGAGAAATAAAAATAGAGACTGAAAGACAGGGAGAGGTACAGAGGGAAAGAAATTAACTTTAAAAGGGGAATTGGATAAATACCTGAAGGGGAACAATTTGCAGGACTATGGGAAAAGAGCAAGGGAATGGGACTAATTGCAGGGGTGAGGCCATGGTGGGATTTGAACATGAGGAGAAGAATATTTAAATCGAGTTGTTGCCGGATCGGCAGCCAATGTTGGTCAGTGATCACAGGGGTGATGGGTGAACGGGACATGATGTGTGTTAGGATATGGGCAGCAGAGTTTTCGATGAGCTCTAGTTTATTGAGGCATGTTACTGGGAGGATGGCCAGGGGAGCATTGGAATAGTCGAGTCTGGATTTAACAAAGGCATGGATGAGGGTTTATGCAGCTGAAGGGCTGAGGTGGAGCGGAGATGGGTGAAATTTTGGGGGTGGCAGTCGGCAGGAATGGTGATTCAGAGGGTATGAGTTCGGAACTCAGCTGAGGGACAAAGAGATCGCAGAGCTTGCAAACAGACTGGTTCAGCCTCAGACATTGACCAGGGAGGGGCCTGAATCGGTAGATAGAGAATGGAGTTTGTGACTAGGACCGAAGACAATGGCTTCGCTCTTCCCAAGATTTAAATGACAAAAATAATAGCACAGTGAAACGTGGTTTACAGATCCAATTTCTGATTATAGAGACTTTACCAAGGACACCAACAGCAGCAAAGAATGAAGAATAGTAATACAGTTAGCAAAGGTTTGCAGGGTTAATAGCTGGAGAGAGAGATTTACCAGGCACACCAACAGCAGCAAGGAGGGGAGAGTAAACGACAAGAATAGTAATACAGTAAAACATGGTTAACAGAATAGCTGGATAGAGAGACTTACCAGGAACACCAACAGCAGCTAGAAGCGGATAGTAAATGTATTGAATAATCTGAAGTGCCAACTGTATCCGATAGTCTAATGTTAGCCAATCATAATTTTCTGAAAGAAAGTCAAACTGCGAGCTGAAACTCCTGTCCATTGTTGTAACATTCCAATCTACTGTTCTCTGATTCTGATCCATTGTTGTTACATTCCAATCTACTGTTCTCAGATTCCGACTCCCTCTCTGTGGAGCAGCGCGCTGATCCCTGTTAGTGCCGGAGGTGATGCTCTCACTGACACTATGGGATAACACATTGAAAGGAGTTCCTTATTAATAGAAGAGGGAAACCCTGCACTGATACAATCAGAGTCCATGGAGACTCACATTAATTACAGTCACTAAACAAACATCTTCAGTTAACCCGTGGAGACTGACATTAATTACAGTCACTGAACAAACAGCTTCAGTTAACCCCTTTCAATCCAACACTTTTTGTACCACAGTAAAGTAGAACATTTACCCGTCCGGATGGGAAGTATGAGGATTGCTGAGGGAAGGAATGGTGGAAATAGCGCAGGCTCTGGCCAGAATATTTCAATCCTCCTCGGATATGGGAGTGGTGCCAGAGGACTGGAGGGTTGCAAATGTTACACCCTGTTTAAAAAAGGAGAGGGGGATAAACCCTGTAACTGCAGGCCAGTCAGCCTAACGTCAGTGGTGGGGAAACTTCTAGAGGCCATATTCACAGAGAAAAGTATCTGTCTTTGGAAAAAACATGGATTAATAAATGACAACCAGCACGGACATGTTAACGGCAAAGTGTGTCTGACAAACTTGATTAAGTTCTTTGATGAAGTAACGGAAATGGTTGATGAGGGTAGTGCGGTTGATGTTGTGCATATGGACATTCAAAATGCATTTGATGAAGTACAATTGAATAGACTTGATAGGACCAAAGGGGCAGTGGCAGTGGGGATCTGACACTGGCTAAGGGACAGAAAACCAGGAGCAGTGGTGAACGGTTGTTGTTCAGACTGGAGTGAAGTGTACAGTGGTATCCCCAGATGTCGCTATTCGACAACAGCTCTTTTTGATATATATTAATGATATAGACTTTTATATACACACAGAGCGGGATAGTAGTCGGCTTCAGGAGGACATAGACAGACTGGTGAAATGAGCAAAGTGATGAAAGGTGCCGTCGACAGTGCTATTATGTGGCACTTACTCACTAATAACCTTCTCACCGATGCCCAGTTTGGGTTCCGCCAGGACCACTCGGTTCCAGACCTCATTACAGCCTTAGTCCAAACTTGGACAAAGGAGCTGAATTTCAGTGGTGATGTGAGAGTGACTGCCCTTGACATCAAGGCAGCATTGGACTGAGTGTGGCATCAAGGAGCCCCAGTAAAATTGCGTCAATGGAAAGCAGGGGGGAAACTCTCCACTGGCTCAATTCATACCCGGCACAACGGAAGATGGTTGTGGTTTTTGGAGGTCAATCATCACAGCCCCAGGACATCGCTGCAGCAGTACATCAGGGCAGTGTCCTCGGCCCAACCATCTTCAGCTATTTCATCAATGACCTTCCCTCCATCCTATGGTCAGAAGTGGGGATGTTCGCTGATGATTGCTCAGTATTCAGTTCTATTCACAACTCCTCAGATAATGAAGCAGTCCATGCCCGCATGCAGCAAGACCTGGATGACATTCAGCCTTGGGTTGATAAGTGGCAAGTAATAATCACACGAAACAAGTGCCAGGCAATGACAATCTCCAACAAGAGCCACATCCCCTTGACATTCAATGGGATTACCATCGCCAAATCCGTCACCATCAGTATCCTGGGGGTTTCCATTGACCAGAACCTTAACTGGACCAGCCACATAAATACTGTGGCTAAAAGAGCAGGTCAAGGCTGGGTATTCTGCGGCGAGTGTCTCACCTCCTGACTCCCCAAATCCTTTCCACCATCTACAAGGCACAAGTCAGGAGTGTGATGGAATACTCTCCACTTGTCTGGATGAGTGCAGCTCCAACAACACTCAAGAAGCTCGACATCATCCAGGACAAAGCAGCCCACTTGATTGGTAGCCCATCCATCACCATAAAGGGGTAGAGAGGGTGGTAAAAAGGGAGGGGGTCGCGGTATTGATTAAAGAAACTATTACAGCTGTGAGGAGAGATGATATGTTGGAGGGATCATCAAACGAGGCCATATGGGTCGAATGGAAAAACAAAAAAGGGGCGACCACACTGCTGGGAGTGTACTATAGACCCCCAAACAGTGAGAGGGAGATAGAAGAGCAAATATGTCGACACATTTCTGAGAAGTGCAAAAACTATAGGGCAGTAATAGTAGGAGATTTGAACTACCCCAATATTAACTGGGATAAGCTGGGTTTGTTTTCCTTGGAACAGAGGAGGCCTGCTCCTGCTCCTATTTCTTATGTTATGTTCTTAAACATTCACTCCCTCCACCAGCGGCGCACCGTGGCTGCAGTGTGTACCATCTACAAGATGCACTGCAGCAACTTGCCAAGGTTTCTTCGCCAGTACCTCCCAAACATGCAGCCTCTACCACCTAGAAGGACAAGGGCAGCAGGAGCATGGGAACACCATCACCTGTAACTTCCCCTCCAAGTCACACACCATCCTGACTTGGAAGTATATCACCATTCCTTCATTGTCGCTGGGTCAAAATCCTGCAACTCCCTCCATAACAGCACTGTGGGAGCGCCTTTCCATCACCGACTGCAGCGGTTCACCACCACCTTCTCAAGTGCAACTAGGGATGGGCAATAAATGCAAGGCGTGCCAGCGATGACCACAGCCCATGAATGAATAAAAAAGAAAAACAAAATAGATGGCAGATGAAATTCCATAAATTGCATCGATTTTAGAACGTTTGCCGCGGATTGAATGTAGCAAATGTAACCCCAATATTTAAGAAAGGAGGGAGAGAGAAAACGGGGAACTACAGACCAGTTTTCCTGACATCAGTAGTAGGGAAAATGCTAAAATATATTAAGGACGTAGTAACAGGGCACTTAGAAAATTATAATAGGATTGGGCAGAGTCAACACGGATTTATGAAAGGGAAATCGTGTTTGACAAATTTGTTAGAGTTTTTTGAGGTTGTAACTAGCAGAACAGATAAGGGGGAGACAGTAGATGTGGTGGATTTGGATTTTCAGAAGTCATTCGATAAGGTGCCGCACAAGAGGTTATTAAACAAAATGGGATTGGGGGTAATATTCTAGCATGGGTTGAGGATTGGTTAACGGACAGAAAACAGAGAATAGCAATAAACGAGTCATTTTCGGTTTGGCAGGCTGTAACTAGTGGGGTACCGCAAGAATCAGTGTTTGGGCCACAGCTATTTACGATATATATCAATGATTTGGATGAGGGGACCAAATGCAATATATCCAAGTTTGCTGATGATACAAAGCTGGGTGGGAATGTAAGTTGTGAGGAGGATGCAAGGAGGCTTCAAGGGGATATAGACAGGCTAAGTGAATGGGCAAGAACATGGCAAATGGAATATAATGTGGAGAAATGTGCAGTTAGGAAAAATAGTAAAGCAAGGTATTTTTTAAATGTTGAGAGATTGGGAAATGTTGGTGTTCAGAGGGACCTGGGTGTCCTTGTACATGAATCACTGAAAGGTAACATGCAGGTACAGCAAATAATTAGGAAAGCAAATGGTATGTTGGCCTTTATTACAAGAGGATTTGAATATAAGAGTAAAGACGTCTTACTGCAATTATATAGGGCCCTGGTGAGACCACACCAGGAGTACTGTGTACAGTTTTGGTCTCCTTACCTAAGGAAGGATATAATTGCCAAAGAGGGAGTGCAACGAAGGTTCACCAGACTGGTTCCTGGGATGGGGGGATTGTCCTATGAGAACAGATTGAGTAGACTAGGCCTATGTTCTCTAGAATTTAGAAGAATGAGAGGTAATCTCATGGAAATATATAAAATTCTTAGAGGGCTTAACAGGGTAGATGCAGTGAGGATGTTTCCCCTGGCTCGGGAGTCTAGAACAAGGGGTCACAGTCTCAGCAAAAGACGTCGGCCAGTTAGGTCCGAGATGAGGAGAAAATTCTTCACTCGGAGGGTGGGGAATCTTTGCAATTCTCTACCCCAGAGGGCTGTGGATGCTCAGTCGTTGAGTATATTCAAGACAGAGATTGAAAGATTTTTGAATATTAAGGGAATCAAGGGATATGGGGATAGTTCAGGAAAGTGGAGTTGAGGTAGAAGATCAGCCATGACCTTATTGAATGGCGGAGCAGGATCGATGGGCCAAATGGCCTACTCCTGCTCCTATTTCATATGTTCCTATTTTCTAACTCTCAATATCTATCCCTGTCTTTCTCTTCCCTCTGCCTCTCTCAGCCTGTCTGTCTCTCTCTGGCTGTCTGTGGCTCTCCCCCAGACTTTCTGTCTCTCTATTTCTATCTCTCAATCTGCCCACTCTCTTTGTTTCTATTTCTCTCTTTGTGTCTGTCTGACTCTCTCTATGGCCCGCTCAATGACCCTCCCAATGTCTCGCTCTATGTTTCAGTCAATGTCTCTCTCAATGTCCCTCTCAATGTATCCCTGATTTTAATCACTCCACCATTGGTGGCCATGCCTTCAGCTGCCTGGGCCCTAAGCTCTGGAATTCTGTCCGTAAACCTCTCTGCCTCTCTCTCCTCCATCAAGACGCTCCTTAAAAATTACCTCTTTGACCAAGCTTTTGGTTATCTGCCCAAATATCTCCTTATGTGGCTCGATGTCAAATGTTGTTTGATAAACTCCTGTGAAGCGCCTTGGGACGTTTTACTACGTTAAAGGCGCTTTATAAATATAAGTTGTTGTGTTTTGCTTATTTCCAATTTAAGAATTAACAATTAACTTTACTCCCTTGTTTATTGGCTATCATACCCAATTTAACAATTAACTGTGACAGTTTTACCCTGTGTATTGGTTATCATACCCAATTTAACAATTAACTGTGACAGTTTTACCCTGTGTATTGGTTATCATACCCAATTTAACAATTAACTGACAGTTTTACCCTGTGTATTGGTTATCATACCCAATTTAACAATTAACTGACAGTTTTACCCTGTGTATTGGTTATCATACCCAATTTAACAATTAACTGTGACAGTTTTACCCTGTGTATTGGTTATCATACCCAATTTAACAATTAACTGTGACAGTTTTACCCTGTGTATTGGTTATCATACCCAATTTAACAATTAACTGTGACAGTTTTACCCTGTGTATTGGTTATCATACCCAATTTAACAATTAACTGTGACAGTTTTACCCTGTGTATTGGTTATCATACCCAATTTAACAATTAACTGACAGTTTTACCCTGTGTATTGGTTATCATACCCAATTTAACAATTAACTGTGACAGTTTTACCCTGTGTATTGGTTATCATACCCAATTTAACAATTAACTGTGACAGTTTTACCCTGTGTATTGGTTATCATACCCAATTTAACAATTAACTGTGACAGTTTTACCCTGTGTATTGGTTATCATACCCAATTTAACAATTAACTGTGACAGTTTTACCCTGTGTATTGGTTATCATACCCAATTTAACAATTAACTGTGACAGTTTTACCCTGTGTATTGTTATCATACCCAATTTAACAATTAACTGTGACAGTTTTACCCTGTGTATTGGTTATCATACCCAATTTAACAATTAACTGTGACAGTTTTACCCTGTGTATTGGTTATCATACCCAATTTAACAATTAACTGACAGTTTTACCCTGTGTATTGGTTATCATACCCAATTTAACAATTAACTGTGACAGTTTTACCCTGTGTATTGGTTATCATACCCAATTTAACAATTAACTGTGACAGTTTTACCCTGTGTATTGGTTATCATACCCAATTTAACAATTAACTGACAGTTTTACCCTGTGTATTGGTTATCATACCCAATTTAACAATTAACTGAACAGTTTTACCCTGTGTATTGGTTATCATACCCAATTTAACAATTAACTGTGACAGTTTTACCCTGTGTATTGGTTATCATACCCAATTTAACAATTAACTGTGACAGTTTTACCCTGTGTATTGGTTATCATACCCAATTTAACAATTAACTGTGACAGTTTTACCCTGTGTATTGGTTATCATACCCAATTTAACAATTAACTGTGACAGTTTTACCCTGTGTATTGGTTATCATACCCAATTTAACAATTAACTGTGACAGTTTTACCCTGTGTATTGTTATCATACCCAATTTAACAATTAACTGACAGTTTTACCCTGTGTATTGGTTATCATACCCAATTTAACAATTAACTGTGACAGTTTTACCCTGTGTATTGGTTATCATACCCAATTTAACAATTAACTGGACAGTTTTACCCTGTGTATTGGTTATCATACCCAATTTAACAATTAACTGGACAGTTTTACCCTGTGTATTGGTTATCATACCCAATTTAACAATTAACTGGACAGTTTTACCCTGTGTATTGGTTATCATACCCAATTTAACAATTAACTGGACAGTTTTACCCTGTGTATTGGTTATCATACCCAATTTAACAATTAACTGACAGTTTTACCCTGTGTATTGGTTATCATACCCAATTTAACAATTAACTGACAGTTTTACCCTGTGTATTGGTTATCATACCCAATTTAACAATTAACTGACAGTTTTACCCTGTGTATTGGTTATCATACCCAATTTAACAATTAACTGTGACAGTTTTACCCTGTGTATTGGTTATCATACCCAATTTAACAATTAACTGACAGTTTTACCCTGTGTATTGGTTATCATACCCAATTTAACAATTAACTGTGACAGTTTTACCCTGTGTATTGGTTATCATACCCAATTTAACAATTAACTGTGACAGTTTTACCCTGTGTATTGGTTATCATACCCAATTTAACAATTAACTGACAGTTTTACCCTGTGTATTGGTTATCATACCCAATTTAACAATTAACTGGACAGTTTTACCCTGTGTATTGGTTATCATACCCAATTTAACAATTAACTGTGACAGTTTTACCCTGTGTATTGGTTATCATACCCAATTTAACAATTAACTGTGACAGTTTTACCCTGTGTATTGGTTATCATACCCAATTTAACAATTAACTGACAGTTTTACCCTGTGTATTGGTTATCATACCCAATTTAACAATTAACTGTGACAGTTTTACCCTGTGTATTGGTTATCATACCCAATTTAACAATTAACTGTGACAGTTTTACCCTGTGTATTGGTTATCATACCCAATTTAACAATTAACTGGACAGTTTTACCCTGTGTATTGGTTATCATACCCAATTTAACAATTAACTGTGACAGTTTTACCCTGTGTATTGGTTATCATACCCAATTTAACAATTAACTGTGACAGTTTTACCCTGTGTATTGGTTATCATACCCAATTTAACAATTAACTGTGACAGTTTTACCCTGTGTATTGGTTATCATACCCAATTTAACAATTAACTGTGACAGTTTTACCCTGTGTATTGGTTATCATACCCAATTTAACAATTAACTGTGACAGTTTTACCCTGTGTATTGGTTATCATACCCAATTTAACAATTAACTGTGACAGTTTTACCCTGTGTATTGGTTATCATACCCAATTTAACAATTAACTGTGACAGTTTTACCCTGTGTATTGGTTATCATACCCAATTTAACAATTAACTGACAGTTTTACCCTGTGTATTGGTTATCATACCCAATTTAACAATTAACTGTGACAGTTTTACCCTGTGTATTGGTTATCATACCCAATTTAACAATTAACTGACAGTTTTACCCTGTGTATTGGTTATCATACCCAATTTAACAATTAACTGTGACAGTTTTACCCTGTGTATTGGTTATCATACCCAATTTAACAATTAACTGTGACAGTTTTACCCTGTGTATTGGTTATCATACCCAATTTAACAATTAACTGACAGTTTTACCCTGTGTATTGGTTATCATACCCAATTTAACAATTAACTGTGACAGTTTTACCCTGTGTATTGGTTATCATACCCAATTTAACAATTAACTGTGACAGTTTTACCCTGTGTATTGGTTATCATACCCAATTTAACAATTAACTGACAGTTTTACCCTGTGTATTGGTTATCATACCCAATTTAACAATTAACTGTGACAGTTTTACCCTGTGTATTGGTTATCATACCCAATTTAACAATTAACTGTGACAGTTTTACCCTGTGTATTGGTTATCATACCCAATTTAACAATTAACTGTGACAGTTTTACCCTGTGTATTGGTTATCATACCCAATTTAACAATTAACTGTACAGTTTTACCCTGTGTATTGGTTATCATACCCAATTTAACAATTAACTGGACAGTTTTAACCTGTGTATTGGTTATCATACCCAATTTAACAATTAACTGGGACAGTTTTACCCTGTGTATTGGTTATCATACCCAATTTAACAATTAACTGTGACAGTTTTACGCTGTGTATTGGTTATCATATCCAATTTAACAATTAACTGTGACAGTTTTACCCTGTGTATTGGTTATCATACGCAATTTAACAATTAACTGTGACAGTTTTACCCTGTGTATTGGTTATCATACCCAATTTAACAATTAACTGTGACAGTTTTACCCTGTGTATTGGTTATCATACCCAATTTAACAATTAACTGACAGTTTTACCTGTGTATTGGTTATCATACCCAATTTAACAATTAACTGACAGTTTTACCCTGTGTATTGGTTATCATACCCAATTTAACAATTAACTGAACAGTTTTACACTGTGTATTGGTTATCATACCCAATTTAACAATTAACTGAACAGTTTTACCCTGTGTATTGGTTATCATACCCAATTTAACAATTAACTGACAGTTTTACCCTGTGTATTGGTTATCATACCCAATTTAACAATTAACTGTGACAGTTTTACTCTGTGTATTGGTTATCATACCCAATTTAACAATTAACTGACAGTTTTACCCTCTGAATTGGTTATCATCCCCAATTTAACAATTAACTGAAACAGTTTTACCCTGTGTATTGGTTATCATACCCAATATAACAATTAACTGAAACAGTTCCACCCTGTGTATTGGTTATCATATCCAATTTAACAATTAACTGACAGATTTACCCTCTGAATTGGTTATCATCCCCAATTTAACAATTAACTGAAACAGTTTTACCCTGTGTATTGGTTATCATACCCAATATAACAATTAACTGAAACAGTTTTACCCTGTGTATTGGTTATCATACCCAATTTAACAATTAACTGACAGTTTTACAATGTGTATTGGTTATCATACCCAATTTAACAATTAACTGTCACAGTTTTACTCTCTGTATTGGTTATCATACCCAATTTAACAATTAACTGTGACAGTTTACCCTGTGTATTGGTTAT
Organism: Squalus acanthias; assembly: GCA_030390025.1. Classification (NCBI taxonomy): domain Eukaryota; kingdom Metazoa; phylum Chordata; class Chondrichthyes; order Squaliformes; family Squalidae; genus Squalus; species Squalus acanthias. The sequence continues at coordinate 3,326,178 of JASTWF010000034.1, read as the reverse complement.
CATACCCAATTTAAAAATTAACTGTGACAGTTTTACCCTGTTTATTGGTTATCATACCCAATTTAACAATTAACTGTGACAGTTTTACCCTGTGTATTGGTTATCATACTGAATTTAATTAACTGTGACAGTGTTACACTGTGTATTGGTTATCATATCCAATTTAACAATTAACTGACAGTTTTACCCTGTGTATTGGTTATCATACCCAATTTAACCATTAACTGTGACAGTTTTACACTGTGTGTTGGTTATCATATCCAATTTAACAATTAACTGTGACAGTTTTACCCTGTGTATTGGTTATCATATCCAATTTAACAATTAACTGACAGATTTACCCTCTGAATTGGTTATCATCCCCAATTTAACAATTAACTGAAACAGTTTTACCCTGTGTATTGGTTATCATACCCAATTTAACAATTAACTGTGACAGTTTTACCCTGTTTTGTTGGTTATCATACCCAATTTAACAATTAACTGTGTCAGTTTTACCCTGTGTATTGGTTATCATACCCATTTAACATTAACTGTGACAGTTTACCCTGTTTTGTTGGTATCATATCCAATTTAACAATTAACTGTGACAGTTTTACCCTGTGTATTGGTTATCATATCCAATTTAACAATTACTGACAGATTTACCCTCTGAATTGGTTTATCATCCCAATTTAACAATTAACTGAAAACAGGTTTATCCCTGTGTATGGTTATCAAACCCAATTTAACAATTAACTGTGACAGTTTTACCCTGTGTATTGGTTATCATACCCAATTTAACAATTAACTGTGACAGTTTTACCCTGTTTTGTTGGTTATCATACCCAATTTAACAATTAACTGTGACAGTTTTACCCTGTGTATTGGTTATCATACCCAATTTAACCATTAACTGTGACAGTTTACCCTGTGTGTTGGTTATCATATCCAATTTAACAATTAACTGACAGTTTACCCTGTGTATTGGTTATCATACCCAATTTAACAATAACTGTGACAGTTTTACCCTGTTGTATGGTTATCATACCCAATTTTAACAATTAACAGTGACAGTTTTACCCTGTGTATTGGTTATCCATACCCAATTTAACATTAACTGTGACAGTTTTTACCCTGTGTTTGGTTATCATACCAATTTAACAATTAACTGTGACAGTTTTACCCTGTGATTGGTTATCATACCAATTTAACAATTAACTGACAGATTTACCCTCTGAATTGGTTTTATCATCCCCAATTTAACAATTAACTGAGAACAGTTTTAACCCTGTGTATTGTTATCATACCAATTTAACAATTAACTGTGACAGTTTTACCCTGTGTATTTGTTATCAAACCAATTTAACAATTAACTGGACAGTTTTACCCTGGTTATTGGTTATCTATACCCAATTTAACAATTAACTGACAGTTTTTACCCTGTGATTTGGTTATCATACCACAATTTAACAATTAACTGTGACAGTTTTACCCTGTGTATTGGTTATCATACCCAATTTAACAATTAACTGTGACAGTTTTACCCTGTGTATTGGTTATCATACCCAATTTAACAATTAACTGTGACAGTTTTACCCTGTGTATTGGTTATCATACCCAATTTAACAATTAACTGTGACAGTTTTACCCTGTGTATTGGTTATCATACCCAATTTAACAATTAACTGTGACAGTTTTACCCTGTGTATTGGTTATCATACCCAATTTAACAATTAACTGACAGTTTTACCCTGTGTATTGGTTATCATACCCAATTTAACAATTAACTGACAGTTTTACCCTGTGTATTGGTTATCATACCCAATTTAACAATTAACTGTGACAGTTTTACCCTGTGTATTGGTTATCATACCCAATTTAACAATTAACTGTGACAGTTTTACCCTGTGTATTGGTTATCATACCCAATTTAACAATTAACTGTGACAGTTTTACCCTGTGTATTGGTTATCATACCCAATTTAACAATTAACTGTGACAGTTTTACCCTGTGTATTGGTTATCATACCCAATTTAACAATTAACTGTGACAGTTTTACCCTGTGTATTGGTTATCATACCCAATTTAACAATTAACTGTGACAGTTTTACCCTGTGTATTGGTTATCATACCCAATTTAACAATTAACTGTGACAGTTTTACCCTGTGTATTGGTTATCATACCCAATTTAACAATTAACTGTGACAGTTTTACCCTGTGTATTGGTTATCATACCCAATTTAACAATTAACTGTGACAGTTTTACCCTGTGTATTGGTTATCATACCCAATTTAACAATTAACTGACAGTTTTACCCTGTGTATTGGTTATCATACCCAATTTAACAATTAACTGTGACAGTTTTACCCTGTGTATTGGTTATCATACCCAATTTAACAATTAACTGTGACAGTTTTACCCTGTGTATTGGTTATCATACCCAATTTAACAATTAACTGTGACAGTTTTACCCTGTGTATTGGTTATCATACCCAATTTAACAATTAACTGTGACAGTTTTACCCTGTGTATTGGTTATCATACCCAATTTAACAATTAACTGTGACAGTTTTACCCTGTGTATTGGTTATCATACCCAATTTAACAATTAACTGTGACAGTTTTACCCTGTGTATTGGTTATCATACCCAATTTAACAATTAACTGTGACAGTTTTACCCTGTGTATTGGTTATCATACCCAATTTAACAATTAACTGTGACAGTTTTACCCTGTGTATTGGTTATCATACCCAATTTAACAATTAACTGTGACAGTTTTACCCTGTGTATTGGTTATCATACCCAATTTAACAATTAACTGTGACAGTTTTACCCTGTGTATTGGTTATCATACCCAATTTAACAATTAACTGTGACAGTTTTACCCTGTGTATTGGTTATCATACCCAATTTAACAATTAACTGTGACAGTTTTACCCTGTGTATTGGTTATCATACCCAATTTAACAATTAACTGTGACAGTTTTACCCTGTGTATTGGTTATCATACCCAATTTAACAATTAACTGACAGTTTTACCCTGTGTATTGGTTATCATACCCAATTTAACAATTAACTGACAGTTTTACCCTGTGTATTGGTTATCATACCCAATTTAACAATTAACTGACAGTTTTACCCTGTGTATTGGTTATCATACCCAATTTAACAATTAACTGTGACAGTTTTACCCTGTGTATTGGTTATCATACCCAATTTAACAATTAACTGTGACAGTTTTACCCTGTGTATTGGTTATCATACCCAATTTAACAATTAACTGACAGTTTTACCCTGTGTATTGGTTATCATACCCAATTTAACAATTAACTGTGACAGTTTTACCCTGTGTATTGGTTATCATACCCAATTTAACAATTAACTGTGACAGTTTTACCCTGTGTATTGGTTATCATACCCAATTTAACAATTAACTGTGACAGTTTTACCCTGTGTATTGGTTATCATACCCAATTTAACAATTAACTGACAGTTTTACCCTGTGTATTGGTTATCATACCCAATTTAACAATTAACTGTGACAGTTTTACCCTGTGTATTGGTTATCATACCCAATTTAACAATTAACTGTGACAGTTTTACCCTGTGTATTGGTTATCATACCCAATTTAACAATTAACTGACAGTTTTACCCTGTGTATTGGTTATCATACCCAATTTAACAATTAACTGTGACAGTTTTACCCTGTGTATTGGTTATCATACCCAATTTAACAATTAACTGTGACAGTTTTACCCTGTGTATTGGTTATCATACCCAATTTAACAATTAACTGACAGTTTTACCCTGTGTATTGGTTATCATACCCAATTTAACAATTAACTGTGACAGTTTTACCCTGTGTATTGGTTATCATACCCAATTTAACAATTAACTGTGACAGTTTTACCCTGTGTATTGGTTATCATACCCAATTTAACAATTAACTGTGACAGTTTTACCCTGTGTATTGGTTATCATACCCAATTTAACAATTAACTGTGACAGTTTTACCCTGTGTATTGGTTATCATACCCAATTTAACAATTAACTGTGACAGTTTTACCCTGTGTATTGGTTATCATACCCAATTTAACAATTAACTGACAGTTTTACCCTGTGTATTGGTTATCATACCCAATTTAACAATTAACTGTGACAGTTTTACCCTGTGTATTGGTTATCATACCCAATTTAACAATTAACTGACAGTTTTACCCTGTGTATTGGTTATCATACCCAATTTAACAATTAACTGTGACAGTTTTACCCTGTGTATTGGTTATCATACCCAATTTAACAATTAACTGTGACAGTTTTACCCTGTGTATTGGTTATCATACCCAATTTAACAATTAACTGTGACAGTTTTACCCTGTGTATTGGTTATCATACCCAATTTAACAATTAACTGTGACAGTTTTACCCTGTGTATTGGTTATCATACCCAATTTAACAATTAACTGTGACAGTTTTACCCTGTGTATTGGTTATCATACCCAATTTAACAATTAACTGTGACAGTTTTACCCTGTGTATTGGTTATCATACCCAATTTAACAATTAACTGTGACAGTTTTACCCTGTGTATTGGTTATCATACCCAATTTAACAATTAACTGTGACAGTTTTACCCTGTGTATTGGTTATCATACCCAATTTAACAATTAACTGTGACAGTTTTACCCTGTGTATTGGTTATCATACCCAATTTAACAATTAACTGTGACAGTTTTACCCTGTGTATTGGTTATCATACCCAATTTAACAATTAACTGACAGTTTTACCCTGTGTATTGGTTATCATACCCAATTTAACAATTAACTGTGACAGTTTTACCCTGTGTATTGGTTATCATACCCAATTTAACAATTAACTGTGACAGTTTTACCCTGTGTATTGGTTATCATACCCAATTTAACAATTAACTGTGACAGTTTTACCCTGTGTATTGGTTATCATACCCAATTTAACAATTAACTGTGACAGTTTTACCCTGTGTATTGGTTATCATACCCAATTTAACAATTAACTGTGACAGTTTTACCCTGTGTATTGGTTATCATACCCAATTTAACAATTAACTGTGACAGTTTTACCCTGTGTATTGGTTATCATACCCAATTTAACAATTAACTGTGACAGTTTTACCCTGTGTATTGGTTATCATACCCAATTTAACAATTAACTGTGACAGTTTTACCCTGTGTATTGGTTATCATACCCAATTTAACAATTAACTGTGACAGTTTTACCCTGTGTATTGGTTATCATACCCAATTTAACAATTAACTGTGACAGTTTTACCCTGTGTATTGGTTATCATACCCAATTTAACAATTAACTGTGACAGTTTTACCCTGTGTATTGGTTATCATACCCAATTTAACAATTAACTGTGACAGTTTTACCCTGTGTATTGGTTATCATACCCAATTTAACAATTAACTGTGACAGTTTTACCCTGTGTATTGGTTATCATACCCAATTTAACAATTAACTGTGACAGTTTTACCCTGTGTATTGGTTATCATACCCAATTTAACAATTAACTGTGACAGTTTTACCCTGTGTATTGGTTATCATACCCAATTTAACAATTAACTGTGACAGTTTTACCCTGTGTATTGGTTATCATACCCAATTTAACAATTAACTGTGACAGTTTTACCCTGTGTATTGGTTATCATACCCAATTTAACAATTAACTGTGACAGTTTTACCCTGTGTATTGGTTATCATACCCAATTTAACAATTAACTGTGACAGTTTTACCCTGTGTATTGGTTATCATACCCAATTTAACAATTAACTGTGACAGTTTTACCCTGTGTATTGGTTATCATACCCAATTTAACAATTAACTGTGACAGTTTTACCCTGTGTATTGGTTATCATACCCAATTTAACAATTAACTGACAGTTTTACCCTGTGTATTGGTTATCATACCCAATTTAACAATTAACTGTGACAGTTTTACCCTGTGTATTGGTTATCATACCCAATTTAACAATTAACTGTGACAGTTTTACCCTGTGTATTGGTTATCATACCCAATTTAACAATTAACTGTGACAGTTTTACCCTGTGTATTGGTTATCATACCCAATTTAACAATTAACTGTGACAGTTTTACCCTGTGTATTGGTTATCATACCCAATTTAACAATTAACTGTGACAGTTTTACCCTGTGTATTGGTTATCATACCCAATTTAACAATTAACTGTGACAGTTTTACCCTGTGTATTGGTTATCATACCCAATTTAACAATTAACTGTGACAGTTTTACCCTGTGTATTGGTTATCATACCCAATTTAACAATTAACTGACAGTTTTACCCTGTGTATTGGTTATCATACCCAATTTAACAATTAACTGACAGTTTTACCCTGTGTATTGGTTATCATACCCAATTTAACAATTAACTGACAGTTTTACCCTGTGTATTGGTTATCATACCCAATTTAACAATTAACTGTGACAGTTTTACCCTGTGTATTGGTTATCATACCCAATTTAACAATTAACTGTGACAGTTTTACCCTGTGTATTGGTTATCATACCCAATTTAACAATTAACTGTGACAGTTTTACCCTGTGTATTGGTTATCATACCCAATTTAACAATTAACTGACAGTTTTACCCTGTGTATTGGTTATCATACCCAATTTAACAATTAACTGTGACAGTTTTACCCTGTGTATTGGTTATCATACCCAATTTAACAATTAACTGACAGTTTTACCCTGTGTATTGGTTATCATACCCAATTTAACAATTAACTGACAGTTTTACCCTGTGTATTGGTTATCATACCCAATTTAACAATTAACTGTGACAGTTTTACCCTGTGTATTGGTTATCATACCCAATTTAACAATTAACTGTGACAGTTTTACCCTGTGTATTGGTTATCATACCCAATTTAACAATTAACTGTGACAGTTTTACCCTGTGTATTGGTTATCATACCCAATTTAACAATTAACTGACAGTTTTACCCTGTGTATTGGTTATCATACCCAATTTAACAATTAACTGTGACAGTTTTACCCTGTGTATTGGTTATCATACCCAATTTAACAATTAACTGTGACAGTTTTACCCTGTGTATTGGTTATCATACCCAATTTAACAATTAACTGTGACAGTTTTACCCTGTGTATTGGTTATCATACCCAATTTAACAATTAACTGTGACAGTTTTACCCTGTGTATTGGTTATCATACCCAATTTAACAATTAACTGTGACAGTTTTACCCTGTGTATTGGTTATCATACCCAATTTAACAATTAACTGTGACAGTTTTACCCTGTGTATTGGTTATCATACCCAATTTAACAATTAACTGACAGTTTTACCCTGTGTATTGGTTATCATACCCAATTTAACAATTAACTGTGACAGTTTTACCCTGTGTATTGGTTATCATACCCAATTTAACAATTAACTGTGACAGTTTTACCCTGTGTATTGGTTATCATACCCAATTTAACAATTAACTGTGACAGTTTTACCCTGTGTATTGGTTATCATACCCAATTTAACAATTAACTGTGACAGTTTTACCCTGTGTATTGGTTATCATACCCAATTTAACAATTAACTGTGACAGTTTTACCCTGTGTATTGGTTATCATACCCAATTTAACAATTAACTGTGACAGTTTTACCCTGTGTATTGGTTATCATACCCAATTTAACAATTAACTGTGACAGTTTTACCCTGTGTATTGGTTATCATACCCAATTTAACAATTAACTGTGACAGTTTTACCCTGTGTATTGGTTATCATACCCAATTTAACAATTAACTGTGACAGTTTTACCCTGTGTATTGGTTATCATACCCAATTTAACAATTAACTGTGACAGTTTTACCCTGTGTATTGGTTATCATACCCAATTTAACAATTAACTGACAGTTTTACCCTGTGTATTGGTTATCATACCCAATTTAACAATTAACTGTGACAGTTTTACCCTGTGTATTGGTTATCATACCCAATTTAACAATTAACTGTGACAGTTTTACCCTGTGTATTGGTTATCATACCCAATTTAACAATTAACTGTGACAGTTTTACCCTGTGTATTGGTTATCATACCCAATTTAACAATTAACTGTGACAGTTTTACCCTGTGTATTGGTTATCATACCCAATTTAACAATTAACTGTGACAGTTTTACCCTGTGTATTGGTTATCATACCCAATTTAACAATTAACTGTGACAGTTTTACCCTGTGTATTGGTTATCATACCCAATTTAACAATTAACTGACAGTTTTACCCTGTGTATTGGTTATCATACCCAATTTAACAATTAACTGTGACAGTTTTACCCTGTGTATTGGTTATCATACCCAATTTAACAATTAACTGTGACAGTTTTACCCTGTGTATTGGTTATCATACCCAATTTAACAATTAACTGTGACAGTTTTACCCTGTGTATTGGTTATCATACCCAATTTAACAATTAACTGTGACAGTTTTACCCTGTGTATTGGTTATCATACCCAATTTAACAATTAACTGTGACAGTTTTACCCTGTGTATTGGTTATCATACCCAATTTAACAATTAACTGTGACAGTTTTACCCTGTGTATTGGTTATCATACCCAATTTAACAATTAACTGTGACAGTTTTACCCTGTGTATTGGTTATCATACCCAATTTAACAATTAACTGTGACAGTTTTACCCTGTGTATTGGTTATCATACCCAATTTAACAATTAACTGTGACAGTTTTACCCTGTGTATTGGTTATCATACCCAATTTAACAATTAACTGACAGTTTTACCCTGTGTATTGGTTATCATACCCAATTTAACAATTAACTGTGACAGTTTTACCCTGTGTATTGGTTATCATACCCAATTTAACAATTAACTGTGACAGTTTTACCCTGTGTATTGGTTATCATACCCAATTTAACAATTAACTGTGACAGTTTTACCCTGTGTATTGGTTATCATACCCAATTTAACAATTAACTGTGACAGTTTTACCCTGTGTATTGGTTATCATACCCAATTTAACAATTAACTGACAGTTTTACCCTGTGTATTGGTTATCATACCCAATTTAACAATTAACTGACAGTTTTACCCTGTGTATTGGTTATCATACCCAATTTAACAATTAACTGTGACAGTTTTACCCTGTGTATTGGTTATCATACCCAATTTAACAATTAACTGTGACAGTTTTACCCTGTGTATTGGTTATCATACCCAATTTAACAATTAACTGTGACAGTTTTACCCTGTGTATTGGTTATCATACCCAATTTAACAATTAACTGTGACAGTTTTACCCTGTGTATTGGTTATCATACCCAATTTAACAATTAACTGTGACAGTTTTACCCTGTGTATTGGTTATCATACCCAATTTAACAATTAACTGTGACAGTTTTACCCTGTGTATTGGTTATCATACCCAATTTAACAATTAACTGTGACAGTTTTACCCTGTGTATTGGTTATCATACCCAATTTAACAATTAACTGACAGTTTTACCCTGTGTATTGGTTATCATACCCAATTTAACAATTAACTGTGACAGTTTTACCCTGTGTATTGGTTATCATACCCAATTTAACAATTAACTGTGACAGTTTTACCCTGTGTATTGGTTATCATACCCAATTTAACAATTAACTGTGACAGTTTTACCCTGTGTATTGGTTATCATACCCAATTTAACAATTAACTGTGACAGTTTTACCCTGTGTATTGGTTATCATACCCAATTTAACAATTAACTGTGACAGTTTTACCCTGTGTATTGGTTATCATACCCAATTTAACAATTAACTGACAGTTTTACCCTGTGTATTGGTTATCATACCCAATTTAACAATTAACTGTGACAGTTTTACCCTGTGTATTGGTTATCATACCCAATTTAACAATTAACTGTGACAGTTTTACCCTGTGTATTGGTTATCATACCCAATTTAACAATTAACTGTGACAGTTTTACCCTGTGTATTGGTTATCATACCCAATTTAACAATTAACTGACAGTTTTACCCTGTGTATTGGTTATCATACCCAATTTAACAATTAACTGTGACAGTTTTACCCTGTGTATTGGTTATCATACCCAATTTAACAATTAACTGTGACAGTTTTACCCTGTGTATTGGTTATCATACCCAATTTAACAATTAACTGTGACAGTTTTACCCTGTGTATTGGTTATCATACCCAATTTAACAATTAACTGTGACAGTTTTACCCTGTGTATTGGTTATCATACCCAATTTAACAATTAACTGTGACAGTTTTACCCTGTGTATTGGTTATCATACCCAATTTAACAATTAACTGTGACAGTTTTACCCTGTGTATTGGTTATCATACCCAATTTAACAATTAACTGTGACAGTTTTACCCTGTGTATTGGTTATCATACCCAATTTAACAATTAACTGTGACAGTTTTACCCTGTGTATTGGTTATCATACCCAATTTAACAATTAACTGTGACAGTTTTACCCTGTGTATTGGTTATCATACCCAATTTAACAATTAACTGTGACAGTTTTACCCTGTGTATTGGTTATCATACCCAATTTAACAATTAACTGTGACAGTTTTACCCTGTGTATTGGTTATCATACCCAATTTAACAATTAACTGTGACAGTTTTACCCTGTGTATTGGTTATCATACCCAATTTAACAATTAACTGTGACAGTTTTACCCTGTGTATTGGTTATCATACCCAATTTAACAATTAACTGTGACAGTTTTACCCTGTGTATTGGTTATCATACCCAATTTAACAATTAACTGTGACAGTTTTACCCTGTGTATTGGTTATCATACCCAATTTAACAATTAACTGTGACAGTTTTACCCTGTGTATTGGTTATCATACCCAATTTAACAATTAACTGTGACAGTTTTACCCTGTGTATTGGTTATCATACCCAATTTAACAATTAACTGTGACAGTTTTACCCTGTGTATTGGTTATCATACCCAATTTAACAATTAACTGTGACAGTTTTACCCTGTGTATTGGTTATCATACCCAATTTAACAATTAACTGTGACAGTTTTACCCTGTGTATTGGTTATCATACCCAATTTAACAATTAACTGACAGTTTTACCCTGTGTATTGGTTATCATACCCAATTTAACAATTAACTGTGACAGTTTTACCCTGTGTATTGGTTATCATACCCAATTTAACAATTAACTGTGACAGTTTTACCCTGTGTATTGGTTATCATACCCAATTTAACAATTAACTGTGACAGTTTTACCCTGTGTATTGGTTATCATACCCAATTTAACAATTAACTGTGACAGTTTTACCCTGTGTATTGGTTATCATACCCAATTTAACAATTAACTGTGACAGTTTTACCCTGTGTATTGGTTATCATACCCAATTTAACAATTAACTGTGACAGTTTTACCCTGTGTATTGGTTATCATACCCAATTTAACAATTAACTGTGACAGTTTTACCCTGTGTATTGGTTATCATACCCAATTTAACAATTAACTGTGACAGTTTTACCCTGTGTATTGGTTATCATACCCAATTTAACAATTAACTGTGACAGTTTTACCCTGTGTATTGGTTATCATACCCAATTTAACAATTAACTGTGACAGTTTTACCCTGTGTATTGGTTATCATACCCAATTTAACAATTAACTGTGACAGTTTTACCCTGTGTATTGGTTATCATACCCAATTTAACAATTAACTGTGACAGTTTTACCCTGTGTATTGGTTATCATACCCAATTTAACAATTAACTGTGACAGTTTTACCCTGTGTATTGGTTATCATACCCAATTTAACAATTAACTGTGACAGTTTTACCCTGTGTATTGGTTATCATACCCAATTTAACAATTAACTGTGACAGTTTTACCCTGTGTATTGGTTATCATACCCAATTTAACAATTAACTGTGACAGTTTTACCCTGTGTATTGGTTATCATACCCAATTTAACAATTAACTGTGACAGTTTTACCCTGTGTATTGGTTATCATACCCAATTTAACAATTAACTGTGACAGTTTTACCCTGTGTATTGGTTATCATACCCAATTTAACAATTAACTGTGACAGTTTTACCCTGTGTATTGGTTATCATACCCAATTTAACAATTAACTGTGACAGTTTTACCCTGTGTATTGGTTATCATACCCAATTTAACAATTAACTGTGACAGTTTTACCCTGTGTATTGGTTATCATACCCAATTTAACAATTAACTGTGACAGTTTTACCCTGTGTATTGGTTATCATACCCAATTTAACAATTAACTGTGACAGTTTTACCCTGTGTATTGGTTATCATACCCAATTTAACAATTAACTGTGACAGTTTTACCCTGTGTATTGGTTATCATACCCAATTTAACAATTAACTGTGACAGTTTTACCCTGTGTATTGGTTATCATACCCAATTTAACAATTAACTGTGACAGTTTTACCCTGTGTATTGGTTATCATACCCAATTTAACAATTAACTGTGACAGTTTTACCCTGTGTATTGGTTATCATACCCAATTTAACAATTAACTGTGACAGTTTTACCCTGTGTATTGGTTATCATACCCAATTTAACAATTAACTGTGACAGTTTTACCCTGTGTATTGGTTATCATACCCAATTTAACAATTAACTGTGACAGTTTTACCCTGTGTATTGGTTATCATACCCAATTTAACAATTAACTGTGACAGTTTTACCCTGTGTATTGGTTATCATACCCAATTTAACAATTAACTGTGACAGTTTTACCCTGTGTATTGGTTATCATACCCAATTTAACAATTAACTGTGACAGTTTTACCCTGTGTATTGGTTATCATACCCAATTTAACAATTAACTGTGACAGTTTTACCCTGTGTATTGGTTATCATACCCAATTTAACAATTAACTGTGACAGTTTTACCCTGTGTATTGGTTATCATACCCAATTTAACAATTAACTGTGACAGTTTTACCCTGTGTATTGGTTATCATACCCAATTTAACAATTAACTGTGACAGTTTTACCCTGTGTATTGGTTATCATACCCAATTTAACAATTAACTGTGACAGTTTTACCCTGTGTATTGGTTATCATACCCAATTTAACAATTAACTGTGACAGTTTTACCCTGTGTATTGGTTATCATACCCAATTTAACAATTAACTGTGACAGTTTTACCCTGTGTATTGGTTATCATACCCAATTTAACAATTAACTGTGACAGTTTTACCCTGTGTATTGGTTATCATACCCAATTTAACAATTAACTGTGACAGTTTTACCCTGTGTATTGGTTATCATACCCAATTTAACAATTAACTGTGACAGTTTTACCCTGTGTATTGGTTATCATACCCAATTTAACAATTAACTGTGACAGTTTTACCCTGTGTATTGGTTATCATACCCAATTTAACAATTAACTGTGACAGTTTTACCCTGTGTATTGGTTATCATACCCAATTTAACAATTAACTGTGACAGTTTTACCCTGTGTATTGGTTATCATACCCAATTTAACAATTAACTGTGACAGTTTTACCCTGTGTATTGGTTATCATACCCAATTTAACAATTAACTGTGACAGTTTTACCCTGTGTATTGGTTATCATACCCAATTTAACAATTAACTGTGACAGTTTTACCCTGTGTATTGGTTATCATACCCAATTTAACAATTAACTGTGACAGTTTTACCCTGTGTATTGGTTATCATACCCAATTTAACAATTAACTGTGACAGTTTTACCCTGTGTATTGGTTATCATACCCAATTTAACAATTAACTGACAGTTTTACCCTGTGTATTGGTTATCATACCCAATTTAACAATTAACTGTGACAGTTTTACCCTGTGTATTGGTTATCATACCCAATTTAACAATTAACTGTGACAGTTTTACCCTGTGTATTGGTTATCATACCCAATTTAACAATTAACTGTGACAGTTTTACCCTGTGTATTGGTTATCATACCCAATTTAACAATTAACTGTGACAGTTTTACCCTGTGTATTGGTTATCATACCCAATTTAACAATTAACTGTGACAGTTTTACCCTGTGTATTGGTTATCATACCCAATTTAACAATTAACTGTGACAGTTTTACCCTGTGTATTGGTTATCATACCCAATTTAACAATTAACTGTGACAGTTTTACCCTGTGTATTGGTTATCATACCCAATTTAACAATTAACTGACAGTTTTACCCTGTGTATTGGTTATCATACCCAATTTAACAATTAACTGTGACAGTTTTACCCTGTGTATTGGTTATCATACCCAATTTAACAATTAACTGTGACAGTTTTACCCTGTGTATTGGTTATCATACCCAATTTAACAATTAACTGTGACAGTTTTACCCTGTGTATTGGTTATCATACCCAATTTAACAATTAACTGTGACAGTTTTACCCTGTGTATTGGTTATCATACCCAATTTAACAATTAACTGTGACAGTTTTACCCTGTGTATTGGTTATCATACCCAATTTAACAATTAACTGACAGTTTTACCCTGTGTATTGGTTATCATACCCAATTTAACAATTAACTGTGACAGTTTTACCCTGTGTATTGGTTATCATACCCAATTTAACAATTAACTGTGACAGTTTTACCCTGTGTATTGGTTATCATACCCAATTTAACAATTAACTGTGACAGTTTTACCCTGTGTATTGGTTATCATACCCAATTTAACAATTAACTGTGACAGTTTTACCCTGTGTATTGGTTATCATACCCAATTTAACAATTAACTGTGACAGTTTTACCCTGTGTATTGGTTATCATACCCAATTTAACAATTAACTGTGACAGTTTTACCCTGTGTATTGGTTATCATACCCAATTTAACAATTAACTGTGACAGTTTTACCCTGTGTATTGGTTATCATACCCAATTTAACAATTAACTGTGACAGTTTTACCCTGTGTATTGGTTATCATACCCAATTTAACAATTAACTGTGACAGTTTTACCCTGTGTATTGGTTATCATACCCAATTTAACAATTAACTGTGACAGTTTTACCCTGTGTATTGGTTATCATACCCAATTTAACAATTAACTGTGACAGTTTTACCCTGTGTATTGGTTATCATACCCAATTTAACAATTAACTGTGACAGTTTTACCCTGTGTATTGGTTATCATACCCAATTTAACAATTAACTGTGACAGTTTTACCCTGTGTATTGGTTATCATACCCAATTTAACAATTAACTGACAGTTTTACCCTGTGTATTGGTTATCATACCCAATTTAACAATTAACTGTGACAGTTTTACCCTGTGTATTGGTTATCATACCCAATTTAACAATTAACTGTGACAGTTTTACCCTGTGTATTGGTTATCATACCCAATTTAACAATTAACTGTGACAGTTTTACCCTGTGTATTGGTTATCATACCCAATTTAACAATTAACTGTGACAGTTTTACCCTGTGTATTGGTTATCATACCCAATTTAACAATTAACTGTGACAGTTTTACCCTGTGTATTGGTTATCATACCCAATTTAACAATTAACTGTGACAGTTTTACCCTGTGTATTGGTTATCATACCCAATTTAACAATTAACTGTGACAGTTTTACCCTGTGTATTGGTTATCATACCCAATTTAACAATTAACTGTGACAGTTTTACCCTGTGTATTGGTTATCATACCCAATTTAACAATTAACTGTGACAGTTTTACCCTGTGTATTGGTTATCATACCCAATTTAACAATTAACTGTGACAGTTTTACCCTGTGTATTGGTTATCATACCCAATTTAACAATTAACTGTGACAGTTTTACCCTGTGTATTGGTTATCATACCCAATTTAACAATTAACTGTGACAGTTTTACCCTGTGTATTGGTTATCATACCCAATTTAACAATTAACTGTGACAGTTTTACCCTGTGTATTGGTTATCATACCCAATTTAACAATTAACTGTGACAGTTTTACCCTGTGTATTGGTTATCATACCCAATTTAACAATTAACTGTGACAGTTTTACCCTGTGTATTGGTTATCATACCCAATTTAACAATTAACTGTGACAGTTTTACCCTGTGTATTGGTTATCATACCCAATTTAACAATTAACTGTGACAGTTTTACCCTGTGTATTGGTTATCATACCCAATTTAACAATTAACTGTGACAGTTTTACCCTGTGTATTGGTTATCATACCCAATTTAACAATTAACTGACAGTTTTACCCTGTGTATTGGTTATCATACCCAATTTAACAATTAACTGTGACAGTTTTACCCTGTGTATTGGTTATCATACCCAATTTAACAATTAACTGTGACAGTTTTACCCTGTGTATTGGTTATCATACCCAATTTAACAATTAACTGTGACAGTTTTACCCTGTGTATTGGTTATCATACCCAATTTAACAATTAACTGACAGTTTTACCCTGTGTATTGGTTATCATACCCAATTTAACAATTAACTGTGACAGTTTTACCCTGTGTATTGGTTATCATACCCAATTTAACAATTAACTGTGACAGTTTTACCCTGTGTATTGGTTATCATACCCAATTTAACAATTAACTGTGACAGTTTTACCCTGTGTATTGGTTATCATACCCAATTTAACAATTAACTGTGACAGTTTTACCCTGTGTATTGGTTATCATACCCAATTTAACAATTAACTGTGACAGTTTTACCCTGTGTATTGGTTATCATACCCAATTTAACAATTAACTGTGACAGTTTTACCCTGTGTATTGGTTATCATACCCAATTTAACAATTAACTGTGACAGTTTTACCCTGTGTATTGGTTATCATACCCAATTTAACAATTAACTGTGACAGTTTTACCCTGTGTATTGGTTATCATACCCAATTTAACAATTAACTGTGACAGTTTTACCCTGTGTATTGGTTATCATACCCAATTTAACAATTAACTGTGACAGTTTTACCCTGTGTATTGGTTATCATACCCAATTTAACAATTAACTGTGACAGTTTTACCCTGTGTATTGGTTATCATACCCAATTTAACAATTAACTGTGACAGTTTTACCCTGTGTATTGGTTATCATACCCAATTTAACAATTAACTGTGACAGTTTTACCCTGTGTATTGGTTATCATACCCAATTTAACAATTAACTGTGACAGTTTTACCCTGTGTATTGGTTATCATACCCAATTTAACAATTAACTGTGACAGTTTTACCCTGTGTATTGGTTATCATACCCAATTTAACAATTAACTGTGACAGTTTTACCCTGTGTATTGGTTATCATACCCAATTTAACAATTAACTGTGACAGTTTTACCCTGTGTATTGGTTATCATACCCAATTTAACAATTAACTGTGACAGTTTTACCCTGTGTATTGGTTATCATACCCAATTTAACAATTAACTGTGACAGTTTTACCCTGTGTATTGGTTATCATACCCAATTTAACAATTAACTGACAGTTTTACCCTGTGTATTGGTTATCATACCCAATTTAACAATTAACTGTGACAGTTTTACCCTGTGTATTGGTTATCATACCCAATTTAACAATTAACTGTGACAGTTTTACCCTGTGTATTGGTTATCATACCCAATTTAACAATTAACTGTGACAGTTTTACCCTGTGTATTGGTTATCATACCCAATTTAACAATTAACTGTGACAGTTTTACCCTGTGTATTGGTTATCATACCCAATTTAACAATTAACTGTGACAGTTTTACCCTGTGTATTGGTTATCATACCCAATTTAACAATTAACTGTGACAGTTTTACCCTGTGTATTGGTTATCATACCCAATTTAACAATTAACTGTGACAGTTTTACCCTGTGTATTGGTTATCATACCCAATTTAACAATTAACTGTGACAGTTTTACCCTGTGTATTGGTTATCATACCCAATTTAACAATTAACTGACAGTTTTACCCTTGTATTGTGTTATCATACCCAATTTAACAATTAACTGTGACAGTTTTACCCTGTGTATTGGTTATCATACCCAATTTAACAATTAACTGTGACAGTTTTACCCTGTGTATTGGTTATCATACCCAATTTAACAATTAACTGTGACAGTTTTACCCTGTGTATTGGTTATCATACCCAATTTAACAATTAACTGTGACAGTTTTACCCTGTGTATTGGTTATCATACCCAATTTAACAATTAACTGTGACAGTTTTACCCTGTGTATTGGTTATCATACCCAATTTAACAATTAACTGTGACAGTTTTACCCTGTGTATTGGTTATCATACCCAATTTAACAATTAACTGTGACAGTTTTACCCTGTGTATTGGTTATCATACCCAATTTAACAATTAACTGTGACAGTTTTACCCTGTGTATTGGTTATCATACCCAATTTAACAATTAACTGTGACAGTTTTACCCTGTGTATTGGTTATCATACCCAATTTAACAATTAACTGTGACAGTTTTACCCTGTGTATTGGTTATCATACCCAATTTAACAATTAACTGTGACAGTTTTACCCTGTGTATTGGTTATCATACCCAATTTAACAATTAACTGTGACAGTTTTACCCTGTGTATTGGTTATCATACCCAATTTAACAATTAACTGTGACAGTTTTACCCTGTGTATTGGTTATCATACCCAATTTAACAATTAACTGTGACAGTTTTACCCTGTGTATTGGTTATCATACCCAATTTAACAATTAACTGTGACAGTTTTACCCTGTGTATTGGTTATCATACCCAATTTAACAATTAACTGTGACAGTTTTACCCTGTGTATTGGTTATCATACCCAATTTAACAATTAACTGTGACAGTTTTACCCTGTGTATTGGTTATCATACCCAATTTAACAATTAACTGTGACAGTTTTACCCTGTGTATTGGTTATCATACCCAATTTAACAATTAACTGTGACAGTTTTACCCTGTGTATTGGTTATCATACCCAATTTAACAATTAACTGTGACAGTTTTACCCTGTGTATTGGTTATCATACCCAATTTAACAATTAACTGTGACAGTTTTACCCTGTGTATTGGTTATCATACCCAATTTAACAATTAACTGTGACAGTTTTACCCTGTGTATTGGTTATCATACCCAATTTAACAATTAACTGTGACAGTTTTACCCTGTGTATTGGTTATCATACCCAATTTAACAATTAACTGTGACAGTTTTACCCTGTGTATTGGTTATCATACCCAATTTAACAATTAACTGTGACAGTTTTACCCTGTGTATTGGTTATCATACCCAATTTAACAATTAACTGTGACAGTTTTACCCTGTGTATTGGTTATCATACCCAATTTAACAATTAACTGTGACAGTTTTACCCTGTGTATTGGTTATCATACCCAATTTAACAATTAACTGTGACAGTTTTACCCTGTGTATTGGTTATCATACCCAATTTAACAATTAACTGTGACAGTTTTACCCTGTGTATTGGTTATCATACCCAATTTAACAATTAACTGTGACAGTTTTACCCTGTGTATTGGTTATCATACCCAATTTAACAATTAACTGTGACAGTTTTACCCTGTGTATTGGTTATCATACCCAATTTAACAATTAACTGTGACAGTTTTACCCTGTGTATTGGTTATCATACCCAATTTAACAATTAACTGTGACAGTTTTACCCTGTGTATTGGTTATCATACCCAATTTAACAATTAACTGTGACAGTTTTACCCTGTGTATTGGTTATCATACCCAATTTAACAATTAACTGTGACAGTTTTACCCTGTGTATTGGTTATCATACCCAATTTAACAATTAACTGACAGTTTTACCCTGTGTATTGGTTATCATACCCAATTTAACAATTAACTGTGACAGTTTTACCCTGTGTATTGGTTATCATACCCAATTTAACAATTAACTGTGACAGTTTTACCCTGTGTATTGGTTATCATACCCAATTTAACAATTAACTGTGACAGTTTTACCCTGTGTATTGGTTATCATACCCAATTTAACAATTAACTGTGACAGTTTTACCCTGTGTATTGGTTATCATACCCAATTTAACAATTAACTGTGACAGTTTTACCCTGTGTATTGGTTATCATACCCAATTTAACAATTAACTGTGACAGTTTTACCCTGTGTATTGGTTATCATACCCAATTTAACAATTAACTGTGACAGTTTTACCCTGTGTATTGGTTATCATACCCAATTTAACAATTAACTGTGACAGTTTTACCCTGTGTATTGGTTATCATACCCAATTTAACAATTAACTGTGACAGTTTTACCCTGTGTATTGGTTATCATACCCAATTTAACAATTAACTGTGACAGTTTTACCCTGTGTATTGGTTATCATACCCAATTTAACAATTAACTGTGACAGTTTTACCCTGTGTATTGGTTATCATACCCAATTTAACAATTAACTGTGACAGTTTTACCCTGTGTATTGGTTATCATACCCAATTTAACAATTAACTGTGACAGTTTTACCCTGTGTATTGGTTATCATACCCAATTTAACAATTAACTGACAGTTTTACCCTGTGTATTGGTTATCATACCCAATTTAACAATTAACTGTGACAGTTTTACCCTGTGTATTGGTTATCATACCCAATTTAACAATTAACTGTGACAGTTTTACCCTGTGTATTGGTTATCATACCCAATTTAACAATTAACTGTGACAGTTTTACCCTGTGTATTGGTTATCATACCCAATTTAACAATTAACTGTGACAGTTTTACCCTGTGTATTGGTTATCATACCCAATTTAACAATTAACTGTGACAGTTTTACCCTGTGTATTGGTTATCATACCCAATTTAACAATTAACTGTGACAGTTTTACCCTGTGTATTGGTTATCATACCCAATTTAACAATTAACTGTGACAGTTTTACCCTGTGTATTGGTTATCATACCCAATTTAACAATTAACTGTGACAGTTTTACCCTGTGTATTGGTTATCATACCCAATTTAACAATTAACTGTGACAGTTTTACCCTGTGTATTGGTTATCATACCCAATTTAACAATTAACTGTGACAGTTTTACCCTGTGTATTGGTTATCATACCCAATTTAACAATTAA
This sequence comes from Squalus acanthias, assembly GCA_030390025.1. Classification (NCBI taxonomy): domain Eukaryota; kingdom Metazoa; phylum Chordata; class Chondrichthyes; order Squaliformes; family Squalidae; genus Squalus; species Squalus acanthias. The sequence continues at coordinate 3,305,041 of JASTWF010000034.1, read as the reverse complement.
CTGTGACAGTTTTACCCTGTGTATTGGTTATCATACCCAATTTAACAATTAACTGTGACAGTTTTACCCTGTGTATTGGTTATCATACCCAATTTAACAATTAACTGTGACAGTTTTACCCTGTGTATTGGTTATCATACCCAATTTAACAATTAACTGTGACAGTTTTACCCTGTGTATTGGTTATCATACCCAATTTAACAATTAACTGTGACAGTTTTACCCTGTGTATTGGTTATCATACCCAATTTAACAATTAACTGTGACAGTTTTACCCTGTGTATTGGTTATCATACCCAATTTAACAATTAACTGTGACAGTTTTACCCTGTGTATTGGTTATCATACCCAATTTAACAATTAACTGTGACAGTTTTACCCTGTGTATTGGTTATCATACCCAATTTAACAATTAACTGTGACAGTTTTACCCTGTGTATTGGTTATCATACCCAATTTAACAATTAACTGTGACAGTTTTACCCTGTGTATTGGTTATCATACCCAATTTAACAATTAACTGTGACAGTTTTACCCTGTGTATTGGTTATCATACCCAATTTAACAATTAACTGTGACAGTTTTACCCTGTGTATTGGTTATCATACCCAATTTAACAATTAACTGTGACAGTTTTACCCTGTGTATTGGTTATCATACCCAATTTAACAATTAACTGTGACAGTTTTACCCTGTGTATTGGTTATCATACCCAATTTAACAATTAACTGTGACAGTTTTACCCTGTGTATTGGTTATCATACCCAATTTAACAATTAACTGTGACAGTTTTACCCTGTGTATTGGTTATCATACCCAATTTAACAATTAACTGTGACAGTTTTACCCTGTGTATTGGTTATCATACCCAATTTAACAATTAACTGTGACAGTTTTACCCTGTGTATTGGTTATCATACCCAATTTAACAATTAACTGTGACAGTTTTACCCTGTGTATTGGTTATCATACCCAATTTAACAATTAACTGTGACAGTTTTACCCTGTGTATTGGTTATCATACCCAATTTAACAATTAACTGTGACAGTTTTACCCTGTGTATTGGTTATCATACCCAATTTAACAATTAACTGTGACAGTTTTACCCTGTGTATTGGTTATCATACCCAATTTAACAATTAACTGTGACAGTTTTACCCTGTGTATTGGTTATCATACCCAATTTAACAATTAACTGTGACAGTTTTACCCTGTGTATTGGTTATCATACCCAATTTAACAATTAACTGTGACAGTTTTACCCTGTGTATTGGTTATCATACCCAATTTAACAATTAACTGTGACAGTTTTACCCTGTGTATTGGTTATCATACCCAATTTAACAATTAACTGTGACAGTTTTACCCTGTGTATTGGTTATCATACCCAATTTAACAATTAACTGTGACAGTTTTACCCTGTGTATTGGTTATCATACCCAATTTAACAATTAACTGTGACAGTTTTACCCTGTGTATTGGTTATCATACCCAATTTAACAATTAACTGTGACAGTTTTACCCTGTGTATTGGTTATCATACCCAATTTAACAATTAACTGTGACAGTTTTACCCTGTGTATTGGTTATCATACCCAATTTAACAATTAACTGTGACAGTTTTACCCTGTGTATTGGTTATCATACCCAATTTAACAATTAACTGTGACAGTTTTACCCTGTGTATTGGTTATCATACCCAATTTAACAATTAACTGTGACAGTTTTACCCTGTGTATTGGTTATCATACCCAATTTAACAATTAACTGTGACAGTTTTACCCTGTGTATTGGTTATCATACCCAATTTAACAATTAACTGTGACAGTTTTACCCTGTGTATTGGTTATCATACCCAATTTAACAATTAACTGTGACAGTTTTACCCTGTGTATTGGTTATCATACCCAATTTAACAATTAACTGTGACAGTTTTACCCTGTGTATTGGTTATCATACCCAATTTAACAATTAACTGTGACAGTTTTACCCTGTGTATTGGTTATCATACCCAATTTAACAATTAACTGTGACAGTTTTACCCTGTGTATTGGTTATCATACCCAATTTAACAATTAACTGTGACAGTTTTACCCTGTGTATTGGTTATCATACCCAATTTAACAATTAACTGTGACAGTTTTACCCTGTGTATTGGTTATCATACCCAATTTAACAATTAACTGTGACAGTTTTACCCTGTGTATTGGTTATCATACCCAATTTAACAATTAACTGTGACAGTTTTACCCTGTGTATTGGTTATCATACCCAATTTAACAATTAACTGTGACAGTTTTACCCTGTGTATTGGTTATCATACCCAATTTAACAATTAACTGTGACAGTTTTACCCTGTGTATTGGTTATCATACCCAATTTAACAATTAACTGTGACAGTTTTACCCTGTGTATTGGTTATCATACCCAATTTAACAATTAACTGTGACAGTTTTACCCTGTGTATTGGTTATCATACCCAATTTAACAATTAACTGTGACAGTTTTACCCTGTGTATTGGTTATCATACCCAATTTAACAATTAACTGTGACAGTTTTACCCTGTGTATTGGTTATCATACCCAATTTAACAATTAACTGTGACAGTTTTACCCTGTGTATTGGTTATCATACCCAATTTAACAATTAACTGTGACAGTTTTACCCTGTGTATTGGTTATCATACCCAATTTAACAATTAACTGTGACAGTTTTACCCTGTGTATTGGTTATCATACCCAATTTAACAATTAACTGTGACAGTTTTACCCTGTGTATTGGTTATCATACCCAATTTAACAATTAACTGTGACAGTTTTACCCTGTGTATTGGTTATCATACCCAATTTAACAATTAACTGTGACAGTTTTACCCTGTGTATTGGTTATCATACCCAATTTAACAATTAACTGTGACAGTTTTACCCTGTGTATTGGTTATCATACCCAATTTAACAATTAACTGTGACAGTTTTACCCTGTGTATTGGTTATCATACCCAATTTAACAATTAACTGTGACAGTTTTACCCTGTGTATTGGTTATCATACCCAATTTAACAATTAACTGTGACAGTTTTACCCTGTGTATTGGTTATCATACCCAATTTAACAATTAACTGTGACAGTTTTACCCTGTGTATTGGTTATCATACCCAATTTAACAATTAACTGTGACAGTTTTACCCTGTGTATTGGTTATCATACCCAATTTAACAATTAACTGTGACAGTTTTACCCTGTGTATTGGTTATCATACCCAATTTAACAATTAACTGTGACAGTTTTACCCTGTGTATTGGTTATCATACCCAATTTAACAATTAACTGTGACAGTTTTACCCTGTGTATTGGTTATCATACCCAATTTAACAATTAACTGTGACAGTTTTACCCTGTGTATTGGTTATCATACCCAATTTAACAATTAACTGTGACAGTTTTACCCTGTGTATTGGTTATCATACCCAATTTAACAATTAACTGTGACAGTTTTACCCTGTGTATTGGTTATCATACCCAATTTAACAATTAACTGTGACAGTTTTACCCTGTGTATTGGTTATCATACCCAATTTAACAATTAACTGTGACAGTTTTACCCTGTGTATTGGTTATCATACCCAATTTAACAATTAACTGTGACAGTTTTACCCTGTGTATTGGTTATCATACCCAATTTAACAATTAACTGTGACAGTTTTACCCTGTGTATTGGTTATCATACCCAATTTAACAATTAACTGTGACAGTTTTACCCTGTGTATTGGTTATCATACCCAATTTAACAATTAACTGTGACAGTTTTACCCTGTGTATTGGTTATCATACCCAATTTAACAATTAACTGTGACAGTTTTACCCTGTGTATTGGTTATCATACCCAATTTAACAATTAACTGTGACAGTTTTACCCTGTGTATTGGTTATCATACCCAATTTAACAATTAACTGTGACAGTTTTACCCTGTGTATTGGTTATCATACCCAATTTAACAATTAACTGTGACAGTTTTACCCTGTGTATTGGTTATCATACCCAATTTAACAATTAACTGTGACAGTTTTACCCTGTGTATTGGTTATCATACCCAATTTAACAATTAACTGTGACAGTTTTACCCTGTGTATTGGTTATCATACCCAATTTAACAATTAACTGTGACAGTTTTACCCTGTGTATTGGTTATCATACCCAATTTAACAATTAACTGTGACAGTTTTACCCTGTGTATTGGTTATCATACCCAATTTAACAATTAACTGTGACAGTTTTACCCTGTGTATTGGTTATCATACCCAATTTAACAATTAACTGTGACAGTTTTACCCTGTGTATTGGTTATCATACCCAATTTAACAATTAACTGTGACAGTTTTACCCTGTGTATTGGTTATCATACCCAATTTAACAATTAACTGTGACAGTTTTACCCTGTGTATTGGTTATCATACCCAATTTAACAATTAACTGTGACAGTTTTACCCTGTGTATTGGTTATCATACCCAATTTAACAATTAACTGTGACAGTTTTACCCTGTGTATTGGTTATCATACCCAATTTAACAATTAACTGTGACAGTTTTACCCTGTGTATTGGTTATCATACCCAATTTAACAATTAACTGTGACAGTTTTACCCTGTGTATTGGTTATCATACCCAATTTAACAATTAACTGTGACAGTTTTACCCTGTGTATTGGTTATCATACCCAATTTAACAATTAACTGTGACAGTTTTACCCTGTGTATTGGTTATCATACCCAATTTAACAATTAACTGTGACAGTTTTACCCTGTGTATTGGTTATCATACCCAATTTAACAATTAACTGTGACAGTTTTACCCTGTGTATTGGTTATCATACCCAATTTAACAATTAACTGTGACAGTTTTACCCTGTGTATTGGTTATCATACCCAATTTAACAATTAACTGTGACAGTTTTACCCTGTGTATTGGTTATCATACCCAATTTAACAATTAACTGTGACAGTTTTACCCTGTGTATTGGTTATCATACCCAATTTAACAATTAACTGTGACAGTTTTACCCTGTGTATTGGTTATCATACCCAATTTAACAATTAACTGTGACAGTTTTACCCTGTGTATTGGTTATCATACCCAATTTAACAATTAACTGTGACAGTTTTACCCTGTGTATTGGTTATCATACCCAATTTAACAATTAACTGTGACAGTTTTACCCTGTGTATTGGTTATCATACCCAATTTAACAATTAACTGACAGTTTTACCCTGTGTATTGGTTATCATACCCAATTTAACAATTAACTGTGACAGTTTTACCCTGTGTATTGGTTATCATACCCAATTTAACAATTAACTGTGACAGTTTTACCCTGTGTATTGGTTATCATACCCAATTTAACAATTAACTGTGACAGTTTTACCCTGTGTATTGGTTATCATACCCAATTTAACAATTAACTGTGACAGTTTTACCCTGTGTATTGGTTATCATACCCAATTTAACAATTAACTGTGACAGTTTTACCCTGTGTATTGGTTATCATACCCAATTTAACAATTAACTGTGACAGTTTTACCCTGTGTATTGGTTATCATACCCAATTTAACAATTAACTGTGACAGTTTTACCCTGTGTATTGGTTATCATACCCAATTTAACAATTAACTGTGACAGTTTTACCCTGTGTATTGGTTATCATACCCAATTTAACAATTAACTGTGACAGTTTTACCCTGTGTATTGGTTATCATACCCAATTTAACAATTAACTGTGACAGTTTTACCCTGTGTATTGGTTATCATACCCAATTTAACAATTAACTGTGACAGTTTTACCCTGTGTATTGGTTATCATACCCAATTTAACAATTAACTGTGACAGTTTTACCCTGTGTATTGGTTATCATACCCAATTTAACAATTAACTGTGACAGTTTTACCCTGTGTATTGGTTATCATACCCAATTTAACAATTAACTGTGACAGTTTTACCCTGTGTATTGGTTATCATACCCAATTTAACAATTAACTGACAGTTTTACCCTGTGTATTGGTTATCATACCCAATTTAACAATTAACTGTGACAGTTTTACCCTGTGTATTGGTTATCATACCCAATTTAACAATTAACTGTGACAGTTTTACCCTGTGTATTGGTTATCATACCCAATTTAACAATTAACTGTGACAGTTTTACCCTGTGTATTGGTTATCATACCCAATTTAACAATTAACTGTGACAGTTTTACCCTGTGTATTGGTTATCATACCCAATTTAACAATTAACTGTGACAGTTTTACCCTGTGTATTGGTTATCATACCCAATTTAACAATTAACTGTGACAGTTTTACCCTGTGTATTGGTTATCATACCCAATTTAACAATTAACTGTGACAGTTTTACCCTGTGTATTGGTTATCATACCCAATTTAACAATTAACTGTGACAGTTTTACCCTGTGTATTGGTTATCATACCCAATTTAACAATTAACTGTGACAGTTTTACCCTGTGTATTGGTTATCATACCCAATTTAACAATTAACTGTGACAGTTTTACCCTGTGTATTGGTTATCATACCCAATTTAACAATTAACTGTGACAGTTTTACCCTGTGTATTGGTTATCATACCCAATTTAACAATTAACTGTGACAGTTTTACCCTGTGTATTGGTTATCATACCCAATTTAACAATTAACTGTGACAGTTTTACCCTGTGTATTGGTTATCATACCCAATTTAACAATTAACTGTGACAGTTTTACCCTGTGTATTGGTTATCATACCCAATTTAACAATTAACTGTGACAGTTTTACCCTGTGTATTGGTTATCATACCCAATTTAACAATTAACTGACAGTTTTACCCTGTGTATTGGTTATCATACCCAATTTAACAATTAACTGTGACAGTTTTACCCTGTGTATTGGTTATCATACCCAATTTAACAATTAACTGTGACAGTTTTACCCTGTGTATTGGTTATCATACCCAATTTAACAATTAACTGTGACAGTTTTACCCTGTGTATTGGTTATCATACCCAATTTAACAATTAACTGTGACAGTTTTACCCTGTGTATTGGTTATCATACCCAATTTAACAATTAACTGTGACAGTTTTACCCTGTGTATTGGTTATCATACCCAATTTAACAATTAACTGTGACAGTTTTACCCTGTGTATTGGTTATCATACCCAATTTAACAATTAACTGTGACAGTTTTACCCTGTGTATTGGTTATCATACCCAATTTAACAATTAACTGTGACAGTTTTACCCTGTGTATTGGTTATCATACCCAATTTAACAATTAACTGTGACAGTTTTACCCTGTGTATTGGTTATCATACCCAATTTAACAATTAACTGACAGTTTTACCCTGTGTATTGGTTATCATACCCAATTTAACAATTAACTGACAGTTTTACCCTGTGTATTGGTTATCATACCCAATTTAACAATTAACTGTGACAGTTTTACCCTGTGTATTGGTTATCATACCCAATTTAACAATTAACTGTGACAGTTTTACCCTGTGTATTGGTTATCATACCCAATTTAACAATTAACTGTGACAGTTTTACCCTGTGTATTGGTTATCATACCCAATTTAACAATTAACTGTGACAGTTTTACCCTGTGTATTGGTTATCATACCCAATTTAACAATTAACTGTGACAGTTTTACCCTGTGTATTGGTTATCATACCCAATTTAACAATTAACTGTGACAGTTTTACCCTGTGTATTGGTTATCATACCCAATTTAACAATTAACTGACAGTTTTACCCTGTGTATTGGTTATCATACCCAATTTAACAATTAACTGTGACAGTTTTACCCTGTGTATTGGTTATCATACCCAATTTAACAATTAACTGTGACAGTTTTACCCTGTGTATTGGTTATCATACCCAATTTAACAATTAACTGTGACAGTTTTACCCTGTGTATTGGTTATCATACCCAATTTAACAATTAACTGTGACAGTTTTACCCTGTGTATTGGTTATCATACCCAATTTAACAATTAACTGTGACAGTTTTACCCTGTGTATTGGTTATCATACCCAATTTAACAATTAACTGTGACAGTTTTACCCTGTGTATTGGTTATCATACCCAATTTAACAATTAACTGTGACAGTTTTACCCTGTGTATTGGTTATCATACCCAATTTAACAATTAACTGTGACAGTTTTACCCTGTGTATTGGTTATCATACCCAATTTAACAATTAACTGACAGTTTTACCCTGTGTATTGGTTATCATACCCAATTTAACAATTAACTGTGACAGTTTTACCCTGTGTATTGGTTATCATACCCAATTTAACAATTAACTGTGACAGTTTTACCCTGTGTATTGGTTATCATACCCAATTTAACAATTAACTGTGACAGTTTTACCCTGTGTATTGGTTATCATACCCAATTTAACAATTAACTGTGACAGTTTTACCCTGTGTATTGGTTATCATACCCAATTTAACAATTAACTGTGACAGTTTTACCCTGTGTATTGGTTATCATACCCAATTTAACAATTAACTGTGACAGTTTTACCCTGTGTATTGGTTATCATACCCAATTTAACAATTAACTGTGACAGTTTTACCCTGTGTATTGGTTATCATACCCAATTTAACAATTAACTGTGACAGTTTTACCCTGTGTATTGGTTATCATACCCAATTTAACAATTAACTGTGACAGTTTTACCCTGTGTATTGGTTATCATACCCAATTTAACAATTAACTGTGACAGTTTTACCCTGTGTATTGGTTATCATACCCAATTTAACAATTAACTGACAGTTTTACCCTGTGTATTGGTTATCATACCCAATTTAACAATTAACTGTGACAGTTTTACCCTGTGTATTGGTTATCATACCCAATTTAACAATTAACTGTGACAGTTTTACCCTGTGTATTGGTTATCATACCCAATTTAACAATTAACTGTGACAGTTTTACCCTGTGTATTGGTTATCATACCCAATTTAACAATTAACTGTGACAGTTTTACCCTGTGTATTGGTTATCATACCCAATTTAACAATTAACTGTGACAGTTTTACCCTGTGTATTGGTTATCATACCCAATTTAACAATTAACTGTGACAGTTTTACCCTGTGTATTGGTTATCATACCCAATTTAACAATTAACTGTGACAGTTTTACCCTGTGTATTGGTTATCATACCCAATTTAACAATTAACTGTGACAGTTTTACCCTGTGTATTGGTTATCATACCCAATTTAACAATTAACTGACAGTTTTACCCTGTGTATTGGTTATCATACCCAATTTAACAATTAACTGTGACAGTTTTACCCTGTGTATTGGTTATCATACCCAATTTAACAATTAACTGTGACAGTTTTACCCTGTGTATTGGTTATCATACCCAATTTAACAATTAACTGTGACAGTTTTACCCTGTGTATTGGTTATCATACCCAATTTAACAATTAACTGTGACAGTTTTACCCTGTGTATTGGTTATCATACCCAATTTAACAATTAACTGTGACAGTTTTACCCTGTGTATTGGTTATCATACCCAATTTAACAATTAACTGTGACAGTTTTACCCTGTGTATTGGTTATCATACCCAATTTAACAATTAACTGTGACAGTTTTACCCTGTGTATTGGTTATCATACCCAATTTAACAATTAACTGTGACAGTTTTACCCTGTGTATTGGTTATCATACCCAATTTAACAATTAACTGTGACAGTTTTACCCTGTGTATTGGTTATCATACCCAATTTAACAATTAACTGTGACAGTTTTACCCTGTGTATTGGTTATCATACCCAATTTAACAATTAACTGTGACAGTTTTACCCTGTGTATTGGTTATCATACCCAATTTAACAATTAACTGTGACAGTTTTACCCTGTGTATTGGTTATCATACCCAATTTAACAATTAACTGTGACAGTTTTACCCTGTGTATTGGTTATCATACCCAATTTAACAATTAACTGTGACAGTTTTACCCTGTGTATTGGTTATCATACCCAATTTAACAATTAACTGACAGTTTTACCCTGTGTATTGGTTATCATACCCAATTTAACAATTAACTGTGACAGTTTTACCCTGTGTATTGGTTATCATACCCAATTTAACAATTAACTGTGACAGTTTTACCCTGTGTATTGGTTATCATACCCAATTTAACAATTAACTGTGACAGTTTTACCCTGTGTATTGGTTATCATACCCAATTTAACAATTAACTGTGACAGTTTTACCCTGTGTATTGGTTATCATACCCAATTTAACAATTAACTGTGACAGTTTTACCCTGTGTATTGGTTATCATACCCAATTTAACAATTAACTGTGACAGTTTTACCCTGTGTATTGGTTATCATACCCAATTTAACAATTAACTGTGACAGTTTTACCCTGTGTATTGGTTATCATACCCAATTTAACAATTAACTGTGACAGTTTTACCCTGTGTATTGGTTATCATACCCAATTTAACAATTAACTGTGACAGTTTTACCCTGTGTATTGGTTATCATACCCAATTTAACAATTAACTGTGACAGTTTTACCCTGTGTATTGGTTATCATACCCAATTTAACAATTAACTGTGACAGTTTTACCCTGTGTATTGGTTATCATACCCAATTTAACAATTAACTGTGACAGTTTTACCCTGTGTATTGGTTATCATACCCAATTTAACAATTAACTGACAGTTTTACCCTGTGTATTGGTTATCATACCCAATTTAACAATTAACTGTGACAGTTTTACCCTGTGTATTGGTTATCATACCCAATTTAACAATTAACTGTGACAGTTTTACCCTGTGTATTGGTTATCATACCCAATTTAACAATTAACTGTGACAGTTTTACCCTGTGTATTGGTTATCATACCCAATTTAACAATTAACTGTGACAGTTTTACCCTGTGTATTGGTTATCATACCCAATTTAACAATTAACTGTGACAGTTTTACCCTGTGTATTGGTTATCATACCCAATTTAACAATTAACTGTGACAGTTTTACCCTGTGTATTGGTTATCATACCCAATTTAACAATTAACTGTGACAGTTTTACCCTGTGTATTGGTTATCATACCCAATTTAACAATTAACTGTGACAGTTTTACCCTGTGTATTGGTTATCATACCCAATTTAACAATTAACTGTGACAGTTTTACCCTGTGTATTGGTTATCATACCCAATTTAACAATTAACTGTGACAGTTTTACCCTGTGTATTGGTTATCATACCCAATTTAACAATTAACTGTGACAGTTTTACCCTGTGTATTGGTTATCATACCCAATTTAACAATTAACTAACAATTAACTGTGACAGTTTTACCCTGTGTATTGGTTATCATACCCAATTTAACAATTAACTGTGACAGTTTTACCCTGTGTATTGGTTATCATACCCAATTTAACAATTAACTGTGACAGTTTTACCCTGTGTATTGGTTATCATACCCAATTTAACAATTAACTGTGACAGTTTTACCCTGTGTATTGGTTATCATACCCAATTTAACAATTAACTGACAGTTTTACCCTGTGTATTGGTTATCATACCCAATTTAACAATTAACTGTGACAGTTTTACCCTGTGTATTGGTTATCATACCCAATTTAACAATTAACTGTGACAGTTTTACCCTGTGTATTGGTTATCATACCCAATTTAACAATTAACTGTGACAGTTTTACCCTGTGTATTGGTTATCATACCCAATTTAACAATTAACTGTGACAGTTTTACCCTGTGTATTGGTTATCATACCCAATTTAACAATTAACTGTGACAGTTTTACCCTGTGTATTGGTTATCATACCCAATTTAACAATTAACTGACAGTTTTACCCTGTGTATTGGTTATCATACCCAATTTAACAATTAACTGTGACAGTTTTACCCTGTGTATTGGTTATCATACCCAATTTAACAATTAACTGACAGTTTTACCCTGTGTATTGGTTATCATACCCAATTTAACAATTAACTGTGACAGTTTTACCCTGTGTATTGGTTATCATACCCAATTTAACAATTAACTGTGACAGTTTTACCCTGTGTATTGGTTATCATACCCAATTTAACAATTAACTGTGACAGTTTTACCCTGTGTATTGGTTATCATACCCAATTTAACAATTAACTGTGACAGTTTTACCCTGTGTATTGGTTATCATACCCAATTTAACAATTAACTGTGACAGTTTTACCCTGTGTATTGGTTATCATACCCAATTTAACAATTAACTGTGACAGTTTTACCCTGTGTATTGGTTATCATACCCAATTTAACAATTAACTGTGACAGTTTTACCCTGTGTATTGGTTATCATACCCAATTTAACAATTAACTGTGACAGTTTTACCCTGTGTATTGGTTATCATACCCAATTTAACAATTAACTGTGACAGTTTTACCCTGTGTATTGGTTATCATACCCAATTTAACAATTAACTGTGACAGTTTTACCCTGTGTATTGGTTATCATACCCAATTTAACAATTAACTGTGACAGTTTTACCCTGTGTATTGGTTATCATACCCAATTTAACAATTAACTGTGACAGTTTTACCCTGTGTATTGGTTATCATACCCAATTTAACAATTAACTGTGACAGTTTTACCCTGTGTATTGGTTATCATACCCAATTTAACAATTAACTGTGACAGTTTTACCCTGTGTATTGGTTATCATACCCAATTTAACAATTAACTGTGACAGTTTTACCCTGTGTATTGGTTATCATACCCAATTTAACAATTAACTGTGACAGTTTTACCCTGTGTATTGGTTATCATACCCAATTTAACAATTAACTGACAGTTTTACCCTGTGTATTGGTTATCATACCCAATTTAACAATTAACTGTGACAGTTTTACCCTGTGTATTGGTTATCATACCCAATTTAACAATTAACTGTGACAGTTTTACCCTGTGTATTGGTTATCATACCCAATTTAACAATTAACTGTGACAGTTTTACCCTGTGTATTGGTTATCATACCCAATTTAACAATTAACTGTGACAGTTTTACCCTGTGTATTGGTTATCATACCCAATTTAACAATTAACTGTGACAGTTTTACCCTGTGTATTGGTTATCATACCCAATTTAACAATTAACTGTGACAGTTTTACCCTGTGTATTGGTTATCATACCCAATTTAACAATTAACTGTGACAGTTTTACCCTGTGTATTGGTTATCATACCCAATTTAACAATTAACTGTGACAGTTTTACCCTGTGTATTGGTTATCATACCCAATTTAACAATTAACTGACAGTTTTACCCTGTGTATTGGTTATCATACCCAATTTAACAATTAACTGTGACAGTTTTACCCTGTGTATTGGTTATCATACCCAATTTAACAATTAACTGTGACAGTTTTACCCTGTGTATTGGTTATCATACCCAATTTAACAATTAACTGACAGTTTTACCCTGTGTATTGGTTATCATACCCAATTTAACAATTAACTGTGACAGTTTTACCCTGTGTATTGGTTATCATACCCAATTTAACAATTAACTGTGACAGTTTTACCCTGTGTATTGGTTATCATACCCAATTTAACAATTAACTGTGACAGTTTTACCCTGTGTATTGGTTATCATACCCAATTTAACAATTAACTGACAGTTTTACCCTGTGTATTGGTTATCATACCCAATTTAACAATTAACTGTGACAGTTTTACCCTGTGTATTGGTTATCATACCCAATTTAACAATTAACTGTGACAGTTTTAACCCTGTGTATTGGTTATCATACCCAATTTAACAATTAACTGTGACAGTTTTACCCTGTGTATTGGTTATCATACCCAATTTAACAATTAACTGTGACAGTTTTACCCTGTGTATTGGTTATCATACCCAATTTAACAATTAACTGACAGTTTTACCCTGTGTATTGGTTATCATACCCAATTTAACAATTAACTGACAGTTTTACCCTGTGTATTGGTTATCATACCCCAATTTAACAATTAACTGACAGTTTTACCCTGTGTGTATTGGTTATCATACCCAATTTAACAATTAACTGTGACAGTTTTAACCCTGTGATTGGTTATCATACCCAATTTAACAATTAACTGTGACAGTTTCACCCTGTGTATTGGTTATCATACCCAATTTAACAATTAACTGTGA